>CM056469.1:11068689-11626189 GCA_029783895.1 Triplophysa bombifrons
TTCAACAGAAACGGCATCTTGACTTGTTCTTTGGATATCACTGCACATTTATATTAACTCTCAGCAGAGGCACATATCGGGCTGTAAACATCCTCATTAAGTTTCCTCTCATACACCACTAATTCATCCCGATGGGCTTAAAAACCGAATGCTGATTAATTGTGTGTAAACCAACTTATTTTGAGTGGGATCGTGGGCCTGTTGTGTGATGTTGGTTTTGGAAAATGACTGATGCCGTCTCTGATGGAGTTTTATAATGTGGTTTAACCGATCATAAAATCTGCTAATAAAGTTGTTGTCACAGTGAGAGCACAAAGCAAATGGCTTAGATTGTATTATATATGGCATGTTTGGCTGTAGTCTAAACAATATTAAGCTTCGCTTTTATGGGATGTAGGCAAAGATGTGACTCTCAAGCTAATCAAACTAAGATCATTAACTTCTCCTGAGTGCTCTTAATTTAATGCTAATTTGTAATTTAGATGAAGATTTTATCCAAAGCGACATAAAGACTTTTTTTTTTAAGGGATGGTCCACCTTGAATTATTGGTGCTTTACTTTATGCAATAGTGAAAGAATAGATCACAGCTTTCCTAACCTGGTTATCAACCTGACCACTATGCCACCTTTTATTTTTATTATTAGTAGAAATGTTCTGCCTTCGTTTAGTTATCTTAGACATGTGCCACTAGCACCACCAGATAATACAAATAATGAGTTGTAGGCAGGTTTCCAAATATCTCCACTGTGTCGTTTTAACAATTTCCGCTTTTGCCAGCATCTAACAATTACAAAATGTAGTTGTATCTCAGTTTATAAAAGCAAAGATATTTTTGGGAGAGATAAATTGTGCACAGGCTGCTCTACTGTATATATGTAATTGACATCGCATCGCAAGCAATACACAGGTATAAAAGAACAACTCACCAGTGGCATTTGATGGACATTTGTTATATATAGTCTCTCCAGCTGATGCTCTTTTCCATGTTGTGGATTCTTGGTACTCATCTTTACAGATTTCATGAGGCGCTGCACACAAAATGAATCGTTTTTGGTCATTAATACAAATCTGTTGTACAGGAGGGGTTTTCAAACTTGTTCATGCCGAGGACCCCAAAATATGATGTAAAAACGATGTAATCAGAATGTAACAAAATAACAGAAAGAAAAATAAACTGTACACTATGTACACTATTTACAGGCCAGTTCAGCTAAATCCAAATGTCTGAACTGCATTTTTTAAACTCTCAAATACCAAACTCCTACTTCAACAACCCACACTGAAAGAGTGTTTGGATATTCCAGGCCCCGCCCCTGGATCATGCCGTGTTTGAGGTAAATAGCTTTTGGTCACAATAACATTTAAACATGAAACAAAATGCAATCTTATAAAAATAAATAAGAACACATACACTATTCAAAATACAATACACTGTACAACACATACACATATAAACAACAAACAATTGATTTTTGCAGGTATGGAGGTTGTGTACCTGATGCAGACACATCTAAGATGGCTGAAAGTGTTGTATAAAAAGCCCAGGTTGTGTATTGAACCGGTTTGTTTCTTGCAAAAGGAAACTGGTGAGTGTATGTAATCTTCTATGTTGTTTTACTTCAAATAAATGGTGGTGGATGAAATAAACATGTGTCTGTGGTTATTCCTAGTGGTGGCGAGACGAAGCCCCATGAAGCGTTGAACCTTTTCAGCCAAGTGGTTCACAAAAGGGTTCATTTCTCAAGGCTTCATTTGCTCGCAATGTGGGCCCCTGGTGGCCAAAGAGTGTAAAACAAGCAGACACATTACAGATGTGCCCTGATGTGGTCTGTAATACACTGTATTTTGCGCCAGTTAAGGCTTAGAAATAACGGTGGGACTAATCTATTTATATGAATATAGTGTGTATTTTCTGGTGGTATATAATGATTGTATAACAAACTGTGTAATAAACATATTGACTTGAAATGAAAGGGGCTATCAATTCAATCAATTATTTAGTCATAAAAGGCATAAGGGACAATATTATTATACTAAAACTGGAAAGTGTCTGCTCTTAACTGGGCAGAGGGCAGTGAATGTGCTTGTGTAACTTGGTTCCAATAGATATCAAAAAGTCGCTTACTGAACCACTCAGGCGGAAGCGAGGCTTCAAACGTCATCTATGACGTCATTGGTCTAAAGTGATATAAGCCTCTACATGCGCTTCACTGAAAGCTTCCGGGATGTCTCGACTGACGCTCCGAAGACTCGGCACAAAACATAAAATCACTAGTTATTATAATGTGCTATGAGTAAATGCTATGCAATGTGGTACCACTACAGCCGACAGGTACAAAGCAACATTAAGCAACTGTATTACTGTATATTCACCATACACTTAACACAACACAAGTCTGTGTTTACCTTTTCAAGCCGGCATTCGGACGGTGCATGAAGGCAAGTATGTGTTTGTATCTCAATGTTGCATTGTGACACTGCCCTTGTAAATAATATCTAGTATATGTCACATAAACCAGAACCTTTAGGCATGTTTAAAAACGTCCTTTAAAATGTCCTGCTCGCAACTTTTCAGTCAAGCAGAAAACATCAACGCAGAAAAAGAAATCTGCATTTATTCATGAGGCGGTTTTGTGGGCTCTTTAAAATTATGATGCAAAGACTTTTAAAGTCACCGAAAGCAAACTCCGTTATGTCTCTTTCAAAAACTCCTTGAAGAACAGCGAGCAACCCAGAGGTTAAAAACAGAATCCTTTCTGTGCAAAAAGTTGAGAACAAGACCGTAAGAGAACCTTCCCCTTTTTATCAAAACACAATACACCCGGACAAATGTGCAATCTGACCGTTTTTTGTCTTCGAGTTTCTAGCGCCATCAAAGCCTTGAGCCCGATATAAGCTCTACAGCAATGTCTGACATTTATTTAATCTACAGCCTCCCAAAGCTGCAGTCAACGGTGTGCTTATTAAAATCTGCTGTTTGCTGCTCTGCCTGACGTCTTGACAAATCACACACAGCAGCACTTTGAACAATTCCCTTCAGTCAAGAGTGACCGGTTCAGAAAGAGAAAAAGGAAAATGGATACAAAGGAGCAAAGAGTAAGGAAAGAAAGGGTAAGACAAAGAAGAAATGGAGAGCAAGTGTGATAAAGAGAGATGAGTACAGGAAGGTTGAATGCTATGGGAGATGAGGGAGTCGGAGGATAAACTGAGAATGTAATAAAGAAGTGAGGGATGTGTTAAAATGGGCTGAAAGAAACAGCTGTCTATCATATATTTATAAAAAAAATCTAAACGATCCTATGCAAGCTAGCTAGTATTTAGCTGGCTTAGCTGTTTGGGCAAAATTAAACACTGGCAACACTTGGAGACCAGTTAGGATCAGTTTAAGACGGTTTAAGTTGCTTTTTAACAGATTACGGAGATGAAAAGAACTAAAAAGTAACATAAATGGCTGTGATTTGAGCATCAACGAATAAGCACGGAGACGTACCTGGGCACTTCTTGTCATTGCAGGCACGGACTTCGTCTCCTGAGCCATCGCAAGGGTAACCCTGGATTCCTGTGCCCTCGCACATCCGGAAACGCCGCTGCCAACCGGAATCGCAGGTTTTGGAGCAAAGACTCCAGTGATTCCAAGCTCCCCAGTTACCTCCACCTACACATGAATGAAGAAGAGAGAAACATACTGTAAGAACTAGAGGTGTCACGTTTTCATTGCTTTTGAAAAAAAAAAGATCTATTGTAAACTGCTTTGATGGTTTTGACGGGTCCCTCAGGCGAGTCTGTTAACTGGTTTTCAGTTCCCGGAAATTTTCAACGGGTCAAGCCGGAAAACAATCTAAACCACCCTGGCAGAACATTTTGATCCAGCACAGACCAGCAAATCATTTTAGGATAGTACGGCGGTACCCATTCACTTCTATTGTATGGACACAAACCCAATGCAAGTCAATGGGTACCACTGTTGTTTGGTTACCAGCATTCTTTAAAATATTCTGCTGTGTTCTGCAGAAGAAAGAAAGTCATTCAGGTTTGAAATGAGAATAGTGTTAGTAAATGATGACAGACACATTTTTAGGTGAACTCTCCCTTTAAGCTGCGGCACCATAATGCACCTGCTTGAAGCTAATATGCTCTTATTAATTATTATCAGGGGTTTTAACTGGCATATGCTAACACAGCAGTATATCAGTGAAACAAGTTAAGCGGGGCAGCTCAAACCCTCCTTGGTTTTGTACCGTAGACAATTTAGAACATTAACGGCTATTAATTACACCATGACAGGAAACAAATTGCTGCAGAGTACATTAACTGTCAGTTTAACATTGTGAGCCCGGCACCGTGTGTGTCTTACCTCCACAAGATGGGTTCGTGCACTCACGAGTTTCCGCATGCGGTCCTTTGCACTCTGCCCAGCCGTGCACCGACACACTGCATCGCCGCTGTCTCTGTTGAGTGCCGGAACCACAGGTAACAGAGCACTGAGACCAGGTAGCCCAGTCCAACCACTGCCCCTCTACTGTAAACACACCCACAGAGAGAAGAAAAGTTGCTTGTTGAGGTGAGAAAAATAAAAGTACAGTGGAGAAGGTTGGAGAGAAAAGAGGAAGTGATACAGGAAACAAATAGTTGGAGGTAGAACTGTAAATACATTACACAGAGGAACAGACAGGTATAAACAGGTATATTTTAACAGTTATACTGTCAACATGAGTAACAAAGCTGAACATTTAATGTGAATAATGTGTCAGTATTTGGAAGTTCAGACGTTTGCTTTAATGACAGCATTCACTTTTGTGAAATTTGTGCAAAACTTCAGAATTCATGTTATCCCAGCATTATCTAGGAATGTTCTTGTCTGCATCAGTGGTAGTAAATTGTGGGCTATTTTCATAGAATTGTAGGCCTATATACTTCAAGTAAAACCAGGCAACAAAAAAAATCATTTACGAAACCTAGTATTTCATTATTTTGTGACTTTTTTGTCATAAAAGATTATTATAAGTCAAGCATTATGCTTGTCACTGGATTTGCAAATATCTAACAATAAAAAGTGCTTGTCATCTTTGACAACACAGTATTTAATAATTTAAAAACAACAATGTTGTTGGCAAATTTGGATATACGAGGTTCCAGATGGACAGCAACTATTTTATTTTCCTTTTTTTGGCAGGGGGGTGATAAGAACAATGTTCACTCCTAAAATTGTGTGGTTACTTTCAACCCATGGTTGGGTCAAAACAAACCCAACAGTTGGGTTAAATTAACCCAGACAATGTTTATATGTAACCCAACAAAGGATTGAAAAAGATTGGGCTAAAACAGTCCCGCATGGGTTCATTTATATCCCAACAGATCCTTTTAGACCAAGTCATTAATTGAAAATAACCTTTTATTATTTATCTCTAAAGAGTGTTTGCATATACGGATATACTGCAAATGTTGAAAATGGTTTTACACAATAAATGTGGGTAATATAATTTCAATCAATACTGTGCAAGATAATTAGTTTCAAAGAAGACGAGTGAAATAAAAAGATTTAATTAAAGAGAGATGCAGTATCAGACATATCGAAAAGCATGACATGTTAAATAAAGGCTTGATAACATTTCTTTAATTTGTGAGAAGCTTCCCTTTGATATCAATTATCATAGTTAGATGTACATTGTTAACATCCATCTTTTCTTTTTAAATAGAAATTAGTTTAGATAAAAAAAATGAGCCGAAACCTTTCTATCCTGACTGACGGTTTTCAGTAGATAAAAGAGTGTAAACAAAACAGCGTAAATAAATAAATTTAATATCAGACAACATCAGTATAAGTATAATTCATGCAAACCCAACACTTCAGTTTCTGCCCGTGGCTATATTAGTCTTTTCTGACAGTCATAAACAAAAACAAATCTGAGATCCTTTACATAATGAATGACCTGCATTTGAAACCATGGATCAATAGTCAGCGACTATCGATTAATGTTTTCGAGTTCTTTGTGAATAAATAATACATACAGCATCGCACTTACGAAACCCATCATGAGCGCATGTCACCATTACAAAGTCCATCACTATTTTAAGCGCGGCATTTAAAGTGTCCAAGTGTCCAAGTATCTGAAGTGTCCAAGAGTCTTTAAATATTCCATGATCCTTTGTGAAACATTAGATGGCTTCCATGCCTCAGTGGACACATATTCAGTATGTTCTACAGTTGGAATAATGCTTAAACATCATCCATCAAATGATGTCATTAATCTTATGGTTCCATGTTTATATAAGAATGCTTTCTAGTACGCATCTATTTCACAGTAGGGGAGATGTAACGTCTTTTCGCTTTTGGTGACAATCTCAGGAACTGTGTGTATTAACCTCTATTACTTTTATGTTATTTAAATGGGAGAGGAGGGCATCGATGCATATTTTATTTAAGCGTATCTCGATGTGATTGATGGTTTGAACTGAAATCAAATTATCTCTCAATCTAATGGATTATAGGGAAGACGGAGCACATGATAAAATATTACGTCCGTGTCACCTTTGTTTTGTCAAAGTAGACATTTTTCAAACTCAGGAAAATGTCCCTAAAAGCTCCCTTGAAGGAAAAATCCTGCATGCGGTTTATTTTCATACAAAATTATTTTACGCTACATTTTCTGTAAAATTACTGTTTCAAGCTCGGAGAACAATATGTTTCATAAAAGTCTATAAATCTTCTTGAGAAATTATTTTAGTCTGTTCCTCACACACGGCTACTGTAGAACTTCAGAAGACAGATATACTCTGAATCTATTTTGTATAAATAAATCTTAGATCTTTACAGAGTTGATCGTGCAATGCAGAAAAGAAAATAAAAACAATACATTTTATAATTGTATTTTGTGGCAAAAGTAACTGTAACATGCAGACTTCAAACAACACAGGAGGGTCAGTTGGTGTTAATGTTGGTATCCAAACACAGTCGGATGCAGTCGCAGTCTCTGTCTTCAATTTTGGAGACTCTCTGTCTGAAATCAACAGCATGATAAATAATAATCATATTCTAAAGCCTCACAAACTCAATAAACTAGAGAAATACATCCCGTTTGTCTGCGCCTTTATGAGAGCATTAGATTCATCATCGCTCACAAAATCAGCATCCAATGAGGGGGAAGATTCCTGCATATGGTGGTTGCCAAGAGACGGCAGCTGCATCCTGAACCCAACAAACACAGCTGAACGTTTATGGGATCTCGCTTTGAACTCAGAGGAACATAAAACTGGAAAATGGGATGCATAATTGCAACAGCGTTGCAACTTCATAATAAAGGTAATAATGCTGACATCTGCAAAGCAAAGCAAATGGACACATTTTTTCTGTCCCGCATACATAAAAAAAGGCACACACACAAACACAAACATATTCTGAGTGTTGGCATATGAGCTTTGCTTAAACTTCAAAACAAAATCTCTAAACACAGAATGTGATTTTATTTAGAAAATAATGCAAATGAATGTTTAAATTAAAGCAATTCATGCACTTAAAAGGCACTGTAAACATACAAATGATGTCATCACTTACTCACCCTTCTGTCATTTCAAACCTGTATGACTTTCTTTCTTCCGCAGAACACAAAAGAAAATATTTCAAAGAACGGCAGTTTTGGGTTACCAACATTCTTCAAAATATCTTCTTTTGTGTTCTGCATAATTAAGAAAGTCGAACAAGAGGGTGATGACAGATTTGTATCCCTTTAACTCTTTCACCGCCATTGACGGGTTATCTCGTCAATTAAAAAAAAACGCTTTCCGGCCAAAGACGAGTTAATACGGCAATCAGTGTTTGTACTGTTGTACAGCAGGTGGCGCTATTACACACGACTGGGAAAAAGTACAGAGTCCCAGAACCTAGAGCGTAAATGTTTTTTGGGAATCTGGGTTGAATCTTTGACAAAAAACGTTAATTATCTCAGCTGTTTAATCAAAATGATGCATTTTTGAAGAAACCTACCCACATCTACGGAGTGATAAAAAACAAACAAATGAAGATAGAAGAAAGCAGTTTCTTTTGATTAAAAGCTGAGACTCTGTTCTTTCATTTTACATATTGTTTGTCCATATATTCTTTACAGAAAATTTACTGTGAGCCATTAAAGTTGGGTGAAAATGTTAAAAAACGCTGGCGTAGGCTAGCTACTTTTTTTAAATAGGTTGGCGGCGAATGAGTTAAGAGGAAAAAAAAAAGGGATTTTAGGAAATCAAATTAAATAAATGCCGGCTTTCACACCCAAGGGGATTATTAACCCTGGGTAAATCATCTATTTTTTAAAGCCTGCTGTTTTTAATCACTCTTCTTTTCAATAAATAGCAGCTCTTTACTCTTGAAACATCAGGCCTCTATCTCTCTTCCTATTTTATTCTTACCCTCCTAACTTAATCTGTCTTTTAAAAACTCTATTTCTCTGGTCTTCGTGAACAAGCCGTCACAAAAATGAGCCTGAATTCATTTCTTCGACAACCCAATAGAGTTCCGTCTGAAAAACATCTGAGACGTGACGGCAAAGCATCCTTCAAGCAAAGATTATAAAACACTTTGTATTCTTAAATGAAATTAATTTTAATGAGGGCACGTTGCATATGCAACAGCAAAATAAAAGTACTATCCCTTTTCAAAGTCATGCACCGACTTTAAACACATGAGCAAGCATTAATGAATAGAAGAATCTTACCATAATGCTCTCTTGACTACACTTGGGAGTGAAATTGAAACAAGGATTCGCTTACGCTTTGATTACGGAGATGCAAACCATCGCTGTAATCATACACTTAAATAGACCAGAAGTAAGGCTGAGGTGTGTTACCGAGGTAAACACACTACTTCTGGTCTATTTAAGTTTATGATGTGTACAAGACATCTGTTTTGATTCCCACAGCCAACCAGCGTTTACCGTAGACAGAGAGACGATATATTCGGTTGGCTCATAAAATCCGGGTTAAATGATATGAGCAGATTGTACGTCAATGCACATCCATGGACGCGATTTGAATATGAACAGGATAAGATGGTTTCACGCGTGGGTGAATCTCGGTAGGTGAGGACAGGTGGAAGATCTCTGTCTGACAGGCTGTAATCACTGTCCGTCAAAATCTGGTCGGCCGGACCGGCCCAGCTGTTCATTTGTGCCCCCTCAAATAAAACACAATCACTGTGATTGGCTGTCACCCTTAACCCTGCAACTGTCAAACTAATGGAGGTTTTCAATTCAAGGCTGCAACAACTGTTCAGACTGAAACCGAATTGAAACGTAACGGACAAATGATTTATTGCTCATCACAGTGGGGTAATAACTAATCTGGGAGATAGATCCTGTTCGCTGAGACCAGCGCGTCGCTGCGGATAAAAAACAAACAGCCAGCAGGTGCGGACATGTGTGATATCTCTGTGATCCATTAGGAAAGAAACAGTTTTTCAAAAAAATGAACATTTTCATTCCTTTCAAAACTGGAACACACATTTTTATTACCGTCCATTTTTTAAGTGTGTCTTTTTCATATCATGTTAATGGTAACCATGACAAGAATACTGTTTTATTTCATAACAGCCTAAATAAAGTTCGAGTCGAAAGATACTTTTTTCTTATGGTTTACTCTTTTTTGCTTGCCTGGCAGACACGTGACGGATATGCAGCTGCAGAAAATGAAAATAAGAGACCAAAGATATGCCTTTAATAAGCATTTCTACGTGTACTGTATTGTGGCCGAATGCAAAGAGATATGAAAGTAGTGAAAAAACTGTCTTATTTCATCATATTTAAATTTTTGAAATAATCCTAAAAGACTGTTTTGTGTTGTTAAAATGTAAATATGTACTTATTTTCAGAATTTCAGATCTGCAAACATACATCTTTTTGTTATGTTTGTCCCCTTATCCATTTTCTGCAAATCATTTTAAATAAAAAACATATTTCTTGTGGAATTTAGGGGAAATGTTGTCTCTATTTCACATAATGAAACAAAAATGATAATTTTTCTCACACACACACCTATAAAAAGTTCATTCTGAAAAACTGAAAATTATTTTGGAATGACCTCATAATTTTGTTCAAACAACATCCCTTCAAACAACATATGCCAAGGCAGCACGCCACTTATCCATATCTGAGTACTACTTTAGCTAAAAAATTACAATGCATGGCAGCAGAAAGTGAATGTAGACAGCAAAGAGTTCAAATGCTTTCAGACAGAGAAGAAGGGGGTGAGTACTGACGTGACTCAGAGGCAGACTGGGGTAAAGCTGGAGGCAATAAAGACAGCTCAGAGAAAGCAATGGGAAAGGTCAGAGACGAAGGGACACGTGAATACAGGGAGAAGACAGGAAACATCGACAAAGGATAAAAATAGGGAAATCGTGAAGAAGACAGAACACACTGGGTCTCATACTGTAGCTGGACATACACATGTATTTGTATGTAAAAAGGTATAAATCATAATTATATTAATTTTATATTATTTCTTATTACTAAAAAGTGATCAAACTTGACTAGTACTCTATTTCTTCTTGTAAACCTATATTTTAGCAGTTTGCTTTTCGTTAAAGACAAGATGTTTATTGGTTCTTAACTTGGGAATGACTTTGGATAAAACAGTCTGATAAGTAACAAATATGAGTTGTGTTCAGTAACTGGACATAGGATTGGGTTCTGCATATAACAATATTAATGAATAACCAAAGATGATAAATGGTTTTGGATAGATCCAGATTTTATGTACAAACAAAAGTGTTTAGTGACGTATCGTTGAAAGAGACCCAGTGCGAGAGAAACATTGAGGTACAGAAGAGTGAGAGTTTATTGACAGATGAGGAAATGGAGTATAAGGACTAACCAGGGCATACAGCTATATTGCAGAGTTTGCTCTGAACCTCTGGCCCTCCACAGCCCTTGGTTCCATGCTGGGGTACCATACAGATCCTGTTCCGGGTCCGAGAGCCACGGCCACACGTGACTGAGCACAGGCTCCATGAAGACCACTCCTCCCACAGCCCATGCACTGTAAACAAAACCACCAGCGGGGATGAGGGAAGATGAGGGAAGGCGGGGTTGAGGATCCTTCAGGACAACCAACTGGCGAGACAAAACCCTGCCCCCAAAGGCAAAACTGGGATCGACCAATAGAACGGCTTTTGAGGAGCCAATTCGCTTTATTGTGAAACCTTCAGATCAAGGGTTGAGGGCAGAGAAGGAAATGAAAATGAGATTGCATGTGCAGCATCAATGAGCCGTCACTTATCCTGTAGGAAGGAGCACCAAAGTCCAAAAGATCAAGGCACGAGTAGTGCAAGAGCAGATGAAATGCGCCGTTTGATCATGAAACGCGCCCAATTGATCGTGCTTCTGCGGACAGAGTTTCAATGAGTTTGTGAACCTGAATGATTCTTTGACTATCAATAAAGACGCTATGTTAAAGTGTTCCATTGCATTTGATGAAGAGTGCCTTAGAAAATATGTATTCTCTAGATATCTAGTTAAACTTTTTTCAATAGATGTCATACAGGGATTTCAGATTTGACTCTATCACGGCTGTTCAGAGTTCAAGTGTGGGCTTGATGAGATGGGCTTGGAAGAGGGTGAGAATGACCATTTCATTCACAAAAAATGAAAATTCTGTTATGTATTCACCTTCTTGTCATTTCAAATCTCTTGACTTTCTTTATTCCGCTGAACCTTAAAAGACATTTTGAAGAATATTGGTAACCAAACAATGGCGGTACCCCTTCCCATCTACTATGGACACAAAACCAATGTCAATGGGTGCCGCTGTTGTTCCATTACCAAAAATCTTCAAAACATTTAATTTTATGTTCTGCAGAAGAAAGAAAGCCAAACAGTAGTTTTTGGGTGAACCATCCCTCAGCATCAACAGTTAGACCAAACACAAAACAGCTAGACCAGCCACAAATCCTCTTTCTGTCTTAATATCCCTGCTGTTCAGCTTAAACTGTGCGTTTAGAATGCAAAAGTTGGGTTAAAGTATTAAATATATATATATATATTTCTAAACATTAATTTATAATTCTGTAAAGATAGAAAAAATGGCAGAATTTCTACATTACAGTACCTATAATCCTAAAGTGAGAATCAAACAATCTAAAAAGTCACTGTTACCATAGAAACGAAACCCACCAATGAGCCCAACAGCGACCTTTATTCCCATGAAGCATTATAAACTTAAAATATATCTATTATAATACTTTTGTATATTTCACAGCTTTTATATTGTGTACTTTATATGATTGATAGTATGCCATTTCACTTTTTTTAGTCTGAATCGTTAGAAAAAGCAGGAAAAAAGTCTTCACAAAACCACCAGACTGTGTGTAGCTAAAGAAAGAAGGAAAGAGGGTTCATAGATTCAGCGGTAATGTGAATACATTACAAGGCAAGATACAGGCGGAATGATCAAGAGAAAAAGTACAGAAGGGTGAGAGAGCTTGAAAGAGGGGATCTGGGTGAAGACGGAAAGACAAAAAAATGCTGACAGCGGATGGAAGTTGAGTGAATTGGCCAAGATTTGGTGTAGAAGCCACTAGAAGCAGTAAGTAAAAGAGACAGAAAAGGAGATTTGGAGGGTTTTTTAAAAGGGAGATATTGTGGCCCCATCAGTGTAGAGCAGGGGTGTACTGTGAATTATGCATACTGATAAATAATTAATAGTGCTCTGTAGTGCAAAGCTCAAAGGAGCCATGGCTCAACTGAACAGAGCACAGAGAATAAAAAAACTAAAATGAAGAAAGAATGAGAGAGAGAGAGAGAGAGAGAGAGGGTGTGACAGAGGAACAGATATACAGTACTTGTCGATTGATCAACTCGAGATATTTCCAGCAAGTGTAATTTTACTGTAAGTGGCCGTTATTTATAAAATACAGCCGTGGAGAAAATTAAAGGACCACTCCGAATTTTCATTTAATCAGCCTTTGTAGATGTATTGTGGTCATTCCAGTCCAGTGTCTATTGAATTTAAACAAAATTAAACCTCAGGAGTGACACGAAGTCATTCAACAGCAATATGAAAGACTGACAGCATGACACTACACATGAAAACTGGGAGGTTATCACATAAGAAATAGTTTTTTTTAACTTTTCCTAAATACATGCACAAATAGAGCAGTTGTATTGCTTAAAAGTAAATGGACTTGTTTTCTTTGCAGTATGTTAGGTCTGAAAAATACTAAGTGTCTCTCCTGTTATTCTATATTTCTCCAGTTTCATTTTCGAGAAATAAATAACAAATAGAAAAAAACATGTTTGAAATTTGGAGAAATATTGTTAGCATACTACATAGAATGAAACATAAATGATAATTTAACAAAAACACATAATTAATAGTACATTCAGAAAAACTGAATCTCTTATTTTATCCATGGCTGTATAAAACATTTTAAAAGATGAGAAATTGTATTAGTGTTTTTTTATTATTACATTACAATCCATAAGCATAAATGTCAGGTCAGAAATGTCTTCCCGAGATTGGTGCTAATAAATTGTGGCCTGACGTCGCTCTTGATTGCGAGGCTGTAAAAGTCAAAACGTGAAGCAGGATAACAGCACTGATTTTGTGTGGCATGGGGAGAGGCTGAATGCTAGACTGATGTGCCGAGAGTGCTCATTGCTTCTCTATGGGTCACATTATGTACCGCAATATCCATCAAATCACTGTCTGCGCCACCTCATGCAGAGATTCTGAGTCTGTCTATCTGCTCCCCGCAGGGGGTACTGATTCCTCCTATGGAGAAGGAAGTGAGAGAGAAAGATAGTGAGAGAGAAAGTAAAAAATGACCGTCAGACCACATAGCCAGGAAAAGCCAAAAAGTAGTAGCTTGAAAGGTAGAAAGGGGGTCTAGACAGAGAGAAATAAATAAACAGGCACATAAAGGGAGCTGGTTGTGAACCGGGTGCAAGTCTGACAGAAATCCCAAAACCAATACATCACTGTCCCCTCGGAGTAATGCCAGACCGGCTTAAACAACACAAACCCCTCTGCGAGCTGTAAGTATTGAACAGCGCTGTGTGTCATTCGCATATTTAAATATAACTTTGACTGTGGTTTTTGTTTGCCATAACTCATATAATTGATAACTAAGTTAAGCGGTTACCCTCTAAAAGGTTTGGCAAATGAGCTATCCTTAAATCTCAAGCTCGGAGACTTCTCTGGATTTAAAGGGCAAAAACTAATGCAGAGCACCACCTGTTGGTTAATAGCTGCAATTGCCCCTTTTGCCCTAAGATTAATTCGGCAGATGTTGTACGGTGCCCAACAGGTGTTACAATAGACTGAGCACACAGAACAGATGCAATGGGAGATACGTGTTGTATGCTGGAAATAATAGGTGTTAAGGTACTTAACATGCAAGGTCATTAAATTAGCAAATAAAGATGAATGCATCGTCAGGCAAAGCTAAGCTAAACTACAGTAAGTGAACGACAAGGGAAGGCTTGTTGAACTAGAGCCAATTTCAACATTCATATTATCACAAACATCCTTAAAGCGATGCTTTATCCATGTGTCCGTGAAGTATTTCATTCAAATGCATATTCAAATGAGAAAGAGAGAGTGAAGAGGCCAAAAATAAAAAGTCAGCACATCCGTGTCTAATAAATACGCAAAAAGTGAATGATCGAATCCCCAAAAAGTTACTAAAACACTATTCTCCCATTTGAATCTCCTCATGAGTCTTTTTACATCTGAGATAATTGCATCAGATTTCATTCATCAATAGACCCGTAAGCTTTGAATAGAGTTTCTTCATTAAAGTGGAGAAGATCGAGTTTGGGCCAGAACTGCTCTGCTCTAGTGCCCCAGCACAATGAGACATACCAGCGCTAGGCACATACTCAAAAGCATTGAAAGGAGATGACGGAATTTCTTACGGCTATCATAAAATGATTAAATTAGATTTCGAGCTTTATAGGGAGGAAGGTTTTAGCATTGCAGATAAGTTGCATTTCTGCTTTGGAAACCTTTCGACTGATGGCTCAAGGAAAACCATGTTCATTAATGTTTGTTATATGGGAGACCTGGGCTAGTTGAGACTTATTTTTTATCTCAGTACTAAAAGGTTTGCGTAGAAAGTCAAGTGTGTGTTTTTATGTTACTTGTTTGGAACTCAAAATTTTGAGAACAGAATGCTAAAGTATTTTGCTCTATTCATAATGAGAACACAATAAAAACGGAATAATCTGCTAAAGTTTAACGATGTAATGAAACCGTATTTTAATAGAAAATGTAAACTATTTCTCAAAATGAGGACATTATTCATAATTTGGGTCGGGGAAAGTTGTCACTGTATATAAAACATTAAGTAACACAAACCCTTAGGAAAATTTGTGAAAACTAGTAATTTTGTAATTATGAAATAAACCAAATGGATCGCATAGGACACATTTCTGAGAGTATTTCTGTAATACAACCCCTCCTTGTGAAAGATGTGTAATGTTACAGAAATGTCACATAATTGTCACATTGTGCTTTTATGGTAAATAACTAAAAAGTTATGATTAAAACGCCAGATTTAAGTTTTCCTCTGCTTTTCCACAAAATATATTACAATGAAACGGGTGAAACAAAACAAAACAAAGAAATCTGAAATATTTTTGTATTTTATTTGTAGTTAAACTAAGATCGATTTTCTGAAGGGAATTTATAATAAAAAAAAATACATTTAGTACCAAATGGACATTGTGTGTCTAAAGAATTCTATCTATCTTTAACAACTTAACAACTAGCCTCCATTTCACAGATGTTTAATTTGTCTAAGATTTGTTATCAAAATCGACACTATACTGAAGAGTAACATCTCTTAAAAGGAAATAAAAATGTATTTACTGACGCTGAGAAAAAATTCAATTTTTAAAATGTACATTAAAACAGCTATTGATGGCTATTGTCAACTTTAGAGACGGAAATCTAGGTTGGGATCAACTAATGAGCAGACCGAGCACAATATAAAACAACAGTACAGCCTGTATAGCTGTTTTTAAAAGACCCTCTTTTATTTGAAAGCTTTGCCTGATCAATTTTGAATAATAACTCTCCTCCAAACTATATAAACCTGACCGTAATTGCTTTCGCAAATCAATTAAGTTCTCTTTGAATCAGAGCCAAAACAGAGAAGTGCGGGGTTCCATTGATCGCTAACTTAACGCAGAAGCTACGTCAGCTCAGGTTGATATCAAAGACACTGTGTCCCTTTTCCATGTTAAACACTTTCTGCCATATAAAAAGTAAACTTTGAACACACACACAAAAACACACGCACAGCTTCGCTCTAGAAGCTACTTTGTGTATCGACGAAAGTTGTGCTCACATTGTCTTTTTCTGCCAATTTCTTTTCCCCCGCAGTAAATATTGCTTGCCTGTTTATATTGTCAGAATAAATAGTATAAAACTCTCAAAGAAACTCAAGCACAGACGTCTTGCATTCTTATTTCTGGCTGTCTAGTTTTCTTTTATTGATGCGCAGTTCTTTTAAATCAGCTTTTCTGTCCACAGCATTGAAAATCTATGAGTTTCGAAAGCCTGTGTGTCTGAATGTAACATCAGTCATTCATATAAGCTTCATTGATCGCTGCTCACAATCAATCCCAAGCAAGCAGATGTTTCCAGCAGAAATCCTTCACTTTGATTCTCTTTATTCTTGCCTGCTCGGCTGAGATCTTCTACTGCTGTCCTTAAACCGTGTTCTAAAGCGCTGATCCGCACAACGTGAAACATAGAAAAACACAGACAAGTAGTGCTGAACATGGCATCCATCTCATCAAAGCCCAGACGCTGAATATCAGTACTGTGACTGAATGCACAATGAGAAATAAACAGAGTAAAGCTATTTTACATGGAAATAGAATTAGCACGCAGAAGAACATTCATCTTCTGAAACAAAGGCTGATGTATATATTCCTTGTTGTAAGCGAGTAAATCGGCAATCCACTTTTTGGTATTTGAATGCAAAAAAAATTTGAATACAGGAGCTGGACTGGACTACAGGGGGTCATAACTACTGAATATGCAAATGTATTTCATTGTTTCTGTTCAATACAACTGTTAAAAGAAAAACATAAAAACATCTTCAAGAAATATGAACCAGCTGTTAGGTCTGCATGTATAAGCATTACAGTGAATGTGCACGATTGTGAATAAAGTCATGGTTACGGGGTGTTGTTAGCCATGATGCGGAGATCACAATATACAGTAAATGGCCTCAAGTTATGGTTACTAAAAAATGTGTTCCGTGAACAGAACAAAAGTATCCAGAGCTATAAGTTTTGAACATGCTGATACACATTCAAGTGACAACCAATGTGCAACTGTGAGGCTTGCATGATCTCACCCGCATCACAAAACCCTCTACACATCCCAGATACACGCAAACTCAAATGCACTCACATAGACATAAATGCTAATGTAGGACTTGACATTGATACCAAGAGTGCACATAGTGCCCATTGTCCACAACATCACAACAGATACTACAAAGGAATGTCATTTCAGATCTGTATGACTTTCTTTTGCCTGCTGAATGCAAAAGAAGATATTTTGAAGAATGTTGGTAACCAAACGGCATTGGTCCCGATTGACTTCCATTGTATTGACAAAACCACAGAGACATTTCTCAAAATATCTTCTTGTGTGCTTTACAGAAGAAAAAATCATATACAGGTTTTGAATGGCGTAAGGATATCATATTTTTGGTGAACTACGCATGCAGTGCAGAGGTGTATTTGGGGAAGCTTAACCATTGGGTGGTTACAGCCTTGGCTGTAAAGTTTTTTTCCATGCACTGTCCAATGTTTACTTACAGAGCAACAGCAAACATTCAGCTACACAGTAAATGGTGCGTGCCATTATACGGTGTGTAGTGGTCATGTATTGCATTCTGTAGGATGTGTGAGGGATCCAACACCATGGAGGTACTCTACCTGCTTGATTCTGCGGCTCACCTGGGCAGGTGGCAGTATTGTTACATAGTCGGGTCTCTCTCAGCGGGCCGCTGCAGAGGGTCCCGTACGGTGAGGACACACACGAACGAGAACGAACCTGCCAACCCTGCCCACATGTCAGCGAACACACGCTCCACTGAGACCATTCCTCTGCTGCTGGGTCACCTGTAAAACACATGAGAGAGAGAGAGATCAGGGATGTGATATTTACAGTAAGAATGAGAGGGATTCTTTTTTTGTAAAACAGGTGTCAAAAATGCCCAAGGGGGACAAGCCCACCCTAATGTTTATTATTGTTAATGCCCTGATAAGAAGGAAGAAGCAAACATCTTAAAACTAAACACAAAAAAACAGCTTTGGCCTCTTTTGGTAAGAAATACACGATTGCGTCTAAAAGTCATGGGTCAGTGGCTTTATGTGCCCGTCCACATATTCTGAACCTAACAACATCTGCCTCCACAGAAACAGAACTACCCAGAAAAGCTTATTATCACTTTTCCTCCCCAAACCGGTGGTGAGAAATGGATGGAGGGATGGAAGGACGGCTGAGATTGTAAGTGAGGTAGACAGCTCTACGAGAAACCAAGCACCTCAGGCTTAAGGTTTATTTACGTATTCAAGACTACTTCCTTTCCGCCGTCCCTCCCAGGCCTCTGACAACTTAAATAAGGTGTTTTAATAGGTGCCGGCAGGTTAGGAAAAGCTTCCTCGTAGACCTGCGATGCACTTTGCGGGTGGGAATCCAGCATGCGAAGTTCCCCGGTTGCTTTTTTTGTCATTTGTGAAAGCCGTGTCCTTGGATGCAGGCAACATCACGAAGCGAATGGGCAAATCAAATTAATTGCACGTCTCATAATCGCATTACATCTTCATTTGCATGTAGTGAGTCAGAGTTTAGTCTTATCCGCAGAGATGATGGGGTGAGAATAAAGGGTTGGGGGCTGGTGGGGAGATGCTTGCCAAGGGAAGTTTGAGTACATGAGTTTCTTTTAACAGAGATTTAGGGGTGAAGGGGGGGGGGGGTAACAGCAAAGTGTGGTTCATGTTAGGCGACTTTTTGCTCATATTTTTCTAATTTTAAAGTAAGTACAAAACAAAGTCAAAAGTCATAGTTCCTCGTCTGAATGACACGTAGACGCTGTCCGTGGTCCTGGAATATATTTTAGATTTAAAACATAGAAAAAGGGCTCACCTGTTTGAGCCTGGAACACACCTGGCTGGTCAGCTGACCGTGGCCTCTGCGTCTTCACCTTCTGCTCATCCTCATCAGGTTCTAGATAGACACATAATAAAACATAATATATTAAACATACATAATAAGACCAGGAGTTAAAAGTGTTTTTTTTATACCGTGTTTACAAATTTATTGTGATCAATCACATACACTGAATCAAATACTAAAAAACAACATACCTAATGTAACCCTATAACAACACTTTTAAACATATATTTACCTTGGTAACACTTTACAATAACGTACTACTTGTTTGCATTAGTTTACTTTCACTAACAATAAACCTACTTCTTAAGTATTTATTAATCTCAGTTCATGCTTATTTAAGGATTTACTTCAACATTTAAAAATGAAAAAGTTGTGTCTGTTAACATTAGTTAATGCCTGTGAACTAACATGAATAACTGTATTGACATTAACTAATATTATCAAGGATTAATGCATGCTGAAAAAATAAATAGTACATTGTCAGCTAATGCTAGCTAATGCATTTATTGTTAACAACTAGCACCTTAATGTAAAGTTAACCTTTATCTTTATTCGTAAATAATTATATATACTGTTTTGTAATCATAAACCTGATAAAGCCCACACATACTGTAGTAAAAACACTGTTGTACACCAAGCTGCTGATGATCTTTCCTTGAATGCATTAAAACACTCAAGTCTTTTCCGGTGCTCATTATACTGTATATTTACATCTCTATTCTGTGACGACTGACGTGTGCTCCTTGAGTAACTTACATAAGCCACAGAGACAAGCTATTAGTGTTTTTTAGTATGCATCCTAGGTCACATGAGAAAAAATCCTCTTTTCTATTTTATGAACATAGCTTTATAGTGTTGACTTTAAGCATGAATTTCAACTTTCACTTGCTGGGATGAGCAACCTGCCCTCAAAAATCCATGCTACAATGCCATTTCATTGTATACTTTGTTGAATGTAAGTCTTTAAATGAAATGGTTGCCTACGGTGTATTTCAATTAAATGAATGCTGGGGATAAGCTCATTTTGACATCTGGACAAGAAACTGAATCGTCTTAGGTTAATTCAGGTCAGTTACATTCACACTTGAATTATTCATGTCAATAATAAAAGGTCGGGGGTAATTGTAACATTTTTATGCACAATGTACAGACTACCAGCCATGGTTTGGTAAAAGATGCATTTATATGTTACAACTATTAACAGTCTTAAATATTACATTATAATATTGAATTTAATACATCAAGTTAAAGCTGCACAATTTTTTTTGTACAACTGTATTTACTGTATTTTATATAACAAACTACATACATTTCTTACGAAAAAGTTCTTTACAGCATCTACCAGTGATAAAGCTAGCAAATGGGTTTTAAGAACATTTAACCAACAAATTAATAAAAACTGAGACATTATGAGAGTGTGTCTGCAAATGCATCAAAACATTAGACAAAATCTCGAAATCTTTTCATTCTAATTATTGGCTCTCGCATGTAAAGAAGAGGCAGAATCCATATTCAGAGAAGCACTCTCTTCTCTTGAGCTGATTGGTCGGTTTGACCTTTTGGTCTGATTGCGTGAGAAGATGAACTGCATCCGTTGCTAATATATTCCACAGGCATATGCAAAAGAGAGAATTCCCGCAAGATTTCCATGAGAACGGAAGAAAGAACAGGAAGAAAACACAAGAAGACAGAGTGGATTCTCCGAGGCTCTTTCTAAATTACCACCCTACGGTTTACAGATGCTTAGAATAATTCACAATTCATGAAACACATCCTCAACATGAATTTAAAAGAAGAAGAAAGATTTGGCATGATCTACTGTATACTTCTGCATGCTCCTTAACTTAAGACTGAATTTATCTTAGTCAGGATGAGGAGACTCTGGCACGCCACACAGACACTTCTAGTATTGATAAAACCTTCTGGTGTTTATATTTCCATTATATCGCAGTGAAACATAGTTCACAGGTCAGTACAACAAGGAATTAAAATGCTGATAGTATGGTGAAGTTACAGATGCAGTTGCAAATAGATGCAATTGAACAGTGGAGTACACAAAACCTTTTGCCCTTGTTTTTAAACAGAAAACTTAAGTTCAATATGAACAATGTCTTTGATTTTTAAAAGGGCAGGTCACCCAAAAATGAAAATTGTTATTATTTGCTCAACCTAATGTCATTCTGAGCTTTATTACTTTCCTTTATTGTAGAACAGAAAGAAAACAATAACATAGGTCCACAGAATGTTCATTTAAATATAGTTACAATGAATGCAGCCTGGAGATTTGGAGGATCTATTGACAGAGTTGCAATATAATATACATTTCCATGTCTTCAGAGGTGTATAAAGACCTTACATAATGAAGAGTTTTTGTTACCTTATAGTGAGCTATTACTATCCACATACATCGCGAGTCCCCTTACATGGAAGTCACCATGTTGTTTCTACAGTGGCCCTAAACGGACAAACTGCTCTAAAGAGTGTGTTTCGCAAATACGTTATCTCCTTAGACAAAGAAGTGAAAACGTGACGATATCTTAGTCATGTGTCAGCCGCTGTAGTGCTTCGAAAGAGTGGGGGAGAGGTGGAGTGAGCCATTGGTAGCAATTCGCAACCTCACCACTAGCTGTCGCTAAAATCCCCACATTGCTCCCTAAAAGACTGAAAATGGATGTCACGATCCTAAAATAGATTTGTTAACAAACTGTTCAGGTTTCAAGCCAAAATCAATTGATTCAATGAAGAAAAGCCACTTCAAATAATTTGTTTATATAATGAACATCAATCTTAAAATGGACTAAAATATCATCTTGTGTACTGTGTTTATGGTGCTTTTATGCATCTTTTTGGAGACGTGAAGTCTCCATTTACTGCTCCTACATGCAAACAAGCTAACATAAAAACATAAAAATGTCTTCTACGGTGTAACAAGGAAACATGTCAATCACGCAGGTTTGGATTGACATGAGAAAGACTGAATGATGACAACATTTTATTATTAACTAAGCTAGTAACCTTTTCATGACACAAACTAAACACACTACATGTTTATTCTAGAACACAACACAGACCAAACAGAGAGAGAAAAAGAAAAAGGCATTCGGTAGCAACGAGCCCCATCACATACATTAGAGCACATGGGATGTATGGATACTCCAGAGACTTCCACCCGATGGCTCTGTCAAACAGACCTGATTACCAGCACATCCCGCAGGGCCTGCGCTAATACGCAAATGATAGCTCAGACGCGCGCACAGACGATCGCGGCTAATTTACTCTGTCACGGAAAACACAATAGCGGTGCCAGGAAAGGCGGGGGGTTTGTTTTTACGTTCGTTCTGTGGCTAACACCTACGCCTCCCATTCTACGCGTCTGTTGTTCGTCGCTGGGTCTTTGCCACTTACTCCCATCAGCAGTAGAGAGAGATAGAGAGAAAATAAACACGTTGGATGGAGATTCATATGAAGAGCAAGCCTAAGGCTCCTTCGATCTGCTTCTTTATGTCTCTGAGTGATGGAGCACTAATACGTTCTCCAATAACATACACACCCCCTCTTCCAGAATGTGCTTAATAACATCTCCATCAAACATCTGATGGCTCCTTAAAAGGTCCAGTAGGTATTTTTTGGAGGATCTATTGACAGAACTGCAATACAATACACATAACAATTTCTTAAGAGGTGTATAAATACCATACATAATGAAGCGATATATTTTTATTACTTAAGAATGAGCGGGTCCCCTTACATGGAATTCATGTTTTTTCTACAGTAGCCCTAAACGGACAAACTGCTTGCTTCGTAAATACGCTATCTCCTTCATAACAGAAGCGAAAACGTCCCGTCTCAGCCACCATAGTGCTTTGAAAGCCTCACTCTATGTAAATAGTGAAAATCAAACCCCTATTTTCAAGCTGAAACTCAGTCAAGTATTAAAGCCGAATCCTCTAGAGGCAGCTTCAGCAGTGGGGTATGAGTCCAACGCACTAAACAGATGTCGATTTTCCTGGGACGGCTTCAGTAGGTTTTCCCCTGAGAGCAAACCTAAAGTGTCTGTGTGCTCATGTATCTGACTCTAGACCTTTAAGCACTGAATGAGAGGATGAATTATGTTTCAAATACCTTCACAGCTTGTTCTAGGAAGCCGGAAATGAATTAAAGCGGTTAGAACAAATTGAAGCCATTTAATTAAACAGGCTGCCGGTGTGTCTGTTTTACCCACTCGGGTTCGAATAAACCACATTTCTCTGAGCGTCCTCACACATTTATTCTACACAATCAATACCAAGACAGGGCTTTGAAGCAACACTTTTTTTATATTTCAGTTACAACAACAGAGAAGATTTGTGCATTTTGGTTATGCTTTGTAAAAGATATGATCATGAAAACGCAAGAAATATATTTGGACAAATGCTTGTAACCAAATAGTTTTTGGACACCACTGACCATGGGAGGAAAAATGACAATGGTAGTCAAAAGTGCCCAGGAACTGTTTGCTTTACTACATTCTTCAAAATATCTTCTTTTGTGTCCAACAGCACAAAGAAATGTAAAAAACAATTTGCTGACTATGGTAGTCAATGGTGGCCAACGACTGTTTGGTTACAAGCATTCTTCCAAACATCTTTCTCTGTGTTCTTCAGAACAAATACATTTAAAAAGTTGTAAAAAAAATTTGGACCAAGAATTTCATTTTTGTAAATATATTGCTTGAATTTAAAATGTCAGGTTGCATTGACTTTACAATAACGATTAGACTGAAGATCTAAAGGTCCCTGGTTTGATCCTGGATTTCGGCAAGTGTGCTGCTCTCCATCGCTTTGCTCTCATTACTGCAGAGGTCTTTGTTTCTTGTGCAGCTGTGGCCTAATGGTCAGAGAGTCAGACTTGTGACCAGAAGGCAACACTGTTGGGCACACTAAGAAGATGCCGGTTCGATTCCCAGGGCCGGCGGGGAAAAACTGAGGTGCCCTTGAGCAAGGCACCTTCCCCCTACTTGCTCCCCAGGCGCTGACCACTGCTCCGGGTCTACATGTGTTCACAACTTGCTGTGCATGTGTTTTCTACTCACTGGATGGGTTAAATGCAGAAGTCACATTTCGGCTATGGGTCACCATATCTGACAAATAGGTCACTTTCAATTACCTATTTAAAATTAAGTACAAATAAGACTAACTGTCTTATTCCAAGACTTTTATGTTAACCTAACCGACAACACAGTGTCAGATGAGACACAAACCAAACATGATTCACCTTAAAATACCTGACATATTTTGCATGGATCGCACAATATGACAGAACCCAGAATGAAGTTCTGTGTTTGTTAGTTTAATCCCGAATTTATTAGAATATAAAAACCATTCCATCATAATAGAAACGCTGCATCAGGATGCAATAACTGCGTTCTTGAAAATCGCAAGAACTTTAAAGTGAAGATATGAATTATTAATTATACAAGCGACAACAATTATGTAAATGTTAAGTTATTTTGTTCTTTCTCATTAATTTTCAAGAATTCATTTCACAGTGAGTGCAACTATGCAGCATGTCGCAGAAAGGCCCCACACCAGCACGTCAGACGGATGAAACGAATGCGCCAGGAGAAGACACAGCGGCGAGATCAGTAAGAGAATCTATCCGCACCACACGCCAGCAATACGTCTCCAACAGCAGCCATTCCTGTCGCTCCACAAAAACATCAACAACTTCAAAACCCCAACAATTCACTCCCTCTGCTGCTCCCGAGGAGTCCTGCCAGTGGTTAATACGACCTGTCCATCAGTCTCCAGCAGGGGTGGACTGTTATTATAACAACCGTCTATCTGTGACGAGCGGCCGCGGACTGAAAATATTGAGTAAATATTACAAAAGGCGTAGTTCAGCACGCTGTGTTGGGCCTCCCCCATAAAGCAATTACGAATGGATCTCAGTGGTGCAGGGAAAGAGGTTCACATGTTAACCAGCAAACCACAGCTTTGGAAAAAGCAGCTATAAAGAATCGATACAAAGTTAACTTACCTTTCCCCACACTTTCCTCAGCTTGTTTTCATGTCTCGGGGCTTTTAATTGATAAGTGTTTGGTGGATGTCGCTAGGTTTGGATGTTGAATAAAATTTCGATAAAATGTTTTGAACGACCTACATAGACAGCAGCCTACTCAAAGTACATTGCATCCTAACTGTTATGAATGCTCTACATGGGCAGCAGCACTGTAGAGCACACTAAGAGTGATGTAGCGCATACTTGTGAGTGTGTGAGTTGCTGAGATTCCATCTGACTCACAAGAAAGTGATTTACGCTTCTTCCTACCCACCTCTATCTCATCTCACAACACATTCTTTATGCACAAAACCCGAGTGCAAGTCTATTTATGACTACACTCCTCAGCATGTGTGACCCACTCGGCACAATTATCGGTGGGTGGTTATTTATGTATGTATATCCCTGTCAACATAAATGTATGGGGTCCGGGCGACCTGCAAAGTGACTTTGAGATTTGCCATTGTGGAAGTCTTAGCGTGTGTTTATAATCACGACTGCACACGGCCTCTAAAGACATACATTCATGACCGAAAAAAACACTGATGAGATCTCCATAAGATCTTAATTGTTTTTGCCCAGACCGCAATATGATTATAAAAAGGGATCAAATCCAATTTTTTGCTCAAACGTTGTGATTCGTGACCCTTCCTTACTTGCAGTTCGTGGCTCTAGAAAGACTATCTCTTTGACTCTCCCCCTTTGGCAGGACATCTCCATTACCTCATTCTTCTGCATGAGAGACTGCAGCTGCACACTGGGGTTTAACCCTCCAGGCTGCTGCAGGGGGAAGTCAGGTATGAAGCAAGGAAATAACTGCAGCCCCTGTAAACACACACTAATAAGAGCCAAATGATTGGGATGGCATGATACTGAAACCGAAAAGAGAGAAAGAGTGAGACGGAGAGCGAGAGAGGGAGAGGGTTGAGAGAAACAAGAGTAGACTAAAACCTTTCATTCCGACAAAGACTGAAGCTAAGAAAGAGGATTTGGTGGATTGCCAGTTTGAGCCAAAGTCGTTCTTTGTTGTTTGCTAGGCCAGGATTTAGAGAAGAAGATGAAAAGAGAGGCAGAGAGAGAAAGAGACAAATTAGGCGAGAAACACGTACGGGGAAAGACGGAGAAGACTAAAAGATGCATAAGACGTGATCACAGCTGTGTTGGGGAAAAGAAGGATTTCATCCACACTAAGAGCTGTGCATTGTGGGAGACCAATGCCGAGACAAATCCAAATGTGTCGAAGCATGTAGGTGTGCGTGTGTGCGAGAGAGGTGGATTACGTGCTTGTGATGTGATGCTAACAGTGGGAAACCGTGCATGTATGTGTTTGCGTCCTAGTCAATACACTGAACAGGAGAGTGTTGCAGCGAGATAAGAACTTACCAACATGTTCATTGACTTGTGTGTGTAAGGAGTGTGCATATCCTTGTTGGCTTATAGCAAACACAGTAATCATATTCCCGCTACTACTCTGGTATTTTTTCAATTTTCTTGCCTCACCTGGAATATGAAATAGTTCAAGCTGTTGGGCACTGCCCGGCGAACACCAGAAGAAGAGCAACTAAATCATTTGAAGATGAAACAAACATTAGAATAGAGTGACCTTTTGAAAATGCCAGCACAGTGGGTCGCCAAAATATGTTGTTTTGGATGCTTGTATAAGGCTCCAGGTTTTTCAAAGGTAAACTCATTTTCTGTTTATCAGACAGTTTAAAAAATGACTTTCCTACATGTATATTAGTCATATTAGACACAAATATTAGTATTATGATTTAAAATGAACTGCTTGGAAGACTGTTTTACATATAAAATTGACGTTCTTGCATATATTTCACAGAAATATTGGTATTATGAAATATTTGGGTAGTTGACAAATACAGAGTAAATGTGGTGTAACATAAGAGACCGTTAATTATACATTATTTTATATTATTTATACTTATCGTATAAAATAAGCAAAAATACTACCAATGTAGGAACATCTCTCTTATGCTATTTTAAACTTTAGATTTGAATATTAATAATTTAAAATAACATAATACATATAACGGTTTTCACATTTACGGTTTATTTGTCAACTTCCCATTTACTACAAGACCACCGTTCTAAAATATATGAGTCATATTAGCACAAATATAAGTATTATTGTTTAATATTTTCTGCTTACCACCAGACTGTTTTTTTAAAAAGACAGTTCTTACATATATTGGTCATATTACACACAAATATAAGTATTGTAATTTGATATTTACTGCTTACCAGGCGATTTTAAATATAAAAATTACCATTCATATATATTATATATATTAGTCATATTATAGACAAATATACACATTTTTGTATAATATTTAATGCCTATTAGGCTGTTTTATATATAAAAATGTTCGTTCTTAAAGTGTAACAGTTGTATTAGACACAAAAATTAGCATTATTGTTTAATATTTCCTGCCTACCAGACGGTTTAAAATATGTAGAAATGTATATAGTTCACATATTAGACTCAAAAATGATTATTATTTAATATTTTCAAATTGCTAAGTAAAGCACATTTCAATAATGACCTTGGAAAAACCATGGATGCTCAAATCACAGCTTTCAACAACATCAACCATGCTCCCTATATTTCCATAGTCAGGTCCAAAGATAACACATACAAGTCCATAAACAAGTCCAGCATGTAAAACTTGTCCTCCCTTTCCCTCAGCATACAGCGTAGAATACATGATTGTTTAATCCTACAAATTAAACAATCTGACCAGTGTGACTTGAGGAAGAGAGTTTTTGAACACACACCCATACATACAGTGGCAGCACAATTACACATACCTGGAGCTATGAGGGTGAAAGGTTGGGTCGATTGTAGGGTCCACAGGCACATGATTGACCCACAACAATTCAATTAGTATTGATGTAAATGGCCCAGAGCAATGTACAGTCAGTCCCAAGAATTCTTATAAACAGCAAAAAACAAATAAATTATTCAAACACTTAGAATCTACACTCCATACTATAGTGAAATAACTGTTCTGCAACCACAAATTGAAGTGGCCATCATCATAAGCTTCAGTGATCCTATAAAAGGGTCACAATCAGACATATAAGGGCCCTTCAAACACTAAGACTCATCTTTATCCTCTAATGAAGGAGAATAAAGGGATTTACAGGTAGCAGCCATTTGTGTTGAGTACTTCTAGGAATGTGGAACGATTTGAAGTTCACCAGGAAGATTACTATACTGTATGACTATAATGACTTCCTCATTTAACAACACTTCAACATAGTGAAGAGAAATTTCACTTGGTGAGTAAAGAAAATCTGCAGGATGTAGAAAGAAAGAAAGAAAAAAAAACACACAATGTGAGGAAACTAAGACGCAAAATACAACTCTTCGAAGTTGTTGCATTGTTTTGTCTTCAAAGTAAAATGATGTGCATGCATTTACGCGCTTGGTTGTAAACACCGTATGAAGTGTTCCCAATGGAGTTGAGAGTACATGACTACTGATATGTTTAAAATTGTTCATAGGCTCTAAGGTGACTGTTGGAGTACAGTAAATGTGCTTTTAATTTGCTTTTAGTTTCCATCATCCTGTTTTTTTTCTTGTTTAACCCTTTTTTAACACCAGAAGCTTTATACTGGAGAAAGCCCGACTAAAATGTCCGGAACAAACATGAATAAAATAGCACTAAAACAAAATAAGTGCTGCACAACTATGTCGTAAAATAATATAACCATTCCTATCAGGGGAGGACTGACCGGTAGAACATTCGGTTAAAATCCAGAACGGCCATCCAACCAACAGTTAAAGGCTGTGACCAGGGCGGACTATATTATAAACGCGAATGCACTCAACATGAAGGCATTAGCGAGTCGGGCATGTATGCATGTTAGGCAATGCACACGTTACATACAACACATCCACCCCGACTGAATTGGTGGAGGGCCGATGCCATCAAACACACCATTGTAGACCTCCTCACTAATCCCCCCCGTCGACAGAATTGGTGGAGGGCCGATTTGGGCAGAATAATTTCTAATTATCAAATCATTTCTAATCCTTCGTTGTTAGACCACATTTGCAATCAAACATCAGTTTCCTCTCCAAAAGAAATAACAGGGCAACAAAACAGAACAGGCAGTGTAACAAACTATCCATGTCTCCAGCGGCTGATCTCACTCTTTGTCTTACAGACAAAAAATGCAGTAAAGCTGTTTGATCCTCTCGGCTAAGGTTTGATTAGAGTGTGTTGGTCTGAATATATCCTACTAAGGAAAGTACTGTATCTTTCCTTCCCCGGGGCTTCAACACTGCCCATCTGATTTAACACTGCCGTAAGCATCCAGATTAAGCAGTGACTCACAGAGAGTAACACACTGGACACTATACACACTAAACACGGGATTTCGAGCTGCAGAAACTAATCTATACAATGAATATTGATCAATGGTCAACACTTTGACTTTGGCAATAAAAACATATCGACAACGAGCTATATTATTAATTGAACTAATTGGGACACAACATGGAAAGTTGTGATACTGTGTGAGGATTTGTTTGAATTTAAATGTTTACCTTAATACCACTATTGTATTTTTATAATACATGTCTTATCACAATAAAGTGTGTTCGCACAAAAAAAAGTTTTATTCAAAGTATTTTAAATGAACAAGCTAAAAAACCCTTGAGATGCTTTTCCCATCTTTGCTGGGCTTTTATTGGCTGCTTTTTTCATTATTTGGCCTAACACATCCATTATTTTTTATTTATTTATATATATAGTTTTTGTTGCGTTATGACTACTACACTTGCACATTATATTTGTATTTACAAAACTTAAAAAAATCAAGTGATCTGAAACTTTTGATTAGTTTCGTATATTCACTATATAACAAAACTGACATTATGATGCACCCCAAAAGACATCAAAAGGAACAAAAATGAATGCCTAATTCTGTTTATATCCCAGTAAAATGTTTAGTTTTTCTTTTAACAAAACGAAATAAGTCTGAAATATGAGTCTCCCAGCTACTGTAAATCCACAGCATGTCGGTTTATGGGAGGTCTGGATGATTTCCATCACAGATATTGAACCGTTCACTCTACAAACTGGGCATGTGGCAGACCCAGAGGAGACATTGTCATGGAAACCATGGAAAGCTGCCACCGGGCTGAGGGGTTAACGCATGCCAGCTTTGGGTATTCACACCTATTGTTTACATGAAAAAACACAGTATGTGTTAGGAATACGTGTTAATGAAAAGCGTATGGACAGGATTGTACAGCCAGACTTTGTTACTTAATCAAACATGATGAAAACGGAGGCCTGTGGGAGTGTTTGTATGTTAACATATATGCTGTGGAGAATCCACAACATATTCACAGACAGCTTTCATTCCGTACATCTGAGCAGATGTTAACAAATCTACGACTGTCAGTTTTGTAAACACTACATGGATTCACATCCATCTGCTTTGGTGACTGAGGCCACATTGGAAGTGTTCCCATTTAGACATTGCCATTCTATATTTTCAACCTATGAAAACCTGAAATGTTGTAAATTGTGTGCTTTATTCCTTTAAAATGAATGATTTGATACACAGCAGTGTGGTTGCCTCGATATATTTTGGCGCAACTGTATATCCATAACATTTATGCGAGTAATGCTTCCCTTTAGAGTGCTCGACTGAGGTAATCAGAAATAAACTGCCAAGACGAAAACCGCCGTTTATGCCCAAGACTGCAGAGAAATGAAATAAAACACTGACCATTTCAGCAAAATCTCTCCTCAGAGGTGCAAGCCTCTTATCTGCCTTCATCATCCTCTCTTTTAAGAAGATGGAAGTTCTTAAAAGTAAGGTTGTAGAAGTCACAGGGCAGGTTTCTAAAAGTTTTGAGACCCCGTCATGAACATGGAACGTGATCAATATCATCTCAAATCATTCAAGTAGATCTCCAAAGCCTTCAATTTGTGGTTCATAGATATGTACAATATGTCACAAGAAAACGTCCAACATTGGCATGATGCAGCTTTGTGAAATATGGCCCTGACAAGCATTATGGGATGCCCAGTCTGGTTAGGAATCTGACTTTGAGACAGCCGAAGTCAGAAGATGTCACAGAGCGGCAGACGTGTCCGGTCTGTTCCTGGCTAAAGCTGTCCGCTTCCTCCTCCGCCAGAAGGCCTGATTGTCATATTGGACTGGTCGTTTTGCTGTGATGCTTCATGGGCGCTGGACGACTGAAGATAAATTGTGGAGGCATTCGGTAAAGCCCTGACCTGTCATCCCTTACTCCCGATATGAAGGGACAGCTAGATTTTATGTTGAGTTATCTCGAAGACAGGCTTTATGTTTATAACAGAGATAAATTGATGATGGAAAAAATTATTATAGGAAGAAAACTACAGGTTGTAGAGGCTTAATCGATCAAAGATTTGTATGATAATAAAAAAGTATAAATTACAATTCTCAATGTGGGGGTGTGATAGAAAATGGTAAAGCATTGTCGTCCTATTTTGACACTCCTAACCAATCAGATTCAAGGACCTAAACCAACAGATGTATAAATATGAATGTGTAATACTGGAGATTTAACTGAAACCTTAAAAGTGTGAGTAAAGACAGAGGGGTGTAAAAGTAAGCCACACGAGACGGATGAGATGAAAAGCACACAAAGATTAAGTGAATATGGTAAAGCACTCCAGATCTTTCAGGTTAGAGGAATATAAATGAGCTGTTCATTTTACATGATGCAGTGGTGTTTACGCGCCGGATGATTTGTTGCTTATTGCATGGACTGCTTCTCCGTGAGTGATAGATCGGCCGCCTTTGCATGGTAAAGATCACATATTCAAAAGCACGGCCTAGATTTGGTGACAGGCTCCACGGCCACCAGTGTTTCCCACAGACCATACGGCACAATGACAGGTGTAAAAATAACATGCGATCCAACGTAGGCTGTGAGGGATCGATCCTCTTAGTTCAATCGCTGTCTGGCCTCCATTCCCCTCCTACACCCTTGTCCACTGAGGTCTACACAGATATACAAAAGACACAGTCTTCCCACCTCTGCAAATATGCCAGCACCTGGCAGCTTTATAACAACATGATAACGAAAGGAAACATTTCAAACTCTACACGCGATAAATCTTTAAACACAAACGGCAGTATGGTTTCTGAAGCTTGGAGAATCCCTGCAGAGAAACGAGAAAACAAGTCAAAGCTTTGCGGTCCTCAGATTACTGTGCCAAAGAAAACAAGTTTAATCAAAAAAAGTTGCTTCCGCTTAAACTGGTCGTTCCTGTCCTGACATATTTTATTTACAAGGACATAAGATAGAAATCAGAGGTTGGTGATGCGGTTTTGAACTATGCTTTAAAAAATATGTAAGATGCATGCGTTTTTTAAAAGCACAAACCTCAATTTCTTTAAAGGAGTAGTTCACCTTAAAATTAAAATTTCATGATAATCCGCTCACGCACGTCATACAAGTTGGTGTGTTTGTTTCTTCTGTCGAAAAACAAATTGAGGCGTATGAGGAAAGCTTTCCAGGGTTCTTCTCCATAGGATGAACTTGGCTGTTGTTTAAGGTCCAAATTTCAGATTCATCGCAGCTTCAAAAGGCACTACACGACACCAGCCGATGAATAAAGGTGTTGCCTAGCAAAATGATTGGTTATTTTCCAAGTGCCTCCATGATGCGCGTCCACGACTTCATGTACTACGTCATCACGTTGGAAAGGCTTGTATGACATCTAAGTGAGTGAATTATCATGAAATAAAATGTTCAAGTTAACTACTCCTTTAGGACGTGAAATAAGACATTCAAGTACATAAGATAAAAAACTAACTCTTGCAATAACTATAACATTAGATGTGTAAGCTCTATTTTTTTTATAATGAACGCCATATAAGCACCACATTTACATTTACACATTTGACAGACGCTTTTGTTATTATACCAGTGGCTCTCAACCTTTTAATGGTCGTGCCCCCCTGTAAACCCATTGAAAGAACTGGGCCCCCCTCCCCCATACTGTACATTGAGGATAAATAATATAATGTGTAATTTTTTTAAAGATATAGTTTCAACTGTGTATATATATATATATATATATATATATATATATATATTCAAGTACAGGTCTAACAGATATATATATATACACAATAAAGAAAGAAGCAAAAAATACCAGAATATGACAGATTGATCTCAAGAGATGTAACAACCCTGCTGATAAAAACAAAAGAAATCATAACAAAAATGAATGGTTTCCATTAAAATACCATAGTGAACCATTAGCTTTTTGCATTAAAACCTTTACAAAATTGACATGTTTTGGGCTTTATTCCAAAAGGATTAATCTGCCAGATGATGAGAACGTTGCGCATTTCATGTTTTAACACAGGCGACAGTTTATTCTCTGTTTATAATACAGATGCGCTATGGTGTCATTTGTCTGTCGTAAATAGCAAAAATGTAGAAAATAACTAACATTGAAGATAAATCTCTCTTATGCAACTTTATTTTTATAAATGTAAATATAATTGATATAAAATAATATATCATTAACAGTTAAGTTTGTAAATTTTTGATATGTCACACCATAGGACACATGTAAGGTATATTTGTGAACTACCCATATAAAGGTCTAACAGATTCTGCAAGAGATTGTATAAACGTATGAGTCAAACTATAAACTATATTTAGAGACTTGAAAAAGGAACTCTTCAGAATTAATTGTTGAGCAAGGATCAGTTTCCAAGAGATAACATATCCTTCCAATTAAAATGTATTCATCTTGTAATTAATGTTCTTTTCTTCAGAACACAATGAAGTTCCCATAGGAGCCTATTCAAGGAATGCACTTATTCGTACACAAAAACACAGTCCATACACATACAAAATGTATAGGAGTGCGAGACGAATTTTGCACCAAATTTAGTTCAATATTTAAAAGAATAAGAAAAAGCAAGTGTGAGTAGATCGACAACCAACGGGATATTCTTGAAGGTTATGTTGAACCCGATCCAAAAATAGATGGATTGTGCAAACACCTTAAACTTGAATAGACTGACAAAAGAATCAAAATCTTTCAAGAGGAAAGGCAACTGTAACAGGGTTTTGATGCCTAGATGCACAATTGTAGGAGCAGATCATTCGTCTCCATGATCTAGCGCCTTTAATCTGTTTGAAAGAAGCCAGCCACTTTGAGCCTGTGTATCCATAAAACTTGCATCATCATTTGATATTCATCCCAGAAATCTTCAAAAACACATTAGCCTCACGCTGAAGGCAGCGGCCGCTTGTCTCAAGATAAATCTTCGCTATTTCTTTACGCTCTCTTTCTTGTTGCAGTTTCCTTTACATTCCTACACTTATTTCTTAAACTTTCACCCTTTGTTATTAATATTTTTGCAAAAAGCCAATGCACTGCAATAATGAAATGAAGCAGCAGAGCTGGTCTTGAATCACGATACGTCAGCCACGTTATGCATTATGGACGACGATCCCACTTTATTTTGCCTCCTGACATTAGTTACGAATGCACAAAGCCATAAACCAGCGGAAACTGCTTTTCTGCATTTCATTGGGCTACTTAGTGCAGGTTACATCAAACCAAGGTCGAATGAGCTCCTGGATGATATGCCTAGAAATAGGAAATAGGTTTCCTTTGCTTGTCCTTGCTTGCTTTTGCCACATCTGAGACTGCAAGGCTATAAATCTAAGGCAGTTTATGATGGCTCTGAATAGCAGTTGAAGAGCAGTTTCCCCCCTTCAGGTGTCTAGACGTCGGTAAAAAGTAAATGGCAGGAAGGGAAAGAGCAGTTTAAGAAAACCGCATTGCAGCTTGTCACTCAAACGGTGGATACAGATTTTTCATGTCTTATTAGAATTTAAATGTCAACCTCATCTTTTATTTTATTTTAAACAGAGCAGCTGTCATTTATTTAATTTGACTTGAGTTTCCCCTTGGAAACAGGACTATCGCTGCACTGCGGTGTTGCATTGTGGTACACAATCATTGGGCAAGTGGTGCAGAAAAAAACTGTTATCAGGTCTAATGATTGCTGAATACTTCAACAAAGTATTGAAAGAGAAAGTAAACATGAGTCTTTCATTATACTTAGTCTGTCTGATACATTGAGTTACAGAATCAGGCCTGTTGGAAAATTGTGAGCAACACCAGTACGACCAGCATAAACCAGTCTGAACCAGCATGGGGATTCCTGTGAGCTGACCTTTATAGCAAGCTCACCTTTAAAATTTCCATTATATTGTTTTATTCAAAAGTTCTCCACCACACACACTGCACAAGCGCAACCAAAGCTGATTCACATCAAATGACAACGAATTCTGGCAGAGAATTCATTGTGTTAAAGGTGAGAAAAAACTCGACCAGACAAGGAACATTTGATCTATTTTTAAAGAGCTTTTTCGGCACAGGGCGAGCCTTCGCTCATATATGATGCGTCTCGGTGGCGATCAATGAGCTTTGTGATTCTCTCTGTTGTGTTCATCTCGCACACAGAATTGATTTGGCATGCTGTGATCCAATGACATGGGATCTAATCCACTCATCTGCACTCTCCACCTGAGCTAAGGACGTCCTGCGGATGCAGAGCGCGAAAAGAACATCAGAATCAAAGAGGCTTCTTGGCCTGCCTGACCGCTCTGACATCATGCAAAGCTGTCGAAACTCTAGACAAAAAAAGCAAACTTGCATCAGCATCAAAAACACAACATGCTGGTCCACAGCAATGCTGCACTTTCAACAGGGATGATTTTGATAGTTTAAAACGCTTGAACACCCCCTTCCTCTTTGTTGTAGCAGAAAGCAACTTAATGGGTTTAATGAAAAGCTTTGTAAATTTAGTGAGACAGGCCAATGGGGTCTTAGTTTAGAAGGTTCTAAATCAGCGAGTGAGATTCGCGGGCCCGTACATCCAAACCACTCCCGACAACGCTGCCAGTGCGTCCATAATGCGGTTAAATGGCCCTACTTATCGCTGGTGAGAAATACACTGGGAGGCTACGCTCGGGCTCCATTTGTCAGGTGGATTCCACCTCCTCTGCGGACAGCGGAGCTTTAAGTGCATTTAACACTGTCATGTCCACACAGCTTTAAAGCTGACGAATGGTAACCACTCAAATATTCATTACTGTTATGATAGATTAAAACTGCCAACAGTTCCTCTAGCATGCTTGGGTTTGATAATACTCCTCTCTGGCTCTATAAGGTATTGATTCACAGGTATTAGGTATGAGTATTGAATAGGTACTGTAGAACCAGCATCTTAAATCAAGATATTTTGCATTGCATAACAGAGTAACCCTTCATGAAGAAAATACTATTCAGAAAGAAAGGTCTTTAGGTCACCAGCTTTTGTGCAATCCATGAGCAATCGTTTTTGACAGTTGAAAGGCAGGATTTCAAAAGAAAAACAGGAAACTGGTGGGATGGTCTGTGTTTTGTGTGAATGCAAAGCTGAATTTCAGAAGACCCTTTACAAAGTATGGGGGTTGTCAATAAGTCACATCAAGCCATTACTGCTAAGGACTACTTTTTCAGATGCTATTTTTCAACAAGGAATCATTCATAGATGTGTGGAGGTTGTGTGCTTGTTAACCTCATCTTTAGAGTCACTAGGAAAAATAATTTGCAGTAAATGAGGTCGCTATAAAATTAACAAGCCTACTGACCCTGCTGAAAAAAAAAACATAGAAACCATAGAAACCCAATAGAAACCATTACAATTCTAATGGTTTTAATTAAAAGACTAGTATGAACCATTAGGTTTTACTGTTAAAACATTGTTGTGTTTTGGGCATTATTCCAAAAAACCTCCAACAGAATCTATAACATACCAGTAGACACCCTTTGAGTTTCTAATAAAACCACTACAATTTCCATCATATACATTAAATCCATAACTGTTTTTTTTGTTTTTTTTCACGGAAGATAACTCATTTTGGGGTTTCTGAAAGACAACGGTTAAAGGATAAATTTGCACATGCATACTGTGTCCTTTCTAAAAGATTTTAACATGAAATGCTTGTCAGATTTACAATAATTGAATTATATGCATGCATACATTCTTACATACCATACATACGAACAGATAAGCTGATTCTCCTCTGAATATTGTGTCTGTTCTGTGAAGCGTAAGCCAAAGCCTCAAGGCTAAGTAGGGAAACGTCATGATACACTGAAGCTAATTTGCAGGAGGATAAAAATACAAATGCTTTTCCAACTTCTCTGGTGAAACATTTAAAAATAATGAGCAAAAAAAACAAGAAGTTTGAAACCTTCCTGTCCTATCTTCTAAAAGGGAAGATATTTTATTTAGAAATAAAACTATTGAGACACAAGTCACAGCTAATCCATAGGAGCAGTTTCCAAATACTTTTAATATGACCAGACCTCACACCAACTTGTTGATAAACAACTTTTTTTCCTTGCGTTGCTTATTTTTTACATTATTGTCAGTTCATTGTGTATTCAAACGTGACACCTAATGCCTTATATCTTCCATTGCAACTGATCTATTGCAAGGCTCTTCATTTAAGCATCAGAACACGTAGACTGCAGACGTCAAGCACTAGCGTGTCTAGCTCTCCTACGACTGAGGAGATACTGATGCCCTACTCAGTATTCTGGAGGTTGGCATTAGGTTGGAGCAGTCTGGGTCCTAGAGACCTGGCTGAGAGCTGCAGGCTCTGGCTGTGGGCCTTTGGCTTGGGTCTGTTTGGGTGCTAGCGTAGCCTAGCTAAACCAGACCCGGCGCTCCTCATTACCATCCCATCTCAAGCACACAACGTGCGGGCATGAAGCTATAGCGAGCCTACACCACGCAAGTCTGCCATGTCTGGCTGGACATTGGGTTCCCATGACAGCAGTGAGCTCCAGTTGCCATTAGAGGAGATGTTCTGGGCTAATGAGCCATGCAAAGGGAGTGGAGATCTAGGTCTCTCTGAAGGGTAGAAGAGGTGGGGTGGGGGGTATTAGCGATTCATTTAGCGCTTTGTGTTCGTTACAAGGAGAGGGGAGGCCAGGTTGGGTCAAAATTTCTCCCCACAGTTAACAGTAGAGATTTACTTGGTCTCTCTCTCTTATTATCAGCACCAAAGCCTGTATACAATTTCATAAAAATGTCTCATATTTTTCTCGGATACAGACAGAACTACTTATATTAATATCTTCAATGACAATGTCATTACAAAAAGTTACAAAACCTAGACAACCTCTATAAAAATAAAGCTAATGAGTTTCTCTGCATTGTGTGCAAGTGGGGCTATTAAACAACACTTAGCAAACAACCTTTGTCTGCAGCTTCTCAACAATACAGCCATATAATATATGGCAAACGTTTAATTGCGCTGACATTCTTTATATATTCTGCGGGTAAAGATAACATTGGTTAATAAACTGGCCATATGTGACTTTCAATGCCTAATCTTATAGCTGTTAAATGAGCGGATGATTGATTTGACAGGTGTTTTAATATGGTCGCTATCAGTAATATTACAAGCTACTCCTGAGCCTCTGGGCCAGACAAATCCACCTAACTCCATTCCCTTGTGTGTATTAGCTTATAAGACACTATTATGACACTTTATCAGGGTCTGAGGTGCTTAGGTTTTAAATCCAGTGTTGTGTAAGATTCTATCCGCCTCCTCAATCCTGTCCCCTCTGGACCCTTGGTGGTAGCCACCTGTCATGCCTGTTTAAAAATATGTTGCGACAAAAAAATATCTTGTTCTAGATTAGCCTAACAGGTTTTCTTTTAATGTAGATGCATGTGCACGTTTGCATTGTAAAACTTCTTGAACTTTCCCTTTCGGCTTGTTTTCCTGAAACAATTGCTAAATAATATAAAAACATTCAACATCATGACCATACACTGGTAATGTTGTCTAGTATGTCTAAAAACTTGGACTGAGTATGTGCCAAGCTAAAATGCTAATCAGTTAGCGATACAGTGGGTATGCACCTGTAGTCACCGCACACGTAACGTCACGTCAAGCAAGTCGCTAACTGAGTGATAGGAAGTCTAAATGCAGCAGAGTTTTCCTAGTTTACAAGAGTTTTATCTATTTAGTACGGGACAAAGTTATTGTGCAATTGACTGTACAAACAGATTGAGCACGAAATCAGAGAGATTTCTTTTTTAAGACTGCCGAAGATGTATTTTGTATTTTTTTACATTCTAAGCATATGTATTTCCTACTAATTTAAAGATAAATGTATTGTCAACACTGTAAACATTTAGAAGAATAATGTAAATCTTGCTTTATTAAACCACCAAAGGTGTTTTGTTTGAGGATAAAATGTATACTTAAGGGTTTGCTTTTTAGCCGTTGAAATTAGGTACAAAATAAATATCAGGAAACGCAATTCCACGCAAAATTTCAGTGTCTTAGGACACCTAGTTTCTATGCAAGTCGTAAAATTCACCGTCTCTGTTTCTTTGTGTCTCCTATTGTAAACAGCCAAGTGCTAAGTTATTTATTAAAGTTATTTTACACCCAAGGGGCCGTGTTCCGACGTGTTCACGTGGGAAAGTGACGTTAATGCATACCCTCTATACTATTAACAACTGGATAACGGTATGCTAAGTAGGGCAATCACGGTTATGAAATCTGGGTAGCGATTAACTGTCGAAAAAATAATTCTGATTATGGCGATTAATTGTCAGTACTGAAGTTTTGCAGTAAAAGATTAATACACTTTAAATGAATACACAATAAACATGAACTGCGATTAATAAATGCTGTAGATCATTGGTTCTCAAACTGTGGTACATAAAGAGACCCCTGGTGTTACGTGACACGACTGAAAATCTACATTTTGTGTTTTAAATACAATGTCAAATAAAAACGACAATGGAAATATATTGGGGGCCAATTTTGAAGTGAACTACTCCTTTAATCCATTTTATCGATTGCATTAACTAACTGATAACAAATACAAGTGTATTGTGATGTGATACAACATTTATTTTTTAGAAAAGTGTTAATATCCAAAACAACTACAATAAAGTGAGCAAAACAGAAAATGAGTATTGTGCATGATTAGTCCTAAAGCACCAAAACTAATACTGAGATAAAAGAATGATGTTGTCTACCTCATGAATTACTTCAAACAAACTGATCAACACACAAAAATACAAAGCTCATATAACTCAAATGATGGAGAAATGTCATATACTGTAAATATAACAGTATGTGCCACACAATTATTGCATGTACCTGAAATAACTGTTATAGGTCAAATAATTGTGATCAGATGATTTTTTAATAATTGAGACAATGCTAAGCTTGTATACTAACATACTAGCTAAAAAAAAGCTTTGGATATATAATAATACTTATCAAAAGCACCTTGAGTCTGTAAATGGCTGTAGGGTCCAATAAGGTGATGGAAGATTTACAACACTGGCATGCAGCACTGCAGTCCGTTCAGCGACAGGTTATTCACCGAGCTCATCACAGGGGACATGCTGACAAAGCAAACTTGTCCAATCAATGAGGTCTTTGGCAGTTAACTCTGCCTTGCGTTCTCCTCTCTCCAATAAACATACTGATAACGCACACCAAAGCCGTCAAGATTGCTACTCTGCTTTTCTGTTATTGGTTTATGTTCTGGACATACAGATGTTCTTGCCTTTTCTTATCTGGTAATGACGTTTGCTGTGGGATTATCCAGGGTGCTTTAGGGGTAATTGAAAGGATGAGGTGGGCTGTTAATAGCTGTTTGGGGGTGCTACACATACCAATTACAAGATGAATGGGTAATGTGTGATCGAGGCTCTTTAGACAGGAGCCGAATGCAGAAGTCTCTTCAGCGATGATCAGTTAGATCCCCGTCAAATCCACGGCCCACAGAACAGGGACAACCAAATGAATCATTTAATACAGAAGACGAGGAGATTCTATGAATGTTGCATGCGAGCGAGTTCAACACAATCTTTTGTTCAACCCTGTTTTCCTTCGAGCGGAAGAAATCCGGATATTCCACATTTACAAGCTCAATATATAGACACCCACCTTGGCCAACAATGTCCATGAATTCTTTACTATCACATAAAGTGTTCAAATTGAAAAGCTATACAGGAGGTCTTTGATCCCGGAGGCAGATTTTAGGAAAACAGAAAGAAAAACAGCTTCTCGTCTATGCCAAGCCCACAAATCCCCATCTGAGTAACTGCTGGAGTGTGACAGCGCTCTTATAATTGGTGAAATGCCGATAAATCCCAACATCACTTTATTTCCCAAGGGAATAAAACTGGATACCGTCCTGTCCGTCCGACGGAGAATGTGAAAACGCTTTCTTATTTCAACGCACCTCACAAACTTTTACAGCTCACTCTCAACAACAGCCCTCGGGCAGAGGAATAACACGCGCCGTTAGATATCGTCTCCCATGTCCTCTCTGTAACTTCATGTGCTCACTCCATGGAAAAAGAATTCATTTCCTAGAGCTTTGTTCTGCAGCTCACAAAAGTAAGTCTCATTCAAATGGCTTCGCAATGAATTCTCTCTCTCTTGTAGTATTTTTCCATCTCTCTGTCACTCAAATGTATTTATTAGAGTATTTGTGTTCTGTGCTTTCCCTCTATTCTCACATTACTGATGAATGTTTTCAATCTTGTTGCAGTGAGGACTGAAAGTCATGATCCTATCTACCTCCCTCAAACATCGAAGTAAAAAAATGTGGCAATGCTTTATCCAGAAAGTATCGATGTGCCCATGGGGAAGCAATAGGTCATTTACCCTGCATGGTTTAGCCAATGAATGGAAAAATCTTTGCCACATAATTAAGTATATTAAATAAGCTTTTTTTGCAAATGCAATGTCACATTTCTTTCACTATTCAATCCAATTTCAACGAGCAACTGGTATGCTTTTAGCCAAGAGTCAAGGTGAATTGGCTCTTTCAATCCATTTACTAAGGTTCTGAATGATGCTGTGGGAAACAGAATATCTAACAAAGAAAATATGGAATGGGGCTTGGTTATCAATTGGGAACTTACTAGATGGTAAAAAGAGGCCATTATACACAAAAAATATTTTATTTATAAATTTATGAATAAAACACAGCAGCATTTAAATTGCATCTTTATATATATGTGCATATTACAATCAAGAGGCAAGAAAAGAATCTAGAGCTTAGTATCACAAAAATAAAAACTTACTCTATATTATAAAAAATCTTTTAAAAAATCTAAGTGATTGTTTGAGTGGGACATGGTTGAACATTAAAAGTTAATTTCTCTAAATATTCTCTTAAACATTTTTATATTAACTCAATTTAAGCAGTATATTCCATACATGATTTAGCCAATGACAGTAAATCAAATCTTTGCCACTCAAAGGTGCTGTGTGTAATTTCTTTGGAGAATCTATGTACAGAAATGCAATAGAATATACTTAACTATGTATTCAGAGGCTTATTAAAACCGTACATAATTGAGCCTTATATTTTTTTATTACGTTATAATGAGCTATTTCTATCTACATACACCGCAGGTCCCCTTGCATAGAATTCACCATGTAGTGTGAGCCGCTGAGGTTCTTCGAAAGGGATGGTTGAGAGATGGAGATAGCCGTTGCTTGCAATTCACAACCTTCCCACCAGCTGCCGCTAGATTTCACTGACTGGCTCTTTAAGCAAATACGCTTTTGCTATATTTGGAATATTAACGTCACATATCTATCCCTATTCAATCGACCACAAAAGAGCAACTCACCCAAGAGTCAATGTGAGTTTGCTCATACGACCCATTTTAATTCCATAATGCTACAATACTGTTGCATTTTCCAGTGAAACAGGATATTCTTCAGAAAATATGGAATGGGACTTGGTATTATGCATAGGTAACTACTAGAATGTAAAAGTAGGGGTTAAACACATAAAAAGGGATATTTAACAATAGTTATTTCTTAATATATTTTTTCATAAAAGAGAATTTTCGAATATAATATAAATGGCATCGATACAAACACTTCAAACTAGAAAACAACATTTTATTTACGTAATCATACGTGTATCCCAATAAACACTGTTAATTGGTCACAGATACAAAGGCTTGTGAACTCTTTCACACTCTCTCTTTCTCTCTCTCTCTCTCTCTCTCTCTCTCTCTCTCTCTCTGGCTATCATGGTTTCTGACCCTTGTCAGCAGGAGTGCAGGCGCTGTGGCAGAGGACCCAGTGCACTAATCTTTGCTGGAAACGCAGGAAAGCGATTGGCCTCCCAACACAGCCAATCTATCCTTGGATCCGTGCCAGAGCTCCGCTCTCTCTTATAGAGAGACCCCCCCACCCTAAGCGAGCAGGTGGCACATGGTACCTTCCGCAAATTCCAGTCACGTTTCTTCTTCCTGCATGAACACAAAGCTTCTACGAAGACACTCTCTCTTTCTCTTCCCTTTCTGTCTGCCAGTTTTTCTTCCTCTAATCTTTGAAATGTATGCCTTTCGTGTCATTTTCCTGGTGTGATACGTTTACATGTATGTATTTTGCAGACACTTTTATCAATACAGTGCATTACAAAATAAACATTTTGCTCTGCCAGTTGAGCTACAGCAACCTGTTAATGACCACTTCTATACGACATCTTCACAATTCTTAGTCACATCGTACCATTTTTGAGAAAAGGGCTGAAGGGAATCTTCACTGTCTGTTGCTATCAAACCGAAGCCCCTCACTCCCTTCATACAGCCAAGCCCACCTACAGTTTGAAGAAACACATTTGTTTTCCCCTCGCTCTTGGATTTCGTAAGGTTATTGCCTGAAGCGCTAATATATCCTGGTAATATGTTTTGTTGCATTCTGTGTTTTGTTTTCCACCGTCTATCATAACCTTATGTATTTGAGTTTCTGTTTAAACGTATATGAATTTCTGTGCATTGTAACTTTGATGTTGCTGTTGCATTGCACCTGAATTTTCCCTAGAGGGTTGAATAAAACAGGTCTGTCCACCCATCTTTCTATTTATCCACATATTCACAGAGCCTTTCAGAAAAAGGAAAACAACATATCAAACACACATACAAACCGCGCACAATAAATGACCCTCTCTCCCTTTCACACATAAACAAACACAACATTCTCCAAAATAATTACGCCGTGTTCACCCACACAAAATCTTCAGAGTTCCTTGTTTTCCAGTAGAGATACGAACCTCAGAAAGACAAAGTACAAACATCAAAAAAGCATGCGTTTAGAACTCGCCGTTAGACACAAAACATGTTCATCTGTTTCAATCCACGGCCTCAATTACTTAACCTACAAAATTAGAACAGCCTTGAAGCATCGAAACTCAGAACGAAAAGTGCCCATTTATTCGTCTGAGATATTAATAGGGTAATTTCGGAAGACATCAAAGAGAGAAAATATTGCATAACAGATGTAATGCCTGAAGTGTGTTTGATACGATAAGGTCATATAGGCCTGTGCCAGAGCAGTTATAAATTCACTCTTACAGCTCTTTTTTTATTCATATATTGTACTTTTGATTAATAAATCATAAATAAATTAATAAATCATTAACAATTTTAGGTAAACTATTCCTTTCAAACCTAATACACATTCAAATGGATTGAATTATGACATACACACGATTATCATACAGTACTATTAGGTACTGTTTCAATAAAAACATGGTGTGACTTACTTAAAAAACTTGCAAGATATGGAACTACATTGTAATCTACATAACAGACAAAACGCAAAGTTAAGGTGTGTGTCGTCACTGAGGCTGGCTGTGTGCCATAGAGTTAACCATGGGGTATATGCACACGGGCCATAAAGTGCATTCAGATTTCATGTTGCCTCAATGTGCCAGTGCGTCTCATCTCTACCGTCCCGTCATACAGTACACACACGCACATCATATGCCCGGAGCCCCAGCACTGAACAGACACAGATTAATGACGGCTGGGGCATGCGTTCTCTGCCCAGGTCAAATGGCACAGTGTTATCCTTCTGTCCTGCACGCCGTGATACCAGGATTGACAAGCACCGTCTGTGTTTAGGAGATGTATTCATCTATTAGCATAAGTCTGTCCTCAGCTCACAGACATCAATGCATGCAAACACACAGTTGTCCTTGCCAATGTAATTTTTGATCCCTTGTTTGTGGCTCTTTTGAGAAAAAATGTCAAGTTATGACATCACAATCGTAGCAATACGGGCTGTTTTGTGTTACTGTATCATAGAAACATGTTTCTTAATAATGAATAAGTATATAACACCAAAACGAAACTATGAGCTCAGCATTTGAATATACAGTATTTCTGCATCTGTCATTACTTCACAGGTAATTAGCTAAACCCTTATAAGAGAGCCCAAATCCACCTCCATCTTTTCTGTAGTCGTGAAACAGTAAGGCCGTGCTGCTCAGTGTGTCTCCTGTGAAGATGCTCTCTCTCTCTCTCTCCCCTCACCCAGCGGGGGCGGACAAGCACAAAGAGGTTGTTTTCTCCTCTGCTTTTTCCCAGTCATGCTGTCGCCTTTCCCCCTTTCCATTAGAAATCACTCTATGAAAGAAGTCTCTTATGGGACATTACCAGACAGGAATTCCAGGTATATTTCTTCAGTGATGCTGATCACAGCTCCAATTTACATTTCTGAATTCAATTAACGGCTGATGCCTGGTGGGCAAGTGCCACGGGCGATGAAGATGGCGAGGCTGCCTGCGGTCTTACTGAGTGGATTACACCGCACGGTTATAAAAGGGCGAATTGTGAGGAAGTTGTGGAAAAAAATATTTTGCTTTGATATTGACTGTACAGCTTATGAAGATGATAGGCTTTTGCTTTCTGGTTTGAAAATAATCGAACGTCTACAAAACAAGACACATTTTTGGCAAATTACAATTTTGACATTTATTAAATATAGTTCTTAGAGAAATGTAACTATGTTTAGTAAAGTTTATGGTGAAAACACGAAAAATATTTGAAAATGAACCTCATTATAGGTTTATTAGATTTCTCTGACAAGACATTGTCAAAAAAATGAAATAAAATATACATAACTACATCTTCAGAGGTGTATAAAGACCTTACATAATGAAGCGTTATGTTTTTATTACCTTAGAATGAGCTATTTCTATCTACATAAAACAAGGGTCCACTTGCATGGAAATCGCCATGTTGTGTTTCTACAGTAGCCCTAAACGGTTCTACAGACCGCGTTTCGTAAATACGTTATCCCTCCATAGTGCTTCAATTTGCAACCTTTCTGCTAAATGCTAAATTTCATACACTGAACCTTTAAATGTGTTTAAATTAAGAAGAGTAACCAATTAAAGCAACACTATGTTGTTTTTTATCTTAATAGAATGACTCTATACTTATTTCAGTGACAGAACAACTCTTAACCATACAAATTCTACTGAGGCTTTCTGCATTCACCGGTTCCATTAGTTAAGTCAACAAATTCACATGTTTTGCGCTCCCCACTGGGAAGCTTAGACAGCGACAGTATTTACGACAAAAAATCGATATTGTTTCTCTACTCTGCAGTCATATTAAACCTCTGGATTTTGGATTTTCTGTGATTCCAAGTTAAATAATGCATTAATAAAAGTTCCCAAACCTTTCACAAGGAAACTATGTAAAATGGATTTCACCGATTTGCTCAGTAATGTATGGACCCAATCTGAATCTGTGGAATGGATCCGACTACGGTCAGCTAAAGTGTTAGACACAGTACAACATAAGGCATTTTCATGCCTGTGTGAATTCTGCAGAAATCAAATGAACCTTACGTAGAGAACTGTGCCAGTTTAGCACTTTTTCCTGTTACAATCAAAGCAATATATATCCTATTCCTACATTATATACCCTTTAGATATGCAACCAGTTTCTAAACATTTGCGTCCCATAATTTACATTTTTTAGTCAACTTCTTGACCCCCAAACTGACTGCAGTCCGGACATGACTACACAACCCCGACACACATCTCTCTTTTGCTCTCTTTTGCTCTCTCTCTCTCTCTCTCTCTCTCTTTCTTTCTTTCTCCCCAGAGTTGTTTCCCAGGAACAAACCGCACCTGTTCATTACATTAAAAGCTTCTTCTCTGTAACTCCGGCTCTGTACTGAAGATATGTAAGATCTATTCAGAGAAAGACAAATTATTATTCTCTGATGTGGCTAAGAACACTAATGTACTTCACTTTCGGCACAGCCATTAAACACAATCAGGGCTAACACTGTACTCACGAAAAGTTGTGCTACTTTCAAAGGGCCTCCACGTTTATGTTCAAATAATTAATAGCTAATAAAATGCTATAATGGACATAATTATACCATTTATATGCACATGGCAATGTGGTCATTAGAGGCTCGATTTTCGATTAAAAAAAATGTGACGTCTTTCTGTGGCTAGGGCAAAAACAGCAGGTGCAATGTATGCACTGCATAACACAGGGCCATAAATATTGTGCTAAATAGTGTATGTGGTTAAGAGGCAAAGTGAGAATATGTGCAGCTTTCAAATCATGTAATTTTATAAATATTTCTTTTTTATATCCATTGGCTAAACAGAAACTTTTGAAAAGGTCCAGGTTTTAAAAAAGAAATGTAAATTAGCATTGCTTAGTTGACATATCTGAAAATCCTTCTGTGTGTATGTGTGCCCGGATATTAGCACAGCGCCATGTGTTGGGATAAGGGGTGTTGCACATCTGATATTATGATAAATAGCCCTGTCCGTCAGGGGTACCAGCGGCTAGCAAGCAGATTGGGAAGGAAATTCCACTTAACGTCCAAGCAGATGAACATAAATGAGGCTTGTAGACGTGGGCCCCCGGACACGCGCCTTTGAAGGACATTACAGCCCAGCCAGGGCATTCCTGTGACAGACAGTCCAGAATCAGGTGGCCCTGAAGCCTGGCAGCGAGAAGAACTCTGGCACAATTTAGCCAAAGTATTAAAAACGTGAAGCGTTTGTGTGGGCTGAGAGTTGAGGAGGGTGTTGACAGGACTCGGATGTGTGTGGGTGTGTATTTGAGTGAGGTTGGATGAACAGACGATGAAGCCAACAGCTATCACATAAATCATAACCTGTTTGCATGCTAACCTGACCCTAGAATGAGTTCTGCAGCCTGTCAATCCATTTGTCATTTTGATGCTAAATCGCCGCAGATTGATGTTGCCCTCCCTCTCTTGCTCTATCTCTCCTGACACATCCTTCTCTTGCCACCTCATTGGATCTGTCTCTAGTTGTTCCAAAAGCCTTTGTATGGCAGTATTTTAAGAGACTAGAGGTGGATTTCAGACATGAACCTTGATGTCAATGACCCAAATTTAATTATGCTGCGAAAAATTTAATTAACCTTATGGGCAATTCCATGAATATGTCAACCTTATCACAAAAAAAAGTTTTTACGATGGTAACAGCACAGATTTTTTTACATTTGGTGGTTCAAATGATCATGTGAGATCCCTCTTCAATTTTGTAAAGCATTTGTTTTATTTTTAGTCTGGTAAGTGTCATTTTAAGGATCATCACATCCAAAACGCTACATATTACTCATAAATGGACACATGAAAATGAATATAAAGTAACTATTCTATGTTCTATGAAGAGGCATCCCTTCTCCATGCATTGGGTATTATTGCTTCAGGATTGTGCATTTTATTTGACAGAAATCCTACAAAGTTTATCGTCTCCCAAAAACGACGTCCCTTTGTTGTCACATCCATAATGCATGTTTATTTCCCTTTTTTAAATATATTAGACTGACATTTTTTGATGTTAAGACTCTACAACAAGGGTTCAGTAAAATATAAACAGATGGTTCAATATAATCGTAACAAATTCATTCTCTGAGCATTTTTATGTAACGTTCAGAATGCAAAATGTCACGTCCATAACGCTGGAATTGCCCTTATGCTTCTGTGATAACGGTTCCACTATTTTAAGTAAAAAAAACGAATTTAAGTATTTTTAATAACTATAGAGTTATTGCCTTTGTAAAGTATTTACAACACAATCTCACGGCACAAACGTAACTATTTTAAAATGTAGATAATTTAGGCTAATTCGTATGAATTCGTACAATATCAATTGTACTTTTTAGCGTGATTTGCTTTCGCGCCAGTATCGTTCGGATTAGGGGCAGGATTAGGGGAGGGGCTTCAGTATTGCTTTTTCCTAGTAGGCTAATCAAACATTTTGTATAATTCACAACGTACAAATTCATAGGAATGTGCCACTTCGTAAAATAGTTATGGATTCCCGTGAGATCAGGTTGGCCTTAAGTTACCTACAAAATGTATATTTCTGTTGGCATGTTCCCTTAGAAGGCAGCATCCTTGGCAGTACACGACATTGCAACCCAATGCAGGTTTTTTAAAGAAACATATATGTCCGTATTGATTTCCCCAAAACATATTTGATCTGTTTACCGTTGTACTGTACAACTGCCATAGTTTCAGTTGATACTTGTAATATTTCCAACAATTCTTTGCTATACCATAAAGGCTATTTATACAGTGATGATAAAAGAAAAAAAACACACACACTATCCACCTTTTCACGAGCCAAATCAATCACTCCGAATCTTTTCTTCACATCAAATGTCTGTCACCCTGACTTGATGTATGTGAATCTTTTTAAAGTGCTACGGCGGTTGAAAGCAGACCGCAACCTGTTAGCAACATGTAGGGTGTAATGAGGGTGTTGCGGATCTAGCAGTGAGTATCAGAATAACATCAGATAAACAGCTCCTGTCACTCTGCCATCTGACAAATGACTCCACGCTCCGTCGCAGCGCTGATAGCTTTTACACACCCTCTGTAAATCGCCGCTGGTGCCCGACATCAAGATGGAGTGACGTCATTGGCTGAGAAATGTGGGGGTGTTGTTAGAAATCTAAACGAAGGACGCTACCTATAAAGTATAAGTCATGTCAAAACTACGGCCTAGTGGATAGTGTGATGCTGATGCGAAATTTCATTGCCCTATTCACCCTCGCTCTTCTCATTCCTCCTTCCAGGCAAAAAAATTAATAAAACACAAACTTCACTGATGTTATTATGAATGTAAGCTTCATTTGTTTCGCCTCACTAGGGAAGCTAAGTATTTTAGAATAAAAGGGCTACTTAGATTGGAAGTGCACCTCCTGCTGGGCTGGAAGAGAATGGAGGATGTCTGAATAATTGATCATTCTCTTCTAAAATGTGAAAAATATCAAAGACAAACGCAAATAGTATTTTCAGATGGTTGCACATGCTGATCAATGATAAAAGCATTAAAGAATCTTTCTGGCAGAGGAAAACAGCCCCCTTAACAGTTAGTTATGGATTAGCATGTCATAGCCGTCCCTCATAATATGAGTAGCACAACAGCAGTTAATAGCAAGATTAATTAATCTAAACAGTGATGCATTGGTATTTGTACTTAATTCTTATTCAATAAATTATGTTGGCTCATTTTTTACTCTTACTTCACTGGATTTTCACTTATTTAGCACTACAAGTACAGTTAGGGGTGGGCGGAGTGACCAACAATCTATTTCATGGAATAAGTCATTTTAATGTAATTTATTTATTTATTACAATTTATTTAAATGCTCACCATAGTGAAAACGTAGGCAAGTTATGAAACTGCACTGAAGATATCAGATTACATTCTGATAATCAGATAATATTTGTTTATATTCATCCTCTAGGCTATATCATATACAGAAGGAAGATATCGTATCGGCAAAATGTTTAACAATTAAATATGAATATATGCACAAACAATGAGAGTACATGCATATGACTGGTGAGCATCATCTCGCGATTCAAAGCAAGTTTCGTTTTGGCTTAAATTAAGTTAAATTTTAGAACTATTAACAGCTTTACAAAGCGATCTGACTTCTGAAATACTCTGCTGAAATACATGCTTTTTTATCGCACACGCAGATTCTGCACGAGCATTTCGGGTCAGAGAGAAAGCGCCCAGCGGAGATCACGAAACTACAAACTGAAAGAATGTCAAAATAATCTACTTGTTCTGTTCTTGTTCTATCATAACGTCCAACTTGCAGAGGACTGAGTTAAACACGCCTACTTATTTACATTCTGTGGAATACTCCGAATTGAAAAATCTCTTGCGGTTGACATTTTATTCACAGTAAGGGCATTTACTACCCAGCCCAAAGTACAGCGTACGCTTTTCTAATATTGCAAAAAAGTGAAAATCACTCCATTAAATCATTGTTGCCTTCACCTGTCTCCCTCTCGACAAACACACAAATACTAAATCCAGTCTTCAAAATGAGCTATCCAGCTGTCATTCTGCAATAAAGTTGCTAAGGAGTGTCTCACAGAGATACGATGTTGTGAGTCCTTTTCACAATATGACAGCCTAACACTTACACTAAACCAAAACTGTTAGTCAAACTGAGAAAAACTAGGTCCGCCATTATATGATGAAGCCATGCAGACACTTTTGTTTTCTCAACTTCTGTCGTGCTTTTCCCCTAACATCTGTCTCCAATGGCACTCAAAGACATACCCCTGCTCAGGGACACAGACTGAAGGTCTCCAAGGACCATACAGATCTCCCTGAGAGGTGTCCCTGTTCCCCTTGTCACCAATTTGTGTCTGCAGGCTGACACTGGCGTGTATTGGGAGCAGCCGTAAGTCCCCCCAAGAGCCGGGCTCCAGTCTCATTTAGGATTTCACATGTCTCTGTGGTAACGGTATTGAGGGAAGAAAATGACCTTGACAGAGACAAAAAAAAAACAGATGAGGAAAAAACAGAGACAAGGGACATTCTACAATACAGGGTTTACCTTCAAATCCAACTAAAAGGAAAACATGGCCAGTATTTTGAAATGTCTGGGTACAGTTGGGATGGTGGGATCAAACAAGTTGTCAAATGCTGGTTTGGTATAAAATAAATAAAACGAAAAACTATGAGTAAAACTACAACGCAGGATTTAAAAACGTAAAAATGTTACAAAAAAGGGATCTACTCCACCTATAGTATTAAACGTATTTACATCATCTTCCATGCATTTACATGAGCACAGTTTGGAATGGGGATAAAGTTGTGAAGAGATACCTCAGGGATTTGGGAAAGATTGAAAGTTTGAACTTTCCTCAGTCTTCGGGCAGCATGATGTCTTCTCATAAATCTTTTCGCCCATAATTTTCCAAACCTGTATCAATAGAAACTAAATGGCAGAGGAGTAATGGCAAGAAGCGAGAAGAACCGGTTAAGGGGGACACAGCGGACTCCTGGGCTTTGAAACACGACTGTACTGTATGTATCTGTTCCCTGGGTCCGATATAACTGGCTTTCCAATCCCCACCAACTTTGTGTAACGTCTATCACCCTTATTCAGAGAGCAAAGAGGAGGAAAGGATCTCTAGGGCTTTGGTGCACCATTGCCCCTTCCATTCCTTCTTTTTACCTTCAGTGTTGTACCATCCCAACCCTATTTTTCAAATTTTAAAGGCAGAACCTCTAGGGATGGATGAAGTTTCAAGTGTTCCTGGAGTTAACCGAAACTATTAGGACAGGCCTGATAATTCCAGATTCTAATGAAGCAATCTACAATTTGTCTTTCCGGACATATGGTGTGAATGCCATTGGGAATGCGATCAATTCCTTTATCATTCCCCCAAGAAGGCCTCTAGATAGACAGCTTGAGGCTATGGGTATTGATTTAGCTGCAGGTTAGACACTCAGACACACAGTAACAAGCTAAAGGTTGCTGAATACTCAACTCTCAACTGTAACAAGGCATTGTAAGGGACAACCCCATTTCATATCACTAAGTGTGGATGGTATCTACCTACCCACAAATCCAGGAAGATCCAATTTGTATCCCACAGAGACTTTCAGTGCGTCAATTTGACCCAGCTTTGCAAGAATTTATAGATTGAGAACATTGACTTGGCTATCAAAATAAGATTCAATTCGTATTTGCTGAAGAGCTAAAGGTTCAGTAGGCGGTTGTTGCAAAGCTAAAGAAGACCGTGCAAATATGGTCTCAGAACAATGCTTTTCTGATATGGTGTTCAAATTAGACTCATAACAGCATGATTCCATTGTTTTTGCACATGCATGCAGAACTGCCGCAAAATGTGGCAAAGTATAAGCCACATTGAAAACATTTGATGTTAAATGTACACAGCAGATACAGTAGATTGTAAACCAATGAAATGTCACGGTGGGCGGGATTTCAAGGTGCAATGCAATTTATATAGAAAGCAAGTTGTTTCTGATATATTCAAACGATATTAATAGCCTATATTCGTGGCTAGTTAGCATGGATTAACCAATTACCAAGAAAGATTTGAATATACCGTCTAGAAAGTCTTAATAAATACACCACACACAAACATAAATAATAAACCTTCTCATATGAGGGCAATTGGGTCTGAATGTTTGAAATTAGTTATGTGGAGAAAAATATAAGTGTGCCAATATATTTGCTTAGTTATGAAGCAAGATTATAAAAAATAAATAAAGTGGATGACGAGACTGATGCACAAAAGATAAAAGCAATACAACAAAGCATTCCAGAGTGCGACCAAAAAGCTCTCTGATAAATGCTATCATATTATAACCAATTGGGGGCTACTTTGAAGGTGGTAAAATATATTATAAAATATATTATTCCACCTTCAAAATGTATATGATTTGTTACATCTGTATCATTCCATAGTTTGGAAACGTTTACAAAAAAAGTGTGACCCTAAACTGAAAGGTAAATCCAAACTCCTTTACAGTACCTGTACTTCCGTTTAGGCCACAATAAATGTTCATAATGCACATGCAACGCATTTTAGCAAAACTAGTGAACCCGATCTCCATCTCATTCCCTAACACTATTAACTAACAGCCTATCCTATTTAGCACAAGATTTGCCTGAAAGAGCAAATCATTTAACAGACACTTATATCCAAAGCAACTTCCACACTTATAACAGGATCAAGAAAGAGATTAAGGACCATAAACATAGATGATGTGACATTTAAGAAAAATACTTGTAAAATCATATTAAAGTTTTCCTATTTTAACACACTTTCAAACAGAAATATAATATGCATGTATGAAAATAACATTTATAAAACTTTTTATATGCTATATACAAGAAGCTTTGATAGGATGGACCAGAGCTGTCTCGGCCCCTGCGTTTTTCCGAGTGATGCACTACATCCTGGCGATTAAACACACGCAATCACAGCCACCAGTCCTCCGAACCACATATATCATTTACTTCTCTACAGCATAAAGTGGACAGTTTTGCATTGAGTGATTGAAAAAGCTGTACCCTGGAGTCCTTTATCACAGGCGGAGTATAGTGATGGCCTGCTGCCTGAGGTGGCCTCCAACCTTGAGCTCTCTAATCCTGTATGCATCTCAACCTGGTGGGGAGTGGATTGTAACTAGAAATGTAGCCACAAAAACACGAATGCAGCCCATAAAATGTCTCAGTGCTTTTCTACCAACCAAAGGGACGGCGAGATGGACCTGATGTACTCTGAATACTAATCCCGTCACCAAAGCAATCAAAAGAGACCTGTCCCTCTCCATTTTGCTCTCTTCGCCTCACTCTACGTCTTTTTCTCCCTCTTTCCATCCCTCTCCTTTCTTATTCATCTGCTCCATTTAAAACCGTCTCCTGACACTGACCTGTGGAATAACAATCACCCACGGCAGGTCTTGTGGACACAGTTATTGAGAAGGCAAAAGGAAACACGTCAAAAAGGTTCAACCACTTTTTCTTGGGTGCACAGAAAATAAAAATGCATTTAGTTGGAAAAAAATTATTCACTGAAGAAGGCTGTTCTGTTTTTCTGATGTGTTGAAAAAAATGAGTGAGTGGAGATCTTTCAGTTCTAAAGTTAAACAGAGATCACATGCCACATATCTACTATATCTGTGAACTAATGAAGTCTAACTGAAGCCATCCCTACTGTTTATTGCTAAGAGCTAAAGCTAAAGGTATGGTAAAGCGGGAAATTCACCACTGAGGCTCTGAGCGCTTGACCAATCACAACTGACTGTGAAGCTAAAACTTGCAGGGCAACCAATCACAACAGATTGGGTCCGCTTGACCAATCAGAGCGTGTTGGAAGGAGGGACTTTATAGAAACCTGAAAAAATCTGGTTGTTTTGTGAGAAGAGAGACAGCGTTGGAAAATATAGGTAAAATATGTTCAAAATAGTGTTTTTTCCTCAAACTAAGAGGGATCTCCTGTTACAGTGCACTAGAAGATCTCAAAATACCGTAACATATGTCACCTTTAATGTTTGGGCAATGGAAAAAGTATTTCTTTCCTAATTTTATTTCACGTATCAGAAGTTTAGCACCTGGGATGATGGATTCCTGTGTGCTGTAGAATCCACTGTGTAGTATGCACACTTCTCATTTGAACAACATCTACTACCCAACCTCCCCCCCCCCATGCATCCACACACACACTTGGGTATTTGAATCATGAGCTTCGGGACTGGTGTCCCCTGACGGCTCGGCACTGTGGATGAGATAAATGATAACTTCCCTATCGCTGGGAAAAGTAAATTAAAGTCAGCCGCATTACTCACCTCCCCCTATACATACGCTGAACTGATTTCTTTATTCACTAACCCCTAATGAAGGGCACAGCAGACATGGGCAAACACCACTAATAACAACATAAAAATCCAAATCATACATGTCCAGAGTGACTGACGATAAACAGGGGTTTTCAATTCGACAAGGGAATGTGAGATTGACAATGGATCAATGGTGTGAACGTGTGCATGATGAGAAATGTTTAATCTATGCGAACGTGAGTAAATAACACCGTGCACAGAAAAGTGCATAAATGGATTGAAGGTCACTTTTAGTACCTAAATCACATTGCAAAATACCAAATTCAATTTAAACTTTGATTTTATTTTATCGTGTCTAGGCTGTGGGTTGACAAGTGTCTATGGAGAGTAGGGTAATACTGAGTGGATTTCCTTCATCCCATAGATACGTATCAAGTGAGATGATATGCACTACATACACACAAGTACACACAACTACACAAACAACTTTAACACACCTAGCTGATAATTTAAGACTCCACAAAATAGTCAGCATTTAATCCCGGTATGAAAAGTAGGACATAGAGACATAGAGATGATAAGGTTGTACTGCTGAGGGAAATATTTAGTATCACATCTGTGCAATGACAACAGCAGCATTCTATTCTATGCTACTCGATTTATTCTATTCCATTTGTTTCTATTCTATTCTATTCTTTTGTTGCTATGAGATTGCATGAGGCATGATGATACATGGTTGCTTACTGACTCGGTCAAAAGTGACAATTTTGGTCCCTGGATAAAGCCAAGGTCCCAGAAATAGCATTCTTCTTTAAGTTTATTCATCGTTCAGTAATACGTTTCGAATTTATATGAATCATGGTCAGTTTAACACTGGTCAAACCTAAACGATGTGCCATAAGAAAATAGGCAGCCGATTACCTCTTCACATTGTCCTGTTGTGAAGCAGACTACATACTGTATGTTCCAGCCAAACATTTGTTTACATCTACAGTAAAACCCCTTAAACACTTAAAAACATACCTAACCACATACAATCACTCTGCATCCATGTCTATGGAAAGCAAACTTGTTTTCTGTACAAAAAGGGGTCATCTCAAGTGTTGATTAGAGTTGCACCAAGGGTGGCCCTCCATCTGTTGTGTGCTCTGGCACACCTTGCCCCAGGTGGAGAGTGACATCTCTTTGTGACCCATATAATTGGCTCTTTACCACCTTGATCTCATCTCTTGAGAGAATGAGAAGAGAGAGGGGGGACAAGAGAGGGGGATCTGAGGGAGACGAGAAACATCTGTTGTGCGTCTTTCTTTCTGATGCAAAATCTAAAGTGACTAAACTGTCAGCAATAAATAAATAATTAAACAAACAAATAAAAATAGAAAGAAAACACTGAATCTTGATTTGTTCATTAATAATATTCACTTTAATTTATACTTCACCCAAGATGGTTCCAAACCGGTATAGTTTTCTTTGTTCTGCTGAACACACACGAGGATATCTGGAAGATTGACAAATCTCACCCCCCATTCACCCCCATAGTATTTATTCTCCATACTAAGGTGGTAAATGGTGGGTGAGATCTGAAATTTAGAGATCTGAATTTAAATTTGTAGATGAACTTTCCTTAAACGCTTATTTTCTTAGTAAAAGCGCACAAGGCACGCATTCATATTCATCACTTTACAAACCAGCATTTGATCCCAAACAAGACATCAACGTTAAAACCTTTTTTACTAACAGTGAAAATTGTGAAAGTTTTAAAAACGTTTAATCTATTGGTGCAGACTTTATAGTAAATGAACAGAAAATAAAACAAATACACAAACGTTAAGCGTCTCCGTTTACTGACCATTCGTGGAAAATGGATTTCAGGTTGCACTTTTATCCTAAAAACCATGAGTCTAGCTTGCTTATCAATAACAAAAACACCTCTTTTTTTTGTTTCGAGACTCACGGAGACTGACTCTTAGCTCCCACAGGCCTTGGCTCAGAACAGGCCTCTAATTAACAGTGGAGCTGCTTCATACAGAAGGAAGTGGGGGCACACATGAGGCCCTTTACGGTCCCTCGAGCTGAACCCGATTTCACACATTAATGAGGATTGTGACTGATTCAGGCTGCAGCAGTAATTGGAGCCCGTTGGGAAGATGTGCATTCAGGTACTTTTCCTGAGACGCTGCACGTACACTATACATGATAAAAGTACAGTGCACATGCTTGCTTCATGACTTTTTTAACAATGTCAATTAATTGTAATGATTGGTTATTAGGAATGTGCAAATTACATCAGCTATCATACAGAATGGGAAGGTTGCCTGAACCACTAGTTATTAAGAACAACAGTCTAAAGAAAGCGCTTGATAATTGGGCTGAACCTTTTTTAACTTGACATGCTGTTTTAAAAAGCTGTCACGGTGCATGTGATGTAATCGCATGGTTTAAAAGGGACGAATTTGAAGAACTTTTACTGTGCAAACTATCTGAAAGCAAAAAGTCCATTTGTGCTTTTAAAGTAAAAGTGGTAACACTTCACAATAAGGTTGTATTTGTTAACATTCGTAAATGCATTAACTGACATGAAATAACAATGATATACAGTATATATAGTTTTTCAGAATTTATTAATCATTTTTAATGTTCATTTATGTCAATACAGTTATTCGTGTTAGTTCATAGTAAATTAACTAAAGTTAAGGTTAATTATAGTAACAATATCTGACAAAAAAGGTATTAGGAACGTGAACTGAACATAATATGAAATAAGATGCAGAAAATATCATTGTTAGTTTATGTTAGACTAATGATTCAAATACATCCTTAATTTGATGGTCCAGTATATGAAATTTAGCGGCATCTATTGGTGAGGTTATGAATTGCAACCAACGGCTCAGTCCAACCCTTTCGTAGCACTACCGTGGCTGACACGGGACTATCTTCACGTTTTGCTTTTCTGAAGGTGATATTTACGAAAAGCGCTATGTAGCGCAGATTGTCGTTTTAGGGCTCCTGTAGAATCAACATGGTGAATTCCATGCAAGGAGACCTGTTGTGTATGTAGAAAGAAAGAGCTCATTCTAAGTTAATAAAAACACAACGCTTCATTATGTAAGGTCTTTTTACACCTCTGAAGACAAAATTATGTATATCATATTGCATTTCTGTCAGCAGATCCTCCTTAATATTACACATTACACTTTTAAAGGGTTACCAAAATAGCAAATAGCGCTCAGCAATCTCATCAAGGCACCATCACTAAGAAGACAGAGATGTCCCTATTAGTAAATATAATAAATGAATGAGTATTTTGAAACTTTTACATCAAACAGGTCTGCAAGATGTGATTTTCAACAAGTCAGACTCGAGATCTATACACTTGAAAGAATCTTATTACAGCACGATGCAGGCGAACTGTTGCTCAGACAAGAAGGCATATGTCCGTTTGATCTGAATCTGAGAGTGTTTGGGACTGCAGTCTGCTCTAAAAAGCTCAATGTGAAACCCAAACAAATCCTGGTCCAAATGAGTCTTCCTGCCAAATACGGGTATGGCGTTCTGATTCAGAGTATGGAGAGTTGTACTACGACAGCTTGAGGTGTGTGGGTCCTTTAGTTCTCAAGCCCAAGCTTGTGAACAAGCATGACCTGGATTGTGAGTCTCATTCATAAAACAGATTGCTCGGCGTACTGCAGCAGGCAAATACCGAGTACAATTTTAAAAGCAGCTTTGTAGAACTTCTGAGGTATGAAACATCATTTGATTTTAGGAAACTTGATTGTCCTATTTTTTCTGTACATCTGATTTCTACAGTTATCGTAGAATGTTATAACATCTTAAAAGAGGAATACAAGCAACGATACTAATTGTTAATACTAAATACCGATTTGGGATGCCGATTGTTCAGAGTAATATCTGCCGATACTGATAGTTACAGTTACAATCATAAAAAAATTCTGAAGATTAAATTAATATTTCTTCACTTTCTGAATGTTATAAATTCATAACATAAAATCAAATCGATTGTTCAGAGTAATATCTGCCGATACTGATAGTTTGGTAGTTATATTAACAATCATAAAATAAATTCAAAAGAAAATAAATTAATATTCCTTACCTTTCTGAATTTTATAAATTCATAACAAAATCAAACTAGTGATTTTTCTCAGAATTCTCTATAAACAAACATAAATTCATTGCATTTTCCTGTCGTCTTTTGATTGGCAGAATATATTGCTGTTGATCATCAGCTGTTTTTAAACAATCGGTCCATTTAATAGTGTAATAAGTGCTTTTTTTGACCAATACCGATTATTGGCAGATATATCGGTGCATCTCTATAAAATGTTATTATTTACATACGCTAATATTTATCCTAAAGCCAAATGCCTTTCCTTTTTATCTGTGAAGACTGTAAGCATACATTTTTAAGAACAGAACAAGATGGACCCTAACCCATCCTACGAGTCCTAAAATTTCCAAAAAAACACAATGTACCAAAAATATTCTTGTACTATATTCATTATTTTGAATTAAAAGCTATTCTGAGAAATGGCTTTCTGTGAGAGACATACAAAAGCTCACACCCACAGTGGCACCTCTTGCCATGTTCTTGAGAAGTCATGCAGATTTGGAACAACGTGAAGGTAAGTAAACGACAGGGATTTCAATTTTGGGTGAACTACTCTTTAAAATTAACATTTGCAATAAATCAGCCGAAGAGCAATTTCTGCCTGGCAGGCAGAGAACAGAAACAGTTAGACTTATTATATTACAGCAGTGCACAGCACAGCACTACCGTTTCAGACAGTACATTTAAAGAGGCCGGATAAAAAGAGATGAGGAGCTCTGATTACAGTAGCGAAAAACAGTCCATCTGTGAAGAAGCAGAAAAGAGAGAGACCACAAAGAGAGTCAGATAACCCGTATGAGCCATGCCTCTGAGATTACACCAAAGGCTCTTCTAAAATAATCATACAATAAGACCGGTAGCCCACAGGGGTATCTCTCTCTTTTTCCTTTTATCTGTATCCTTTTCCTCCGTATTTCTCTGTGACTTTGTCCAAAGTCTTCAAAGTGAATAGAACACTGCAAGCAGACAATTCTCTCAGAATTTCACACACCTGGCTGTGTTTTCAATAGCTGGGCACACGTGTGGGCAAAGCACATGTCTACTGCATCGCTTGTCGCTGCGGTAGTGTTAGACTCTGAGTGCACAAGGCGACGCTAATGATTTACGACGGGCCTCCATCGGGCCGCTCTCCCACCACCCAAAACTCTGTCATCCACCCAAAAATAGACAAAGCGCAGTGTCACATTTAATGACAACCTTTTCAGATCGATGCTCCCCTCGTGCGTGGAAACGGCACAAGGATGAGCCTTTCAAAGAGACAGCTTCACCGCATGGGGCGGGGGGTTCCGAAGAACCCGAGTTTGAAGGTTTAAACAGATCTCTTTCCCTCATACTGTGTGCGAAACAGTGATGGGTAGATGCTTGGATGTGAGTGAGCTCAGCCTTTATAGTGAACCTAAGGCTGGGTGGAGAAACTGAGGAGGAAGAGCGGCCATGTTTATTTTATTGCAGAATGCATGTGTAGGTACAGAAAGTGTGTCTGTCTTCTTGATGAGACAGCTTCACAATAAGAGTTAATAAGAGTATAATGGGTTGGGTGCAACAAAAAGGGTACATACTCACAGAGTGAACTTTGAAATTTAGCTAATAATTGATGTAGATAGCACGCACCAAAAAGCTAACCAGCTAATCGTGGTCTTTCACTGGCTTTCTGACAACAGAATATCAATATTTCATCACAATTTAAGGAATCGTTCACCCTAAAATATGTTTTGTCTGTTATTGTCATGTCGTTCAAAACCTGTTTGAATTTCTGTAATCTGCAGAACACAAAAGATGAAATGGTTTTGTATCTATACATCGGATCTCAATGTGGTCCATTGTTGTCTGGTTACCAAAATTCTTGTACCAAGTATCTTGATGAAAGAAAGACATACAGATTTGGAATGGCACAAGGATAAGAGACTCTTACTCCTACTCTTACTCTTTAAGAAAAATACCTTTAAATGAAACCTGTTATGGGTTTATTGAAGTCTCATATGGTGTGAGAAATAGAAAAGGAAATTCAGGAAAAAATAGACTAACAGGAACAAAGATACAGGTCTTATGAGAAGAAGAACCAAAGAAAGAATGTGGCAATGTTAAAAAAATAACTCTCTCGATGCACAGGTTGTAGCCTTGAAGGTGTATAATATGCAAGAGTATTTAATAAAGACATATTTTAAGGGCTAGACAATGAAGTGGAATACAAGTTTCTCTCAACTCTGTCTATATGACCATAGATAAAGCTAGATTCAGGAAAGTCTAACTGAAATTAAAGAATTGACACAGTTTGCTCAACAATGATGCTAACTTGAGGTACAGTTTGTCACATGGAGATGTATAAAAATACAAACTATACGAGAACTTATAGCTATAGAAATACAAGGGAGAAATAGCAAAACATGAATGATCCCAAACATTACCCAGGGAGTATTTTATTTGACCATCAACACAGTTACACACTTCACTTTCAAACGTGAAAATGCTTTTCTGAATTTCAGCATCAAGAACACAATTATAACTTGCTCTAAAACTCTAAGCTTGAAAGAAAGCTAGAAAAAAGACAGCAAACCTAGATAATAACAAAGACAAAAGTAATGGCTCTGATCTTAACCTACTGGCTTTTCTCAAGAGGAACCATGTGTGGTCAGGGAGAGCTAGGCTCCGGCGGTCGGTCCTTCCTGCAATTCCTTCACCTGCTGTGGATTTAGTACTCAGTCTCCTCAATCCATCTTGATGAGACTTCTACTCCTTACAACACACTAACTACAAGAATGCCGCCTCATGTACCACACACAGACTTCACAAATACTACCTGCATTGTGGATATCAATAGGCTCATAAAAGTAGAAGACCTTGATAAAACACTTATGTATAGTATCCGCACCTGATAATTTCTGTAAGAGTTCTGTTGAATTTCTATTCTGTTGTGCACTTGTTTGTTTATTACTTTGGCTAATCTGTTCATGTTTCTCACTTCACCGTGTGGTTTCTGCAGAAATCCCTAAATTTTCCGCCACATTCAGCACGGAAAATCAGGCAAATGCGTGCCGATACTGTTTGCCCTTACTTGTGTTAAACTGAAAATGTGGAATCACACACACCACACACGCTGTGTTTCGCATGATATTATGCTAAATTTATGTGAACAAATGTTGGTTTTTAGAAAGTCTAAGCTATAGCTAACAGTCTGTAAGTCTCTTCTGGCACAAACATCCACAGAAACACACATATTGTTATTCACAGAGGAGTTAATAATATTTATTTATTTAAGGCCTTAGGTCCGAAATTAAATGGGAGGGTGTGTAACGAAAAAGAGTGTGTGGACACTGAAGTTACTGTTATAAATCTAGTCAGACTAGCATTACTGTAAGTCTGATTCTCATCTTTGAATATCTTAGAATAGAATTTTCTAGCATTGAGAAAATGAATTGTTGTGCTGGTGGAGGAGGAAACTTGCCAACTCGGACAATGGCCGTAACTTTTCATTTTCTGATTGTTCCTGTTTAAAAGCTGCCGGAGATTTTAACAGATATTTAAAATGTTTGCAGGAAGCCAATGACCTGATGTACAAAACTGGACTGCTTTTATTATGAGAGTGAATCTGTGTATGGTAAGCTACTTGAAATCTGTAGCTTGCTAAGTAACCAGGTACTTATATGAAAATACAGTAATGTTCACATTGAAGGAAAAATGTAAAACCGTGGAAAAAGTGAATATAATCTTGTTTTCTTTGCAGTTCTTGAGGTCTGAAAAAATACAGAGCATCTTTTCTGTTAGTTTGACCAGTTTATCCGGTTTTCATTTTCTGCAAATAAATGCAAACAGAAACAATATTTTTATTTGAAATTTGGGGGAATTTTTTTTGTAGTTCAAAGAATGAAACAAACATGATCATTTTACCCAAACAAATACCTATAATAGTAAATTCTGAAAAACGGTGCTTTGAAATGGTCTCTATATATTAGCCACATAGCACAAGAAGTGTCTGACAAGGCTGAGGGAATGAGTTCATTATAAAGTTCATTATGAATATGACTATAATATGCCTTCGTCTGTGTGTCCTGATCTTTTGTGAACTTCTGTGAGGTCATTACTTCCACAAAATGCACAACCGCTCATTACATTCAAGGGTTCGCCACACTTTTCCACCATGCACTGTGAACGTTTACAACGTTCAATAAAACAATGAAAACATAATTTCTAGTTACATTTGTTCAAGCTGAAAGTATTTGTTGTTAATTAAAATTTTTATGGCCAGTTTACACAGAAATCTAAGTGAAGAGTTTACACAGGCCTAGTACTTCTGCTCACATGTAGCTCAGATCTACTATTGTTTGTGTATAAAAGACATTAGCTCAAAGAGTTATGAATATCAACATTAACTCATGTGCTCAGATTAACACAGCATGAAGATCTGGCCTCTTTTGCCTGCAAGCATGATGTACCCGTCCACAGAAAACTAGAACAACATCACCCACATACAATTACACCAATTAGCCCCTATTAGACACAACACTAGCGTAAAATCCTCATTCATGGGAGGATATGTCATAACAGTTTGTGGATTTAATTGGTTTGGTAAACAACATCTCAGGGTTGCCACACCTGGGATTTAGTTGCAGGATAGATGATATATATTCTCACGGGCTTTGAGAACCAGAGTCGTCTTCTCTGATCTACGCAAGAGCACAAAATACCCAAAGCTGAAGACAATTAAATCATAAGTCCAATTATGCCTTCAGATAACATGCATGTAATTAAATCATTGGTACGCCAAAGGATAGTTCACAGAAACAATTTTTCATTAACGTTTATCTAAAAAGTTAATTGTAGTTAACCATTTGAACACATATTACTGCAGCAATAGTCCGTTGTGACTGTCACTGCAGAAGTTCTGCAGAATTTGAGATATCCGAGATAACAGTGGTGTGGACCCTTAAGTGCTCTGAAGTGTTTAGAAATTGTAGCATCTCTGTAACATGCACATTGGCAGTGTCCTCCTCTCTGGCGCAGCCAATCAGCATGCTGACTCAAGGGAGGATAAAACTCAGTGCGGCTTTCGCTGAGAGACACTGAAGCGAGCCAGCCAAGCCCTGTCTGAAGGAGACACCCATGCACACACACACATGTCCTCTCCTCTGCAGTCACCAACAATAACACAATCTCTTGTTCTATCTTTTGCATTCGATCGGAAACACACAAACAGGCAAAACTCACAGGCCCTGAATGTTTAGCATGTGTGGCTGTTTGATAATGACTCTTATCAGTGATGTTTATCGCCTGCATGGTCCCGATAACCTGTCTTTCAGCATCGCGACAGGGCAGATTTAACAAAGCGCTGTAGGCCGAAGGGGGGGCTTGACCTTATTAACATTTAATATTTAGAAAATATCTGATTCTTATTAGGGGACAGATCAATATCAATGTCAGTGATCCTGGACCAGTGGGGGATCTTCAAGACAGCTGAAAAAACTTTTTATATTTTGAGGACCATTATAAAATGTGTCAGTAAAATATTGACCTTTTCTAATGTCTAATAATACTGTACTTTGTGCAGGAACCATCTAAATATATGGATGAAACCGCATGAAGGATTTAATTAGTAAACACAATTCAAGGGCAATTCCATGCAAACGTCAACTTACCATGATAAAAGGTTTCACTACTGTTTTGTTTTAACTATTTTACCAGGATTTTCCATAATCAGGTAAGAACTGTCACATTCATAACCGTACATATTCCTCATAAATGGACAATTGACTATTTGATGTTCGAAAAAGAGCCATCCCTTCTCCATTTGTTGGGTAATACTGACGGTGGTTTATGCATTCTAATTCACAGAAGACTCTTGAAAACAGCCCCCTTTTAGCCACAGCAATAATACATGTATATTTCCCTCATCTTAAATAGTAAACATGTATAGACTGATATTTATCTCATGTCTGGACTTCGGTATAAAATAAATGGTTAAATATATTGGTAATAAATACTCTCTAAGAGTTTATATTTTAAGTTTTGACTGCAAATGTCAAATCCATGATGCTAGCAAAGTCACTGATAAAATATTAAACATGACCAAAATCAATAGAGGCGTTAAAAAGTTAAAACCACCAATATATTTTCATATAAACGATTGTGTTTTTTGAGGTGTGGAGAGTTTCTGGTGATTTTTATTCATTGTCTTGCTTAAAGAAATGAAATTTGGTCAAAGTCACTTGCAATGATCTTGGAAGCATTGTAATTTTTAACTATTTTGAATTTTCAACTGTGTTTTATTGAACATCTTACTTTTAATGGAGTAGTTCACTTTGAAAATAAATGTTCATGATTATTTACTCGTCGCCATGTTATTCAAGATGTTTATGTTTTTTTTTCATTAGTCGAAAAGATATTAAGGTTTTATGAAAACAAGGATTTTTCTACATAAAGTGAACTTCAATGGACTCCAAAGAGACGAAGGTCAAAATTACAGTTTCAGTGCAGCTTCAAAGGACTTTAAAAGATACCAGAAGATGAAAACAGGTCCAATCTAGTAAAACGATTCGTCATTTTCGAAAAAAAAATGTATATGCTTCATAAACACAAATGCTTGCCTTGCTCTGTTCTGCGATGTGTGTACATGACTCAACTTAATACATAACTACCTTGAAAACTTGCACTTTCAACTTTAAACAATGACTCGGTTCTTCCGCCTACGTTTGTGTTTATAAAGCATATGCAATTTTTTAATGACTGATCGTTTCACTAGATAAGACCTTTATTCATCATCCGGTATCATTTAAAGCCCTTTGAAGCTGCACTGAAACTGTAATTTTGACAGTCCATTGAAGTCCACTATATGGAGAAACATCCTGGAATGTTTTCATTAAAAACCTTAATCTCTTTTCGATTTAAGAAACAAATACATAAACATCTTGAATGACATGGGTGTTAGTAAATTCTCATGAACATTTATTTTGAAAGTGAACTACTCCTTTAATGCCATAATTTGCTTGCAGTAAGAAATGCCTGCTATAATTCCACATGGTTTTGTAACAAATCAGCAAATGAAAGGAGCGGATACAAATCCAAACCCAATATTGATTATTGTTGAGCCCCGAATAACAACATGCCACCGACCCCTGATATGCTACGCAGATCAAAACCAAAAAACAGCATTCTGTGACTTTGTTTCAATGTAACTGTGCTTATCAATTTGCCCCTGGTTAAAACACATGTTTGGGTGTACGTCTCTAACATATCAGCCAGACCAGAGCAAAGGGGAGTCAAAGCCTAAAACTCTGATAGTTAATTTACAAACAATTGCCTTGATTAAACGCGGTTTGAACTAACAAAGTCGTTCCCTTTTATAATCACAGGCTTACAATTGATATCTAAAATGAGCTCTGTAATCTAATCAGCTTTAAGTGAAACTCTTTTACTTGCGATCCAAATATGACACTGCGTTCACTAATCAATGTAAACCATGGATGCCCGATGAAAAAAAGTAGCTTGTAAAGCGGCTTAATTGGTTTTAATAGACTAGGCAACTGTAAATGAAACAGCTTGCAGCTGGTCAGAAACCTGACTTACCTTGCCGGACATCCCTTGGCGCTATAGCGATGCCGTTCTTTGAATGCAGCTGTGTGACACAACAGTCGTCGGGTGGTGATTGCAACACACTAGCGCTGGGATCCAAAGAGTTGTTTTGGGGTGTAGTGGGCCGAAGCGAGACCGGAGGTGCAGCGTTCGGGCACACGCAACCCGTTTGCGTGATACTGCAGCTCTCCGTCTCCCATCCCGAGCCGACATGCAAACATTCCTCGAACCATCGGCACAGGACTCCACACGTAAACTGACTAGAGTTCTCGTTGTTGATGAGCAAAACCTCTACGAGCCGAAAGTCAAGGGTTTCCGCCGTCAAAGCGGCCTGACCCTCGGACGCGTCATCGCTGTTGTTATCCGCGCTGGGGTGAGCGGTCAGGCACAACTGCACAAAGTTCTTATCAAACTGCAGGAAGGTGTGTGGTCCAGGGACCGTGCAGAGTTCAACGGCTTCAGGGTCCGAAGGATAGGGCTGATCCGGAGGGCCACAAGTCTGATTCGAGAGGTAGTGGTCCAGGGGCAGCACTAGAGGGGAAAAAGCTAAACAGGCGCCGGCATGGCGATTGAAACGGAAATAGAGAGAGTACTTGGTGGGGTCAGGGTTCTCCACAGTCCAGGAGCAACCGGATGCTAGAGCCGACGGGCTGGGAAAGAGGTCCCTGAGCGAGAAGGAGCCGTACAAGACCCCGGCCACCAGAGAGGAGCAGGGGGCAGCCTGACCCAGCGGCTCCACGGCCCAGGCCAGTGCGAAAAGGTACGACAGCACAGACAGACAGAGATGACCAGCAGTGTTCATCCTATGTCATTTGTCCTGCAAGGAAAAAGAAAGAGATGTTTAATTCATTTTCAAAGTCTTATCATTGATAGTTAGTCAAACTTTAGTCCTTTTTAAACAACTTGAAGAACCTAAAGGGATAGTAGGGGGAAAAAAGAGAATTCTGTCATCATGTACTCACCCTCTTGTCACTTCAAACCTGTATGACTTTCCCTCGTCGACATAACACAAAAGAAGATATTTTTAAGAACGTTGGTAACCAAACAATGGCGGCACCCACTGACTGGCATTGGTTTTGTGTCTATAAACTAGAAACGAATGGGTTCCGCCTTTGTACGGTTACCAACACCCTTTAAAATATCTTATTTTGTATTCTGCAGAACAAAGAAAGTCATACAGGTTTGAAATGACCAAAGGGTGAGTTAATAATGACAGAATATTCCTTTTGGGTATTTTCTTAAGCATGTGTAGTTTGAGATGGAGGTAAACTTTTAGATTTAGACAGTGGTCTTCTAAAAAAGAATGATGCCGAATACCCGAATTTGCTTTGTGCAGTTTTGTCTATGAAACAAAAGTGGAAGAGACTTATGAGGGAGAAAATCAAAGACGGGGACAACAATGTTATTTGAATATTAGATTCATTAACAGATTTACATCACTAATCCTTTAATCTGTTCTGTGGAGATACCGCTGTGTCTCTTAAACAAACAGCCAGAGAGAACGAGTACAAAAAAGAAAAAAAACAGGCAGGATAAACAGAACGAGACGGAGAGGAATGGTTGTGTCACATATTGGGCCATTTAAGCTCTCTGACAGCATTAATGAAGCGGAAAGTTTTCCTGTAAATCAGGCCCTTCGGTCTTGATTCCTGTCTGCCAGACCTCCTCACAGCCGCGTTTCCCGGCTTTAATTCAGCCCCTCCTGAGCTGAGCTCACTTTTCATTCAGTCAGCCCACCCCTTGGCACCAGCGCCTTTGTCTTAATTACACGTGGTTAGTGGGTCACATTACTGAGATACAGTGGACTGTGGTGGGACGTCCTTCATTGAAGGCACTTCTGCTCGGATCAATAGGCGGACATTTTGACTTTGTCTTTATTGTAATTTCCTCCTTTCTCGCTTCTCATCTGCCCTTCCCTTTCTTTATATTTTTATTCGCCCCCACCCCCCTTTTCTCTCAGACAAGACTTGTAAATCATTTCAGGGCTGTGTGTTCTATCTGTGAAGGTCGCAATCCTATTCACAAAGGCACAAAACAGACAAGCGCACTTTTATCCGATGACTGAAATCCCTGACGGTCGACCTGAATGGAACGATGACTCTTCTGTGGAGGATTTAGCCCTTCCACTAATCTGCCACACTCTCATGCATGCACACACAGACATATGTGTTTTCATGCATTCATCTTCTCACTGACACATTTGCAGGTCTTCCAGAGCCCCATGTGATTGATTTCAATAGCAACAGCACATGCATTGCTCGCAGTCAGCATTTGCTAAAAGGTGTGAATTGAAAAACCCTGAACATACTGGAGTGACTCCAGAAGTGTGCATATGAATAACTGAACACCAGAAAGAAAAACCACATGGATCCACCATGATTTTTACTTCACTACATTGTAAAGTACACATCATACACTTTCAGTCCACTGCATTTCATAAATACTTTTTACATTTGTACTATTTTGCCGTTAATGCTAATGTATACATAGAAATGTATACATAGATATTATACCTTAGTAAAAGTAAGAATGTAATGAGCGAAAATATCTTCAAATCTCATTTTTCTTAAGTAAAAGAAAATAAATTTAACTTAAGTAAAACTAAGAAAGTACTAGATTGTTCATGAAAAAAATCAACATGTATTTGTGTAGTTGACAACTATACCCATGTGTCCTATGGGTCAACATATAAAAAAAAAACCTGAAAAGACATTTTATATTATTCATTTTAATATTTAATCTATAATATAAAATACCATAAGTGAGAGTTATCTTCATTGTAAGCTTTTTCAATAATTTTGCTGACCCATTTACAAAACGTGGAATAAAAAGTATTTCAATGTTTCATAAAGTACATTTACTTAAAAAATAACCCGATAGTAAAATACTTTAGTATTGTCCACCTCTTCAGTTTGGTTACAGAATGTGGTTGTGACTCATTCATTTTAACTGTTTGTGAAAATATTATATTTAATCCTGCAAAACAGGACTGAGAACTGCATCATAAAACTCCAATCTAACATGCACCTACATACAGTGCGGTTAACTTCTGTAGCCCTTTACCTTAAGACCAACCCTAAAACATATCCCCAGAATACTGCTCAGTTTCTGACATTGCAATCGACTTATCATTATAGCTACAGCATCAAAACGGTCCTATTGAAAGAGAATGGAAAATAAAAACACATTTGTATAGTGAAGCATCTGTAAGGGCCATTAGTAATATGTCGGCTTGTTCCAGAAGCACATTAGCACTGTGCATGAGGTGTACCAGAATCAGCCGGCAAGTTAAATGGAACTAGGAATAGGCTCTGAAGAGTGCCTTTAGATGAAGCGGATGAAAACATAAAAGTGGATACATCTTTCATATGAGGAGAGGCTCCTGACTTTACCTTATAATAAGCTGACAAATAAATAGATGAATTGGTATATAGAAGCGAAGCTGAAATATGTGCACTTCATTTCACAGGTGCATACTCTTTCTATTCACTACATCAGTTCATGTTTTTGGGAAATGCTTCTCTGACTGTGCATTTATTTAATTTGACTTATTTTGAGGGATTACGGTGATGATGAACAATGCTGCTTTTGTCAACCCGAGACGGAGACGGCCCATATTTGGATACATGTGACATGGATGTGATTATTTCGGAGCCGTGTGAACAAATCCTTTCAAATCCGATTTACAACACTTTCATATGTGGTTATTGATCTGATACACTTCTAAAGTGTCACATCAGAATTCTTGTTGTTCTTGAACACAATCCAACACCGTGCAGGCATGGATTCGTTCAGTGCCAGCAGTGGCTTTCCTGAAAAAGTAATTATAAAAACTGGAGGAACGCAGTGGAGATATGGCGAGATAGCACTTTTAATTGATATTGGGCGAGATGCTGGAGATCAGGCAAAACTCAGGGGAACATATCACAATCGAGCAGCGTTAGTAATTACTAACTTGTAACTTGCAGAGCTTTAGCTAAGGGTGTGAAAGTTGGGAATGATTATGGGGACCAGAATCAATTCCAATAGGACTAATGTGGATTCAGTATAATTAATTCAGTCTGTTTGTTATACTACAAATTATGGACTATATTATGTGACGTCAATCTTTGACCCTTCCAAGTTCTCTAAATCCAATATGCTCAAACAGAAAAGACATAAGAGATCAGCATATTACAGGTTACCGCACTCCTTTTCTCATGTCACTGCGAAAACGAGATGGAAAATGGCAAATAAACAGCTTTTGCTTTAATGGACAAATATATAGAAAGTAATTTATAAAACTACACTGCATCAGCAGCTTGCCCACAAATTCATCAAGCTCAGGTTAAAATGCAACATGGTGAACATTTCAAAATGATCAAATAAAACATTGCTGAACTTTTCATTTCCTTTACTATGGCCATGTGAGCAAATCGCTTCAGTGAAATCAGCTAAAATAATCGCAGAGGCGATGAGGAATAAGATCCAATATCGAAAATGTCGAAAAATGTAGAAAATAATAAACATGAATAGGCATATTACGCATATTCAGAGGATGTAGATAAAAGAAATAAACAGCCAATTTTTTTCACAGATAACACTTAGGGTATTTTATCACCTTGATCAATTCCAATATATAGACTTCTCCCAAATACGCATACTGTCTGAGTGAAAAGACTACGCAGTGGTGCTTAACTCAAAAAGCGACTACAAAGAGAAACAAGGGGAGATGCAAATTAAAAGGAATAGTTCAACTAAAATGAAAATTCTGTCACCCTCAAGTTGTTCCAAATCTTTATACATTTCTTTGTTCTGATGAAAACCACCAATGGCCACCATTGACTACCAAAGTAGAAATAAATGCTTAACACATGTTCTGTTGAACATAAAAGAACATATTTTGAACAATGTAAGAAAGCAAACATGGGAGATGGTGGTCTAGTGGGTTAAACCACTGAACTGGTAAATCACAAGGTTGCTGGTTCAATCCCAGCATCCACCACCAGTGTGTCCTTGAGCAAGACACTTTACTACATGTTGCTCCAGGGGGATTGTCCCTGTAATAAGTGCTTTGGATAAATGCGTCTGCCAAATGACTAAATCAAATCAAACAGTTCTTGGGCATTTTTGACTACCATTGTAATTTTTCCTTCTAGTCAATGTGGCCAATTATTGTTTGGTTACAAGCTCCCAAATATCTTTCACTGTGTTCATCCGAACAAAGAAATTTATAAAGATTTGGAACAACTCGAGGGTGAGTAAATGATGACAGAATTAGTACTTTTGGGTGAACTGACTCTTTCAGACCATGTCATGTGACACAACCTTTGCCTGTGACTGGCTTGACCATAGTTACTCTTAATTGCCTCGAAGCTGCTCTTGATGTAAAAACAACGACGCTGAAACTCAATGTGCTCTTGTGTTTATGTCAGACCGAGTCCACATCTCCAGGGTACAGAAATCATGCGCAATTACATAACTGTTCAGCTAAACCAGTCCTGTGTCATTACAGATGAGAACGTTACCTTGACATTTGCAGTTCAATCATTAGCATGTTCATGCAGTTTCATCCAAACCTTTGATTAATGTGTACACAGGTTCAAAACAAACCCTGGAGGGCAGACGTGGGCTGTTATGGGGTGTCAAAGGCCCTTAGTGGGTCCTTAAGCAAGCTTATGCAATGACCTTTCAGATACTGAAGAGCGGGCTGGATATGCAGGAATAGCAAGGTCAGGTTGAGGGCACATATGCCGCCGTTGGGCTTGATGTCCAAAGGTCTTTACAAGACCCCATATGAGATTTGAAGGACAGAGAATGTACTTGGGCATAGAGGGGCCGGGAAAGGTTGAGGAAAAAAAAACCCAGATGTTCTGCAGAGTTCTTTATTTCCTGTCAGAAACAGAACGTGTATGTTGCTGTAGGGTGCCGTTCATTTTTCTTACACACCATCTCTTGTCTGGCAGTATGATAAATAAATGGACCCTAGTTGAATAAAGCAGATAGTCCCTTTTGACCCTAATGTTAAGACTTGACATGTATAAGGCTCTTGCTTGATCAGTAGGGACTGCAATGAAATACATACTTAACAGAAAACTATTCTGCAATCACGTTAAAAACACACTGAAAAGTACTGCTCTCTTTAACAGGGTTGTTTTATAATGTTGCAAACACAATCATTTGGCAAAGCTCAAATGTATCCTGTAAAATGACAGCATAACAGATAATGTAAAAACAAATATGCAAATGTTTAATAGCCTCACCAAAGTACCTCAGATGGTATGCCCACAAACTGCCCACGATCAATTCATGAAACATCTAATTACTCGCAAAAATAACAAGAGCTGGCAAAAATCAAGCACTAGTTTCATCGGCTGGCTGCTACTGTTTTACGGCCGAATGAGTGCAATAGCTTAAAAAAGCAGACAAAAAATGTATAAAATATAATTTTTATTGGAGATGTGGTTGTTTTAGTAAACCTCTTTGTGTTAGTTGCTTTGGTTGGCAAGCACATTCAGATTGTGGTATGGACAAACATTTGTGTGCTTATGTCATATGCTTGTTGTTCATGTCTTACTATACACTCAAATGAGTGTCGCGGTTTCGTCTACTACATGCGTGACGCTTGGAGTTTCAGCATCTTTGTCTTACAATATGGAGACATGAACACACAATCTTGATGTCCAGAGCTGCTCTAAGATTCTTCACAAACTTTCACTGTTTTATTTAAGAAAAGCAACAGAATCTAACACAAAATCTGAAAGGTCCCACCAAAAGAAATGTCTGATTTAAACAAATTGTGACAACACCTACACAAAAAAACAATGTACGTAGTACACAAGTATGTGAACATAGTGTTGACTACAGTATTTTGTAGTATACTGTAGTATATGATTATAGTTGTAGTATAATATATCTACTATAATGTACTATAGTATTATGTAGTATTAACTTTGGTAAATTGATAAACTTGAACAAATATTGTAGATAAATACTATATTTAAACACGTTAAATCTTTACTACAGTAAGGTTTAAAAGTTGAGTATTTCGAAATTTTACTGCAGTTTACTATAATAAATGACTGTTTATCATATATTAAAGTATTTTTAATACGAAAACTTCATAGCTTAGTCTCGTCCGTTAACAGCGATTGACTCGTTGTATACAATCTAAAAAGATTTGTTAACAGCCTTGTGGTGGAAAATGAAACCATTTACGTATCGACTGGCCTAGATCGGCGCAGAGTGGAGTGATTATGCAACAAGACAGACCAGCGCGATGGCGGAAAAGAGCTCTAAAAGCCTTACAGAGAAGCACTAGTAAATTTCTATCAACCACAAAGTTCACAGGTTGCCATACCAAGCTCTGAACCTAACCAAGGGGTTTACAATTTCCTTCCACTCACACTTAAGTCTTTCCCTTCGCTTATTCTCTAGGTCAAAGTGCAGCTGTACAAACAACTAATGCACGCTTAAAGTTATAGTTCGAGGGTAAGGGTCAAGCATATAGACTAGGGATTTTTTCTTCACCTAAAGAACAGTATTCTGGGTCAACGTCGACCGACTGGCCTAGTAAAACCTTGCCCCATTTCTCCAGCCCTAAGCGTAAAAGCCCTCAGCTTTGAGACGGCGAGCAGGAAAAGGAAATGTTCCGCTTCACTAACCAGGACACCCAGAGAGAGACCTGACCTCCGCTGCTTCTTAAGATTCATCAGGTTCTATCAACACCGCTTTGGGATGGGATTAGGAATGACCAAAGTATCCCAAAACTCCACTCCAAGAGCCTTCAGCGGCAGAGATCACAGGAGAGAGCTCAGCTTGCTTCCCTCTCATCAACAAGGTCATGCAGACCACATGCTGCAAGATGAAATCACATTTACCGTGGAGTGGATGCAAAGCCGGGGCTATTTTATTTACCCAGAACCCCGAAGTCTCCCACAGAGCATCCCGCCATCAGGGGCTGGGAAATGTTGAAGCTTTTTTCCGATGACATGCTTACACTCCCCATTAGACCTGCCCTGTTTTAGTCATTGATTTATTCATTCACACTGCAGGGGGCTAATAAGCAGCAAAAGCTGCGAGAACAAGGTTTAATTTTCCAGGGACAAAGGAGATATTGAGGCAATTACGACAGCGGGAAAGGCAGTGTGCGTGTTACTGTTAAGCCTTGAAGGTCACCAATTGCTGTCCGAATGACAGAAGAGAAAAGATGACACTTCAATGGAATTATCATGTAAATGTTATATCATACAAAATGGCTGAAAATGGCTTGTCCGTGATGTATTATCTGACTGCGCTGTGTGACATCTTTCGATATGAACATCCACTGCGTGTCGAATCGATTGAGACCGGCTGATAACTAATCAATCGCCTGCAAAAAAGCTGGAAATGTGATGAATGTGAGGAGGTCAGCCAACTTAATGATAAGCTTCCTGTGAACCCCTTCATTGGCTTTTGTGGATAAACATCCGCAGATGTCCTTCTGAAATCTTGTATCTCCATATTTTGTCATAAATCATTATTATTAGTCACCCTCTATGTTTGTCACTGGGTTAAGCAAATATCTTACCAATACGTGCTCTTAAACTTTGACAACACAGTATTTAATCATTTAAAAAAGAATGTGTTTTTCGATTTCCTTCATCCAAGGTTTTCCGAAGTACAGCGATGATCTGAAAATCCTGCCATGCAATCCTCACGTCACGTCATTCGTTGAAACAAAAAAAGCAACTTGTCGTTTTGTAGTTTAACTTTCATTAAATATAAAACAGTGGCCTTTGTGTTTCAAAAATAAGAAATTTACATGGGTTCCGAACAACAATAGAATGGAATAACTTTAAACCCAAGCATAGTCTACTCTTAAAAATAAGACATCTCATCTCAAGGTGCAACGGTTTAACAACTACCTTTCCAGACCTTTTCAGCATTTACAGTGAAAAGCCAGGAAGACAGCAAATTCATAAAAAGAGCAAGGTAGAAAAGTGTAAAAATCACATAAGAGAAGCAGTAACCATGGCAACATCTCAGAGAGTTTTATTTTGGTTGAGTTTTAAGCTTTTAGCGGTTGCTTTCGTCCAAAGGGCTTCTCCGGAGACTCTTAAAGAGCATTCCTAAACACAGAGCAAGTGTTACGCGAAGCAAAAGCCACCAGCTCCAGCGAGAAACTATTTATACGTGGCTTTATAAAGGATTTATGTGACTGATAAAAACGGCATAAACCAATTCTCAAATAAATGCCAATGATATGACTGCAACACAAATAGAGACGGTATCTTCAACTACATCGCAATATAACACGCATCACCACACATATCTCACACCTTTTAAAAGCCGCTGTGACCTCACAGGGAAATGTCTGTATCATAAACAATCGGGTTCAGACAATTCTATTGGCTGAAAGAACTTTTATTGAATATTCTATTCAATGCCTGATTTCAATCACTTTGTTATTTTTCATCTTAACCTCAACTTAATACAACCAGCAACATCTTGGTTGCATTTAATAGTGTATTGCCATCACTAAAACTGCTATTTTAAAATATGAAAGTTAAATAAAAAAGTCACTGAGGATATAAGATAAGATTGCACTGGCATAGTCATATTAGCTCAAACTGTGTTTGGCTCTGGGCTGTGTGACTGTGCCCATTGTGTACAGTATGTGGTAAAAGGAACATTTCCTTGCCTTTGGGGCATCGTAATAAATTCATAAGCTTTGAGAGTGACGTTTATTTAAGGTAGGGAAGAACAAACTAGCGATATGTCGTGTGTGATTTCTCTGCAAGACAGCAGGAAGTCAAATAGTAGTAGCAGCGAGCTGACAGACCCCACTCCCCCCCCGCCAAGCCTCGACTCTGCCATCATTTATTGATGTGTTGTGCCTTGTTCCCGCAGCAGGACACTGAATGGACATGAACAGGGTTTTTTTAATCCTTACACAGAAACACGGAGACACAATGAAGCGGTTCGGACAAGTGAGGTTCGTGCACACCAAAGAGATGGTACCAAAGATATTAATATTAACAAGATGCGCCACTGCCGGTACAATGAACAGCGAGGAAAGAAGGAAGGAAGAAAGGACGTCCCGCCTTCTAGTAAAACGAGCCAATTGTCAATCAATAAAGACTGACGATTCTCTAGGACGCGGCTCTCGTGAGGCGCTTGCCAGCCTGTGCACTTGCGCAGTAGATGAGGAGACTTCGAAAAGGGCTGATTTTTGAGTGGCACCAATTGGGCTGGGCAATAAAATATTTTACAAAACTTTTTGTGGCTTCATTACTGGAAAGGTTTAAATCAATTCAAGTAAATTCCCATGAATCATACCAACTGCATCTAAAAATAATATTTAGTTAATCTGTAACTTTTGCATCGGTGGCACCATCTCTGTTTGACATATAACATTGCAGGTTAATTTATTTATGCTGAAGTGAAATGGGGCCAAAAATGAATAATAAATCATTATAACAATGTTGCCGTTATAAATCTAGCTAGGGACACTGTTTTAATGTCCTTATTTTTATTTAGTTATTTTATTGCCACTTTAAAAGGCCAAATATAATTAGCTTCAAAATCAATCTCGAAATTCAGTTCTTAATATTATAATTCTTAATAATATTAATATTGATTGTTTTATTAATAGTAGCAGTAGTAGAAAAATCAACAAAATCATTGCAAACATAATGTGAATGTGCTATATTCTGCCCAGCACTCTATACCACGCATCATTTTCTCTGGGTAATAACACACAGTGGTTTACGTAAAAGCCTAGATTTCAAGACCTGCGCTGTAATGTAAGCAGAAAGGATTTGCCAGATCAATAATTCAAATGGATCCTGAAACAGGCTGTTTGAGCTCCTCTTATCTGCAGAGCAGGAGCCTGTTCTCTGCTGTCTTCTTCAGTCTCATCATGCAGACTCTGCCACAATGCTCCCCTAAACCAGGTGACACCTGCACGCTCTCTTACTGTACCTCTATTCATCAAACACGGCTTACGGTGTGATCATAGTCATCTGTAATTTAAAAAGCAACTGTTTTAACCAAACAAAAGGCTGTGAACCAGTTCCAAAAGTAATGTTTTCATGCCCTTACAAGTATTCATTACGACTTTAAAAAATGTGTATACTATTAAACCCCAATACTGCACAATTTGCACAACTTTAAATATATTTAAATGTAATTAATCATGCCAAATTAATAATAAATTGGGTGCAGGCTTAACAACTGTTCTCAAACGTTACTGCAGCTATTTGTGAGGATGGTCATCCATTTGTCTCCCTCCGCAGCAAGACATACCTGACCCCACGTAAACCTCGTACCTCTGGCATCATCCGAGTGCCAAACTCATGCCCTCGAACCTTTTGTCGAACTGGGCAAGGCCTGAAATGTCACCATCTGTTAGTTTTGAACGTGCACCGAGACAATATTCCTTCTTAGAGGCGGTCTAATGGAGCAGCTGGAGAGAGAGAAAAAAGGTCTCCGTTTCCCTTTAGCAGAGCGTGAATATTTATCAGAATGACTCTTCTCTCTGCGTTTGTTAGCGGTCCTGTTATACATCCCCTCTGCTCACCCAAGCAACGACAGGGCTTTCTTTAAACAGCCTGGTCGTATGGACCTAACTTCAGCTCCATCGCAAGCTCTCCAATGACCCAATTAATCTAAGTTATATTGCAAGATTCCCAGCTCGTGTTTCCAAAGCCGAAGACATATTTTTGCGGCACATCAACTGAGCATTTCCATTTATGACTTTATTTCGTTTTGATGTTATGTGACGCATGCCTCTACTTTTTTAAATACAATTAAAATTAGTTTAACACAGGAAAAAATATTTTTCCATCATGTCTCCCCCTTTTTTAGTTTTGTGACCAGTCATCATAAAAGTTTGCTTTACTTAGTGATATTTCACCCAAAAATGAAACATCTGTCATCATCTACTCACCCTCTTGTCATTTCAAACCTGTATGAATTTCTTTCTTCTGCAGAACACAAAAGACGATATTCTGAAGAATACTGGTAACCAAACAATGGCCATTCTTCAAAATCAAAATATAGTGTTCTGCAGTACAGATTTTAAATGACAAGAGGATGAGTAAATGATGACAGAATTTTCCTTTCTGGCTGATATTTATAACATGTCTTCTTCTACTCATTGTGACAGGCTGGGTGAAAACATTCTCATTTCAAACCCTGCCTCTTTGCCAAGCGCCATCCAGGGCCATGGCACAGAAATAAACAGAAGCTCTGAGTAACAAGCAGCACATCAACAGCTTTAAATCAAACAAAATCTACACGTCTATGGGTAATACCATGAACACATGTCAGCCGGGTAGGAGAAGGATGTAATCTTTAAGAACAGGATTTAAAATACAGTATTAAAATTAGCAAAGGGAAAGCCACTTTACGTTTACGTTAGTTATGCAAGTTTTAGTTATGCAAATTAATTTACTCACCCTTGTGTTATTGCAAACCCATACAGTATGACTTTCTTTCTTCAGAACACAAAATAAGATAATGTGCAACCACCCAACCACATGTTCAATAAGTTCTCTACGAGTTTGAGATGATGCAAGCGGAGTCAATTATGACACAATTTTGTTCCCTGCACACAAATTCAGTCCATAAAACACAAAAACTTGTTTAAAAACCGATCCTAGTCATACAAACCCCAGCAGTCCACCCGAAATGAGTTGTCTGGACTCCCGCAGTACAATTCCGACGAAATTGCTTCTACTGTTCAGCATTCCGAGCAGTTTTTAATCAGGTATTGGTGTTTTGAAGTCCTGTCATTGCCTTCCAGATGAAGTCGAGATGCACCAGTCCGGCAAAAGACTGTAATCCTGCAACAAACTCAATTTACGTCCACAGAGAGCTTCGCAAGTGTCATTACACGCTGATTGGCCTGACCGCACAAATGGATGTTTCAGAAAGAGTCCGGGGGGGAAAGACTCCCTCAAACGGACCCCCTCCAAACAGATTTCTCACTCTCGGTGAGCGAGGCACAGCGAGAAAAAGTCTGAGCACCAAACATATAGAGAGGTTACTTACATTAAGGCTAAATTAAAACGGCAAATTAGAGCAGCGAGAGGAGAAAGTGCCTCATTTGGCAAGATGGAAGAGAGCGTTTGCGGGAGAGCGAGGGAAAGAGAGGAAAATAAAGACTAAGGGGTTGAGGGGAGTAAAAGAAATTAAATAAAACCTCTTAGAGGGGACTTCTCTGCGATGTTATTGGTTTTTCCCTGGCTCATTATATCGTAACAGGACAAAAGAGAAAGCTAATGACACAGACTGTTACCCTTAGTCCAGTCAGACCACCTCGGAAGCAATTAAATGACAGAAACACTTCGGTTAAAACTTTCAGCTTTCACACGCGAGAGATATGCTTAAAACTACCAAGACCTGCGAAGACACCAAGTCTGCAAACATTTTAAAGGATATCATGCCCTATAGAAGTCAACATATGTTAAGAGTCAGCATCGTATGGTCATGATTTAATCAACAGTCTTGTGTCTCGGTTCTTTTGTTACTGGTTTAGTTGTCAACGTTAATGGGAACAAATCCAGGACATGATCCAGTGAACCGTGGTAAATTGTAGGGTGCATATCTCCATATTTCATGACATTTATTATTTATTATTAGTCCCCCTTCATGTTTGTCACTGGGTTTTGCCAAAATCTAACCAAGGAGAGTGTTGTCAAGGTGACCAAGCGTTTCTTAATAGAGCATTTAATCATTTAAAAAATACAGTGTTTTTTTCCATTTCCTAAGAAACAGTAAATTTGGACATCTGAAGGACAGCGACGAGTCCTATACTAGTCTAATATTAAATACGTTTTAACTAGAGCTGTCAAGTTGTCAAATTTTCAGTAGCCTACATGATTGTTGTGACCAAAATAGTTCAAGTTGATCAATAAATTGAAAACAATATATTTTGTTTATCTTGTTTTTTTTAAACAATCGCTCAAAAATCACTCAAAATATAAGTGTATTTTGGCAGAAAGAGTGAGTACTGTAGCTCTTAAACCAAAATGTCAAATACTGGCACTGAATTATTTACAATATTATCATATGTGCAGTTTTAACACAGTATCAATAATCACAGTTCCTAATATCATTGTTTTTGACAATGCCAATATATTGTGACACCCCTAGTTCCAACCAATTTGATACCAACTGTTGCTCTTCATAAAAAATATTTAATAAACAATTTTGTTTATAAATGTTTTCTTTTTGTTCCATCAAAAACAGGTGTCAGTGGAAGGACCCTATCAGGATAGAAAACCCAACACGCTTGTGTAGTTGTGGTTTATGTAAATGGAGTACACAGACTCTATAGAAGCCTGACAGAATTTTTTTCCCTAGATAAGCTATGCATGTGAAATATGAGACAAAATATCTTCTACAACCTATATGACAAATATTGCCTGTATCTGTGCGAGAATACCAATGTATTCATCTCAGAATTGCACATTGTCTATCCTCCCTTACTGACACATGTCTTTGATCAAATTAATTGTTTCCTTTGGTGGTTCTTCATTTCCTCTCTAAACATCCCATGCCCTCTCTCTCTCTCTCTCTCTCTCTCTCTTTCTGCCTGTGTACTCTGCTTCTGGGAGCTGCTGACGCTGCAGGTATGTGTTGTATATTTGATCTGCTGTAGGAGACAAGGAGATCAGATCAATGGCTGCCGCATCATCCAGACAACAGCTCCGCTGCATTCAAATAAGACGAGTGAGAGATAAAGTGAGGGGGATAGAAAGAGAGAGAGAGAGAGAGAGAGAGAGAGAGAGAGAGAAAGTGGGAGAACGGATACAATGTGTAGAAAGTGCAAATTCAGCTAAAAGTTTACAAACTTCACAGATCTGTTCAGAGTGAGTGGCCTTGCTACTCACCACCTACATAGGAAGCTACTTTCGACTGCAACATAATAAGTAAATGATTTGTGACGTTCTCTACAAGCAGAAAATAAACTAGTTTTAAGACATCTTAATGGTTAAACTATTTAATAAAAATGGGTCAGAGTTTGGCAGGTAATGATCTGCAAGCAGCCAGCAAAGCAATTGCCATTAAGATGAATTGCATTATTAATAGATGGTTGTCTCCAGGTTTAATAAATCTCAGCTTAAAGGGATGGTTCACCCCTTACTGAAAATGTTGTCATCATTTTCCTACTATCTTCTTATTTCAAACCTGTGTGACTTTCTTTATTCTGCAGAACAAAAACATTTTTTTTGAAGAATTTTGTAACTGAATCAGTTATCAACATTCTTCAAACTATCTTCTTTTGTGAGACAGAAAACCATGCCTGTACCTCAAAGCCGAACTGTGTGTTTACATATTTTACACATATTGTTTGTGGCTTTGATCGGTGTGATGGACCTACATGACATAAATTCAGCGAGTGCATACGAAATGCCCCATCTTTTCCATCTGTGCTACACTGTCATCCCGAAGTTACCACTACCAGATATGTATCTCTCCACGGATCACATGGCCAGGGCGACGGGTCATCATAACCTGTCACAGTCAAGGAGATACGCTCTGTGTTGCTGTTCAGGCTTCACATTAAAAGCATGTGGTGCGCTTAAGGGGCTCGCCTCCGAGCGGAATACTCAATGTCAGCTCGCTCGAGAGCTCCCAATTAAAATGTACCGTGAATCCCTCGGCCATAAATCATCATAGGAGATATCGACTGAGCGCACCAGAGACGCTCTAAAACTTCACTCACCGTGGCCAGTGGTTCCCATAAACCAAGATGATGCATAGCGCCTCGGGGCAATCGGGAGTTATGAACAGTATCAGAGTAAACATGAAATAAAACAGACCAGCAAAGATCGTTGACTGTTTTAATAATATTCAGTCCCATGATGAATTCACCAGTGCAGCCTTTAGACAGACACACGGCTGTTTGCACTCTTGAAGACGCTACCTGGAGGGCATTTCTCAATGAAACTGAGCAACTTAATCTCTAAACAAACTCCCTTTTGTAAGCCGGTTAGTCAAAAGTAACATGCTGTTCACTTTAAAGAAAGTAACTTTGCTAGGTTGATGATAAACTTGATTCAGGGTGTCAATTAGCTGGTGTTAACACCCCTCAATTGCTATTTTACACCCAAGTAATACAAAAGGGGGTGGGGGATTCACATTTATTTACTTGTATTTAAATGCATTGCTATGAGTAAGGTGTAGAGATGCTCAATTTTTCAAATGAAATACATAGTTTGACTATTGCATTGTTCTTTATTCCATTTCTCTCTATCTACCCATCACTCCCTATTGCTATTTCAAAGAAACAAACTGCAAAAAAGCAAACAACATCCAAAAAGTCATTCCTATAAAGTTACGACTTTTTTGCACTGTTTTCCCATTTGTTTTTCTCTTCAGTCTCAGGTATTCCGTCCGATTGTGTTAAAGGCAGAAAGAAACGCTTGTCATCCCTCATCTGTCTTCTTCTGACAGCCCTATAATCCTTCTTCTGTTGCTCGCAGGTCTGGACATCATAGGCTTTTGATGGCGATATTTCCCTTTCTCTTCAAGATTTCCATGCTATTCTGGACTGACAGATGTTTGCTCACTGAGACCGGCAGGAATGATACAGCTACAATTTCCGATGTATTCCTCAGTAAATATGTATGTGGACACATTGTTTTGCAAATGTTTCAGCTTCATGTCATTTGTTCTGATGATTACAACTATACACAACCTGTTTTCAAGTTTTCAATTTAAGCACTATTTTTAAAAAAGAAGTGTACTTTATATATATATATATATCATACAGCAACATACACTCATCCAAACCAAATCAGACAAAGATGATATTTCAAATCATGAATAGACTCAAACTTTCACAAGCAGAAGCCATAAATGTTTACAATTTGATAAATGTTCAACTATTTCATCAGCTATTTGGTTAAGGACATTAAAGGAGAAAAGCAAGGTCACTTGTCACAAACAAGCCAACTTGTCAGGATAGTTCTTCTTTGACATTCCCCCGCCAGTTCATCACTCCAGATTGGCCGATATTCAGCTCAGGAGGCGACAGGTTAGGGCAGATCTGACTGTTCACAGTAAAAGGAAGAGCTGCAGGTTTGACTGGAGAACACACTCATCTTTCACCGGCTTCTCGTACGTGTGACATAAATATCTATTTTCAAGGAGTCACTGCGGGGTTGAATAACCCGAACAGCACCTCCACTCCAGGCCTAATTAGTTCTATTTGACTCGGATGTGGAGCTTGCTGAGGCAAGATTCAAAAAGACATAAGGACTTGCGTCAATTTGGATTTATTTAATTTAAGGTTAGGTAAGTACTGAAGAAACTCAACATGACAGTGAAATGAAGACATTTTGAAAGAGGCTGAAACATCTGGAGATGCTTAAGCACAAGCAAATCAAGAGTATTATAGATAAAATATACTAAAGAAGATAGATAGATAGATAGATAGACAGATGTTAGATAGACAGAGAGACAGATACAGATGCACCATTAGAAGTAAATAAAGCTAAGTTAATGGAACAGTTACTGAGATCCTTCCAAATATATTTCTCTGTGTTCAGCCGGTTTAATACAATCTGAGGGTGAGTAAACCACAACAATTCCACTAAAAGCAAAAATAAAAATGTGAAAAAACTTTGTTCTGTTGAAGAAGATACTTAGAAGAATGTAGGAAAGCAAACAGTCCCGTGGCACTTTTGACTACCATTGTAATGTTTTGTGCTATGGAAATCAATGTTGGCCAAAAACTCTTTGTTTTTTGTGCACACATACACACAAACACGCATGCTTTCTTTCCTCATTTTCAATTCCCAAAGGTGAGGCAATGTCATCAAATCCCCAGTCAGAACTTATATTGAAACAGAACAGCTCATAGTTTCAAGGTTGCCTGAGAGCCACCAGCCACGGTGATCCATCAACTCAGTAAAACACAGGCCGACAGAAAGAATAAAGGCAGTGAGACGGATACCACACACACACACCAAAAAGATGAGATTCTGGTAATGTTTCTCTAAAGAGCAGCTGAGCTGTGACAGACGCACAGGTGACCTCTGCTTTAATTTACAGCAGAGCTTCGATCCATAAATGAGCAACGATCCACACGAAAGACAAAGCAGAGGGAGCAGTTGAGGGTGTTACGCCCCACAATGTTGTCGGGATCGTATCGATGTGACCCGGCTCGTTCTCATGCACAAAGAGCTCTTCAAACATAATGCTCGCCATTGATGTTACAGCCTGTTCGCAGGTGGCCGGTTAATCCAACGTGCGCTGATAATTACACCTGCCCCGCGTATCACAGCTCCATTATGACAAAAGAGAGATTAGAGAACAGGGGAAAACAGACACCTAATATCTCCTTCACTCTGAACACGCTCGGGCTTAGAAAACAGTGGCCTCTATGGGCAACAAATAAACCAATAAGAATGGGCATCCATTTTCCGTGCCACCTGCAAGCATTTAAATTGGATATTACTGGAGGCGAGTGTATCGTGTAGCCTTGTACCGTGAGTGACAGACAGGGCTAGGTTTTAATATGGCGGACCGAGCTTATTTTGTAATAATTGCCTGCGGGCCATCAACTGCGACATGCGGAGATTCAGTGAACAGAGCACGTCACCTCAGACACAAGAAAAATAAAAACAACAGATAGATGGAGGGAAGAGTTCTGCAGCCCTCCGGGCATATAAACAGTGTGATAATTAGCAATGACATTAAGAACTTAATGCGCATTTAGATAGATTAAATCAATTAATTTAAATACCATAGTAATAGGTTCATTTCATTCGCAGTGTGTGTGTGTGCTACTCGTGTCCCTTCTTACACGCTCAAATACAGACATGCATTTACTTATCTATCAAATGAAGAAATTCCGTAGACTTTTACTTTTACTTCTACACTTTAACTTAACCTTTAACCTTAACTCTAAAAGAAAACTTTCTGCATTTAAAAAAAGCCTAATTTACAAGATTTTTTTACTTTACTTTTACAAAAGGGGACGTCCCCAAATTAGAGGTTTTCCTCAGATTTCTCAGGTTTTGCACACTTAGCAAACACAAACACATTGAAAATGCAACTCTCTGTTGTTTTTCTTTCCTAAAGCTGGAATATTTGGCTATACAGTATTTGGGGGGTAAATCCCCTTAATTTAGCAAAATCTGACAAAACCTTGTTCCCTCAATGATAAATAAAATTATGTGATACAGACATTTCTTTTAAAATCATTAGAGACAGCTTGCATGATAAAGATAATCTTTCAGAATTGGGGTAAGGTAGGGATAGAGTTGAGAATACCAATTTAATTTTACAAATATTTCAACAAAATTACAAAATATTAAAACATTTAATTCACCCAAAACTGAAAATTCTATCAGCATTTACTAACCCTTTTGTCAATTCAAAAGGAGGAATCCTCAAGCCTGTTCAAACTTTCAGCTGAACATCAACCACACAGCCAAGCTATTCATTAAGAGCTTTAGAGATAGATCGAGGCAGCGGAAACTAGAAAAACGTATAGAAAACGCTTTCATTCAAAGTACAAAAGCTGAAAACAGCTCAGTTTCCACTCATTCTGTTTAGTTATTGACCCTCACGCTGAGGTGCGTACACATTCACTCTAAACAGCTTGAGAAAACCAATAAATGATGTACTGCCTCATACTGAACCATTGTTCGGATCACACAACATTGTTTTAATGTTGCTTTGTTGCCACGAATAATAGATACATGCAGAAATAAAAGATACAAATGGATTACAAAAATACTCCCTTAAAGTTTAAACAGCTGGCATTGTATTTCCCCCCTCTAACATCATTTTTACTGCAATTTATTCTATTCTTTCTGTTATGTTTTTCTCATATTGTATAACAATTTTGTTTTGAATTTCTTTGCTTTTTCAAACCCACATTCTTTTCAGCTAGTTTTCATCTTTGTAGTGTTTGTGTATGATAATAACAACCACCACAACAAGAAAACCCAATTTCAGCTTTAATTACTACACTGGATTTAATTTTCACTTCACTTACTGAGGTTTGATAGCCACCTGTCCCTATCTGCGTGTTGCACGTTTGAACATCATTTTTGTATTTCTGCAAACGCATGACTGCCATATCCCATCATGGATTTTGCATCCCAATGCAAGACATTTTAATTATGTTGAATGATTCTAAACTGCATTAATCTCAATCTCTTGAATAATTCCACAATAAAGCAGTTTATCTGCATAGATTCTACTTCAGGCATTGGCCATAAAAAAACAGGAAAAACTTTTGTCACAGAGAGACGCAGGAATTCTCATGCATAATTCTCAACGCCCAACCTGAAGATGTTCTCTTCGATGACCTATTATTTTGTTCTCTGTGCTTTCAACTTTTCTGTGCAGGTAACTTTTCTGTCTATAACCTTAACAACTGCTTCTAAAATGATTATGTAAATCTTAGATTGTGCTCTCAAGAAACATGTCATTAGGAATCAGTGGAGATTTGGAACCATACTCATTTTTGGAAACAAAGGCAGAAACAAGGTCAAGGCTTAATCTGTGATCACGAGAGATCTCAAGAAAAAAGTGGAAAAAAAATTAATTCTTGGTCACACTTTATTTTAAGGTCCAATTATCGGTATTAATAAACCATTAACTATGACATTTGCTTCATTAAACTACTAACTTGTTGCCAATTAATAGTTGGTAAGGTAGTTGTTAGGTTTAGGTATTAGGTAGGATTAGGGAAGTAGAATAATAGTTCATAGTAACTAGTTCGAGAATTGGTCCCGATACTAAAGTGTTACCAAATTCTTAGATATCATAGAAATTGTTCTGCACTTTAATGTGCTATGTAAACAAATATTTCCTATTTCCCTTGCCAAACACGCTATTAATGGGAAAACTTGTCCTTACTCTCACACCACATTTGAACCTAATGCCAACAAGCCTAATTTCTAAATATCTATTCCAATTTTAAATTGTGCCTCATTCACAAAACTCAACGCTATTAGACATTTGCGAAAAATGTGGTGTCATTACTACCCACTTATTTCATTATCTGATTTATATCTTTCTTACTAGCCCTTATACGACACGGACTGAAAATGAAAGTACAAGAATGTCACACACACTATCAATGGTCAATCCATTCTTACTGAGTTTCCCCTCTGTGTCTGGATACATCTTCATCTTGAGTAGGGGGTATGACCTGGAATATTTGAAACGTGCCCCGTCTTGCAAACTCGGGCAATCATTGACACACAACAGGGCTCATGGGAGGTCGAGGGGTCAGAGCGATGTTGCTCCTCCCAGATCAGGTCCAGCCAGCTGCCTGGACTTTATGAGCACCAAATACTCGCTGTAATTGACTTTCCGGCAGTCTTTTCCTGTCAAACAAATAGCCTGGCCATTGCTACCCTGGAGAGCTCTTCCATGTCATAATCGATGGCACTGGCATTGCATTAGTCTATCGCTTCTCCACTCTGCCTCTTTGCAACATGGAGTTTAACTTCCAAGTTCACAGCCTGCATTTCATGACACACACACACCGGACAACTTTTTAAGATGCGACAAAACCTCTATAAAAGATGAATATATAGAGTAGGATGTAGCAAAACAACAAGCATGAGCTAAAGATGTCACCATGTGCAAGGCATTTTGAAAGAATTACTCTAGACATATTAGTAAACATGACACCAGAATGGACCCTGTCATGATTCTGCCTCATCATGTCATGTCTTTCTTGATCTTGTGGCAGAGTCACGGCAAAGCCTTAGGTTTTGTGTGGAGAGAAACATATTATTGTCGATCATGACTTAATATGCGTTCTCTCTGGTCTCGTCTTTGGCCCCGCCCCCCTCGTTCCTTGTATAGCTTTCCACCTGTGTCCCATTACCCACACCTGCCCATTGTTATCTTCCTTTGTTAGTCTCCCTATTTATGCCCTTGTGTTTGCTTTCCTGTGCTCGTTCATTTTGCTTGTGCCTTGTTTATGACATTGTGTCATTTTGCTCTGTGATTTACAGAGTCGAGTCAAGTCATTGTTACGTCTGTTATAGTACATTGTTTAGTATTGTTTATGTTGAGTGTGTTCCCGTTTAGTCCAGTTTTCACTAGTCATTGCTCTGTTGTGTTCGAGTTGTGTTATCCCGTTTTCTTGATTCACCCCATCGTGGGTTTTTGTTTTGTGTTCTGTCCTAATAAATTATTTTGTTACCCCACTCTCCGCTGCCTCCACTTTGATTCTTCCACCATCGCTATATCGCTAGTCTAGTGTATGGCTTGCATAAAAAAAAAACACTGAACACTTTTTACAGGAAGCCCATGTGATCCTCATCTATCCGCCGTGCCTTTTTCATATGCATAACATATCCAGTCCAACACATCTTGGGCGAGCCTTAATGAATATGCACACTCGTTTTCTGATCCCCACCTTCCTCTCCTCTTTTATGAGAAAGGCCTAGAAAGAGCTTGAGTGAATTAATTGCAGAAAACCGGCGAAGACAGAATCTAATCCAATTAGAAGCGTGATGAAACACATGTGGCAAACGGACAGACGCATACCTTCTGCCGAAGGAAAACAACAACAGCCCTGTAGATTGAAATGGCAGGGCTTCAAATGTGCACGTCCTCCCGACGGATGGCACTGAACACTTTGTGCTAATTGGAGAGTTAGCCATCTCACTGCAGGTAAAAGACGGTGGTCTGGCGTGGACAGGCTACACATGAATTAGGAGACTTTGTTCACCTATTCAGTATATTGGATGTGTTCACGAAGATCCTCAGTTAGTTATGCAACTTGATCATTTTATTTCTGTTCGATAAACACATCCTTGAATACATTGCCTATTTTACATTTAGTATTTACTATATTATCCAAAAATATCTCTGGGACTCTTTATACTTCTATAGTACTGGTCTAGTGGATTACTATTACAGTTATATAAAATTACTCATACTCTGTTTTTGGTCATAACTCCCACCCCTTGAGTGATCAATCCAAGCTGCAAGCAAGGGGAGTGTCCTTTTAACCTCTCTGTAAACATATACCACCAACACGATGGTTCATTTCCACAATAGAGAAACACTTATAACAAATATTTTGAAATCATTGCACATGATTCTACAGTATGTATTATTCCACTGATTTAGACAGAATGAGGTACTACTTTAATTTAAATTTAATGTGGGTCTATCCTTAGTGTATCCCCCTTGTAAGTCATTTCATACGCTTATACATGCATATTAAAATTCTGTTCAGCCTTTCCACCATATCCGCGCCTTTCTCTCTCTATGATGAACTTCATGAAGACTAGAAGCACTTTCACCTTCATGTCCATTATATATGGAATATGATTACTTCAGCCATTGAACCTAATCACGGTATCCTTGCCCTCCATTTTGAAAGGTGCAAACAAGCCCAAGCCATAGTCTGAGATGTCTGACACAATCTATATAGGGGTCTTAAGGACCATTAGCATAAAAACCCTACTGAGTAGCCATGATTCAGGATTTTTACCCTTTCTCCCTTGGTGTTGTTAAATCCTTTGGAGCTTAACTATCATATTTGAGGGATAGAGAGGATTGTGGGTCTTCTCTCTTTGCTTTATAATTGCCAGTTATTTAAGCCTTTCTGTTCTTTAGGTTGTAGATAGTTAAACAGGCGCAATCATCATAAGCACCAGCTCAATGTGTAAATATTCTTTAGGGACTCAGAGAGTGCTGCTGTCAACATCAAGCTGCTCGGTACATACTCAATATTTCACAAAGAATAAAAGTTTTGGTTTCAGGTTGTGTCCAACTTTTCAACATCGCAGTGAAGCACAGGCAGAACAAAGAATCCAAAAAAGGAATAAATAAAAATTGCAAATGCGACGTGGATCAAGCCCAGAGGTGTACAGTATATGAATAACTCAGAGGTGGAGCCCATCTAAACCCGGGATCTGCTGGAGTCAGAGGCCAGAAGAAAGGGGATAGATGACAAAGAAATGTTCCCGGGAGCAGACGTGTAAGCGTGGACTGCAGCGTTTATTATTCATGTGGGGGTTTCAGAAGGTGAGGACAGGAGCTCAGGTGTGCTCAAGTCTTCTCCTATGGGACTTCAAAGGATTCCAGCGATGAGAGTTTGAGAAGTTCTACTTTAAAACCAAATGACAGCAGATATCACTAGATATAAAAATAATAAAATCCAAGGTCAGAGAAACACAACAGTCTTAAGGAATTGAGTATAATCTCAATTCCCAAAAACAGTTTGATTGCTCTTTTTATAAATAACTAAATCAATTGTTTTATTTAGTTTGGTTCACTTCCACAAGGCATTATAAATGTGTTGCATCTTAGCAAGCTGTGCCATCCACAGTCAGTAAATTTATTTCTAAATATCAAAACAAATGGATAACAGCTCAGTTTGCTCAGTGTGTTGCTCTTCCTGTTAATCATCATTATTTTTATTTTTCAGTCTGGGTGAGAATCAAGAAAGTGTCTAGAAAGCAATACTGCCATGCTCCTGTTCTGCAGGTGCCTTATTACAAGGTACTGTGAGAAGAAAAGATTTGTTCTGATTAAATTACAGTAATGTACTAACCCACAGATTCTGTCTCCGAAGAAGCTTCAAACTCAGCGATAACACACCCACAACACCACAATCAATTGCATCATTATCTATAGCGCCACAGCAAACAAAATAATAAAATGCATTTGACCAAGTTATCAGCTTGCAAATTTGAACAGAATGGGGTATAATATAGAAATAGAATCATCTAAACCAGTAGTTCACAATAGGGGGGAGGGTGGCCAACAAGGGGGTACCAGCTAACTTCCTAGGGGGCCTCAAGTTGACATGAAATGAGCATCGAAATACATTTAAAAAAAGAAGATATATTCTCATTAGTTGGCCATTTTTAATAAATAAAAGTATTTCCAGCCATTGTGAAGATCTAAAACATTTTATTGGGTGGAGATTTTGAATTTTTGTAAGTGGGGAGGGGGGGCTTTGAATATTGCTAAATACAATGGGGGGCCTCAAGGTCAAAAAGGTAGAGAACACCTGGTCTAAAACATTGTCTTTACTGGATTTACTTGAACTAAATGCATATGTTCCCAACGTTTAATGAGCACAAAGTATCACAATACTTTCCGGGCAACAGAGCGCAATTTCTAAACACATGCAACTTGGTATCTATGAAATAATTTAAGTGTGATTTATATGATCTATACAGTATCTTTGATAGATGGATAAAAACACAAATATATTTTGGGTGCTGTCAAATACAGTATACAGTGGTGAAGTGGTATAGACTGCAGCTTGTTAGAATGAGAAGGAATGACCTCTGCTCATCCCCTCATCCTCTGCTGTGGCCCTGACAGCAGAGGGCCACATCAGTACCGTAACACATTTTTCCTCCTCTTTTCTCTCTAAATAGCTCATCAAGTAAAAACACTTACACTGGCGACTGCCCGCAGAGAAATGAGAGGAAGAAGGTCGTGCCCACTTCTGCTCTGCTTGCTTCTGAAGAACTAATCTCTTATTTCCAGCTCACTGTTTCATACTGAAAAATACTGATGTTTCTATGTTCAAAATCCCATTTAACTCTAGAGATGTGCCGAGCCGATCGCAAAGATTGGGATCGGGGGCTGATCAAGGAATTTATCATGATCGGGATTGGCTATTTTATGCCCAATCATTTCCGATAATGCTCTGTTATTCTGTCTCCTCATGAGGACAAACTCCTGTTCAGCTGCAATAAAATAATTTTAAACATAGTTCCTTGACAAAGAGTGCCCTTTTAATATTTAATCTAATCCTTTTATTTGAGTAAGTTCAAAAGACTAATTCTGTCCTTCATATGTTCTGTCACAATATGGTTAGCTATTAGCCTCTAGACTTTTAGTATTATGCATAAATAAGCTGAACTGTTGAATAGTAATATTTTAATAACCTTAATATACTGTATATTGTCTACTGTAGCTCTAGGAAAATACATGTGTAGGATTGGGACTCATATCGGTAGATCCTCAAAATTAACTGACTCGGATCACGGGCACAAAAAATGTGATCGGACCATCCCTATTTTACTCTGCTGTTTAACTTAAATGTAAGCTGTTTCTTGATCGAAAATAACTTGCACTGTCATATCTTAAAAGATCAGTGCGATTGTTTTGTCTCAAGATGCACACAAGTAATGTTTTTTGTAAAGTTAAGTATAAAACAATTAACCAAGCCTAGTCCTGGTTAAAGATAATCCCTGTCCGGGAAACCACCCCATAGTGTTTGAAATTAAAGCAAACAAAAGCAACTATATGATTTGCAAAAAGTTACAAAAGTGCATTATTATTGAATGCTTATTTAAGAGGAATGGACAGCGAGCCACAAATAAAAAACACAGGATCTATCAACGAGACTTTTTAATTTATTGCTTCAGAATTAAATTCCCCAAAATTAAAATCCTGTATCAACGTAAAAATCTGTTTATCTGTAAATATCTGTATCTCCCCAAAACAATTCGACAAGAATAAAAAATAGTAAATTAATAGTAAATTAATTAATCTGTTTAAATTCATGAAATGTTCTTAGAGCTTTTTTGTCCGTTTTTTTCCTCCATTTTTGTCAAATTCAGTTTGTCCTTGAAGATACAATGCAATCATGGTACTTCGACCAATAACCCTGCATCCCTGTTTTGCCTCAAACTGATGTTAGTGGATATTTAAATTACTGCAGTTGTCAAACAAACTCAGACGGCATTCTAGCTACTTTGCAATCTATACTGCGCCATTAACAGTGTTTGTCATCGATTGAAGTTGTAAATGCCAAACTAAACTACAAACTCTGGGTGTGCATAAAAGTAAAGTTTAGTTATCTAAGAAAAAAGTACTGTCACAAACTCACACACACAATCCTCCCGCTGTCTGTTTCTGCATCTGTACGTGATATATGGCAGTTGCCAGCCCAATGTCGCAGAATACCTGTGGCGACGGCCACTCAGGTTTCAATCCGCAGCCCAATTATTCACTCGCTCTTTGATTTATGGGGACTCTGCGCTAACCACGAGCTCATTTCCTTAAACACCATCGGCCCATCACACTGCACCTCATCAGCTGCAAAGTCGTATCCTCCAGAGCCTGAGCTGCAGCCTGGCAGTGTGAGCCACCAAAGTCCAACAGATTTATGTTCACTAAACACGCAGCTCTCTGCTGAAAGGAGTCACATGCTTCAAGCCGCCAGGCAAAAAAAAATTACACCTACCGCGAGGAAAAGAATTCTCCTCAGTCGTACCTACTTTTAGAAAGGAACACGGTATAATTAGTTGAGATGTTAAAGGACGTTTAAAAGGTTACTGCCAATTAAGACAGCGATTGAATTGAAGTGAGAAAGATGTCAAAATGTATTTCGTCTATACAGGGGAACTCAAGGAAGGTAGTTATAACCTTTCCATAGGTAACAGATGTGATACGGCATACTAATGCACATGGGAGAGAGGGAGACATTTATTATCACAGTCGTTCTCTTTTGAAGATCAAGACATTCTCTGTTGGCATCGTGACATTAATGCGATCTTCATCTCGGTCAAGTCGTGACTTGAGATTTAACACTGTGGTATTCATGAACTGTAGCACATTCAATGAAAGGGAGACGGATAGAAAGTGATGTAGTGGCATCGAAAGAAGAGGCGATTTAAATTCTTTCCATTTGATTATACACCCCATCATTTCTCCTTATTACCAAGCACAAAAGGGCCTGAATGTTTTAAAAAACACTATTGTATATGTTTAGCAATTTTCACAACACATCGTTTCCAATCGCTTTACTGAAAACCATTTGTTGTGTCTTACAAGTCTAAGGGGTGGTTTCCCGGACAGGGTTTAGACTAGTTCCAAACCAAGTTAAATTTCAGAGCTGTCTTAACTGAAAACCGCTTGCACTGAGTGATCTTAAAATATGTCATTGCCATTGCTTTGTCTCAATAGGCACACCATTGATATTAGTTTGTAAGGCATGTTTGTAAAAACTACCAAATTGATCTAAGGCTTGGTCCTGTTTTAAACTAATCCCTTTCAGGGAAATCGCCCCTTAGTGACATATCTGTTATATATCTAATGTATCTATACTATAACGTTATCTCTAAGTGCAACATTTCCACAAACTTCACTTAACAGGTGTTGATTCATATTACCAATGTGGGTAGATGGCTTTGAAATATACACTCTCTTTAGCCTTATAGATTCATACGTACTCATTTTAACCTATGGTTGATGTAAGAAACATAGTTGCATGTATTCACTAGTTTGTGTACAGTAAATGTACAGTTTTGTCTCAAGATACAAACCATTGAGTTTGTAAGGCATATTTGTAAAAACTCCAGAGTTGAACTAAGGCTCTGTCCTGTTTTAAGCTAATCCCTTTCTGGGAAAACGCCCCTTAGTGTTCCAAGTGTTAACCACATACACACTATTTGGTATCATAGTCATAGATGGTACTATACTATTATCTTTAATTATTGATTTATTTGCATTGATGAATTAGCATCCATGATCTATGATTAACATATTTGTTATATATCGAATGTATCTATACTTTGTGAGAATTAAGATGAGACACATGTGCTGCCTAAATACACCTATAAGCAGCTAATTATAAATTAATCATCCAATCATGAAGGTTCGTGATTGCAGAGTTTGGGTTTATCCTGTCCTGAGGTTTCACCGCTGCTGCTCTGCATACTGAACTCATCAGCTTCGACCTCAACACGACGAGCTTGTCTCTCTAAAGAGCGCAGCGAGCTCCAGCTGTCAAACTCATTCACTTTCTGCTCTTCCCTGAACGATAGCAGAAGGTTCTTTTCACCTTCAAATTCTCTCACTTGTAGTAGAGCTGCTGCAAAACAGCTCTTTATAACTTTATCTCTAAGTGCAACATTTCCACAAACTTCACTTAACAGGTGTTGAAACCTATTACCAATGTGGGAAGATGGCTTCGAAATATACACTCTCTTTAGCCTTATAGATTCATACGTACTGATTTTAACCTATGGTTGATGTAAGAAACATGGTTGCATGTATTCACTAGTTTGTGTACAGTAAAAATTATACTTTGTTTACTACCTGGATAGTTCACACACACACACAAAATCTGAATGTTGGTAACTGAACAATGGTGGACTTCCATACAATAGAAGTCAATGAGCACCGCCTTCTTCCGGTTAACAACATTCTTCAAATATCTTATTTTGTGTTTTGGGGAAGGAAAAAAAGACTGAATCGTCCTTTTTGGGTGAACAATCCCTTTAAATATAACTTATCGTGAAAATGAGAAGAAAAGTTCATTGTATTAAAGTTAGTCTTCAAGTGAAATAAATATTCTGTCATCATTTACTCACCCTCTTTTCATTGCAAACCTGTTTAACTTCCTTTCTTCCACAAAACGAAACAAAAAGAGCTATTTTGAAGAAAGTTGCAACCGAAAAGCATGAAGTGGCACTCATTCACTTTTACTGTATAGACACAAAACCAATGTAAATGGGTGTCAGTTAATAACATTGTACTGAATATTTTTTTTGTGTGTTCTGCTGAGTCATATAGGTTTGAAATGACAAGAGGATGAGTAAATGATTTTGTGATCACTTTCATAAATGTTTAATCATGTGCTGTCCTTCACACCCTAAAGATTGAAAATGCATCAGCAACTGATGGCTCACCAGTCCCACATAATCATAGGCTTCTTTCATGCCCACAGAGGAACAATTTTGATCAGTGTCCTCAATTAAAAAAACATTCACCATCAGGCACTGAAACATAAAAATTACAGATGAGTGCTGTGAAAATGGTAAGATCTGTCACAAATAGGACCACATTTAGCACAAACTGCAAAAATAATACTAAGCATAAATGAAAAACCTGGTGACATGACGCAAAACCGACATCAAACTGACCAACGCAGATAGAAATTCTGTGAAAGTGAACCGATACAGAAAGGCCCGAATAAGCACGTGTTGATGTTAGTGTGCAGATGGCAGAGGAGCTGGTGATATATCAAGCTGAAGAGTGACTCTCCCTGCATACTCTCCCTGCATAAGAAAGTGTTGCTGGAGGGTGGGCCCTGCCTCCCTGCCGTCCAAATGCACACTGGGAGGCAGAATTAATGCGAGGCTGCAGCACCGCTACAAAGCAAAGAGATTTGTCAGTGTTGTGTAATTTGGCTAATCTTGATACATAAGGATGTTCTTGAATACAAAACGTATGACTTTACACTGTTGTTAAACGATCGAGGGGGAGTTCGATGACGTTTCTCTCTTAATCCTCACTTGATGTGTAGATGTTTAATAGTTATTAATGAGACTGCTTTGATTGACATGCACCATATGTAGTGACAGCTGACTTTGTGGTGTACCGCAGCACCGTGAATCAATTTGAGAATGAGGATGAATCTTACCCTGGAGATAATCAGTGAAAAATCTAGGTTTCGAATCCATTGACTATCTATGTGGTAAGTAATTATAGGGTTTCCTTGATAAATCCTATCATTAGACTGGTAGATATCCGAATTTAACATTATGTGGTGGCTTTACTCATGTTTGACCCAAGAAAACAAATTTACCCAGACAATTAATTTAATAGATTTAATGATGGCAACACAGAAACCAATGACGACAGTGTGATGACACCACTTTTGACCATTATCATAATGTGGCCAATCAAAGATACTTTAAAGATTGTTCTTCTCATATAATGGGTCAAAAGTGGATAAACCCAACAGTTGGGTTTAATTAACCTAGAAAAACCCAACCATTGTTTAAAACAACCCGGCCCATGAAACTGTAAACCCAATAGTTGGATTTATCGTTTTTGACCGAATGATGGGTGAAATCTCCTGGTTGTTCGCCTTCCCAGCTCCACCGCTCAAAGTCGCACCAGAGTGCTCCGCTCAATTCTACTCCCCGCTCCGGTGAAATCGCCCGACGTTCGCTCAAAATTAAAATTCCTTAGCATGACTAACACCTGCCGTTTTCAATTGAAGCCTTAACCCTTGTAAACACCACACGCAACTGCGGCACGTTATCGCTCAGGCGCCAGCTACCGGAACTGATCGCGGTCATTCTAGTCTATGCATGTGTTTATACCAGATGCCCAGAAGTGGCTCTCCACGCCGATTTGCTAAAGATAGGCGCCTAGTCTATTTTTGAAGGACGCTGCGTCAAGTGTGGCTTCTAATCTGTTAACGTAGGCCTGGAAAGGAAAATCAACAATTAGCAAACCGGCTCCGCGATGCGTCCGCCACGCAGCCTATATCCTATTAAGAACTAACAGCAACATCAGTCAAAATAGAACATATATTTATTTTATACAAACACAACAAAAAAAATGTGAATGCCCTACACTCGTAGTGTTAGCGTTATCGGAGCAGAACCGGAGCGGGACAGAGGGAGGACTCCAGCCTTTGGATAAAACCCTGTTCCACGCTCCGACTATATTTTGCACGCTCCGCTCACATGCTCTGCATTTGACTGACAGGTAAAGTAACCAATCTCGTTTCGTTTTGTGTTACATTTACACATTTACATTTAGTCATTTAGCAGACGCTTTTATCCAAAGCGACTTACATTTGGGGTAGGCAATGGAAGCAATTGGGACAGCATAAGTACAACAAAAGCATAATTGTAATAAAAAAAAGAGGATTGGGTCTCATATAACCTAACACAGTATACAGAACCATTCATTCATTCATTCTTTTTTTTATTTTTTTTATAAAGAGTAGAGAAGAAAATAGAGTCAGAACAGATCAGTCAGATGTTGACGGAAGAGATGCGTTTTCAGATGTTTCTTAAAGATGGCTACAGAATCTGCAGATCTTGTAGCAGCAGGTAGATCATTCCACATAGGTGGAACAGATCCGGAGAAGGTGCGCGAGAGAGATTTTTTACCTTTTTGGGATGCTACCACAAGACGCTGTTCGTTTGCAGAGCGTAGGCATCTGGCGGGTACGTATGTCTGGAGTAGCGAGTGAAGATAAGGTGGTGCCGAACCAGTGGTGGTCTTGTAGGCCAGGAGCAGAGTCTTGAATTTGATTCGAGCAACTATAGGGAGCCAATGTATCTTAATGAATAGAGGAGTGACATGTGCTCTCTTCGGTTCATTAAAGATAACTCTTGCCGCAGCATTCTGGTGTTCATGTTTTGAGGCATGGAAATGTCCCCGCAGTAACAGACAGTAACAGTTGGTAAAACAAACCAGCATTTTGGGTAAATTGACTTGTAAATTAGCAACGTAGTTGTTGTATTCGTTCGTTTAGGACCGAGAATTTTTTTTTATGCACAAGTTTGCAACAGATTTAATGGTGGTGCCAAGATTGCGATTTTAGATGTTGTTAAAAGTGCATTTCGAACGTTGGCCTGAATGCCTGGAAAACTTCTGCCAAAATAACTTTAAAACATCCAATCCTCCATTAAAATTTGTGCTTTTCTTCTTCGCAAACATACCAGCTCAAATAGGTTATAAATCTTTCATCAGCCTCCACAGAACGGTAAACACTATTAAGCGGCAACAATTCAGGTTTAATTAGGACTAGCTTTTAATTAATTATTCCAGGTAGGTCACACGCTTAAATAATCCCTCCTTGGAGAGACCCTCGAAAAAGAGCAGAGCGGAGGTGGGATGGATCTCCACGGCAACCGTGACCCAAAACTGCAGCAGATCAAACCCAGTCCGGTGAAACTCAATGTGAATTTCACTTCAAAGAGACTGTGATTGATAGTAGGTAAACAGGTGTGCGAAAGGCTTTAGATATGTGCTGGATGTATGGTCCCCACGGGAGCTGGCGGCGGAGGCACACAGCCGGCAAGCTAACGTTTTTCGACAGCAGCTGGGAGTGGCTCAAGAGACCAGCCACATTAAACAGGAAGCTGGTCTTTAATTATGAGTGGCTGCTCTGGCTGCCCATCCAAGTGTAAAGAGCAATCAAAGACAAAGCCGATGCAATATCACGCCTTCGTCCTGTGGGGCCGTAGTTATGGATAATGTTTAGCTTTGGTTTTCTTTGGTTTCCCCAATAAATTGGAAGTGTGCACTGCTACCAATTCTAAAAGGCAAAACACTTAAAGGAGAGCTGCAACAATTTGTCATGCATTCTGACTTCTGTACAATGTTAAATGTGCTGTCTTCTCACGCTTAAGTGTCAACTTGTCAAAAACGAGTTAGGCGTATAACGTAGTATTTCTGTGCTTGATACACTTCCCCAGTGATCGTACAGGTTTCGGAAAGTTTGTTTCGAACATATAAAACAGTTTTGTAAAAGAAATTCTTAGTCCCTTGTTGGACAATTCTCCTGGAAAAGAACTCGGCACGCCAACGCGCCAGCATGGAGAACAGGACAAGGAGCATGTGCAGACGTCACTTTCACTTGTGTGCAGGAAAGAGTGAAAGAGCACACGTTTGCTAAGTTCAGGTGTTTGTTTGTTCACCGTATTTGGGTGATGAATGTTTAATAAATGGTGGATATAACGCTGGATTTGGAGATCGTTTGAAACTGATATATGGAGCCGCCTCAGCGCTAAAAGATGCTGGGCATGAACCGCATGCGGCGCGTGAAACTAATGTGTGTGTTTTGTTGGCAATGGGTGGCCCCGTGCTTTAGTTCAGTCCACCAATGATTTCAGAACTAATTGTACAGCTGTATCTATCTTTCATAAATGTGATCAAACTAAATACTCTTCGAAGATACAAAGTTGAGTCAACTTGTCTAAAGACATAGCTCTTCATAGAGATACGTCCGCTGCTAATCATGTGCTTGAAAAGAGTGGCTAAGGGCGAAGCAGCCTCACCGGAGGCATCCGGGGTCATGGCAACAGCCTAAAAAGCAACAGATGTAACCAAACAATATGGACGGAATGCAAATTTTCAAAATCTGTGACCTATGTGGACCAGCCACATCGCCCCTGGTTCTCTGGGTTGCCATTCAGTTCCCCAAAAGGGATCTGGCCTCAATGTCAAAGATCCGTCAGATCTATGGCCTGTCAGTCTCCCAACAGGACAACGCTTTGATGAAAAGCTGACATGGCAGTACTTAAATGGCACTTGCAGAACTTTAAATATGACAGATTTGCATAGGTTGATGCCATTGATTGCATTTTAGACCCGAGCCACAGAAGGGTACCATTTCCCTGCCTGCCAGTCAAGTCAAGAACTTTCATATTCTTGAGTCACTGTGCAAAATGGCTGATATGGATCAGTGAACATGTGAGGGTTCTCTGTAAATTCCATATTTCCACCTGGATGTCCATCTAGACAGAGCGGTAGATCAGTTATTGTTCGTTGGTGCCCAAATAGACAATTTTTCTGTCATTATTCAGTTGCAAGAGTTATACACAATCGATTAAGAATCAGGGGTCACATTCTCAGTGGTCATTCATTTTAACAGAGCTAGCCCTCAAGTGTTTTTCCTCAGTAGTGTATCAGTTCATTACAGGGAAGCAAAAAGCAATACCAGAAACAGTCCCTTCTTCATCGTCACAAAAAAACTGTAGGTTTCATCAAAATGTAACTATGCTTCAAGATAGAACGAGTTGTTCCGCAGTCACATAATTGGTCAAGCAAATGCTGGGTCATATCCAGAGCCACTTCTGATGAGTGCCACCTGCCTAGCACCTTTTCTCATCTGTTCTCTCCTCTTAAAACAAAACAAAACCTCCAACATTTGAATGGCAGCTTTAGAAAACAGAACCTTTATAGATCAATGGAGCAGTCAGAGAATTGGCCTGCCAACCAGCCTCCTGCATTCATCAATCTTATCCACACAGGAAATCAAACAGATGATACATAATATTAGGCTTCAGAAAGCCCAGCTCTCAAAGCGACACATTCCTGCGTTTCAAACAGAAGGCCCACTGTAAAATGGATTCATTAACCGCACATAACAACACCTGACACAATGTTACAACTAATATAAATGACAATGATGTACAGCGGGAAGTCTCCCTAAATGTTTTTGCGGTCATGGTGCGTTATTACAGACTCCAGATGTGGCGGATGTGGATGGAATACAATTGGGCAAGCGGTTTGAGTGTACTAGAATTATGGTACTCAATACCCATGAGAATACCTTTATACATATTGAATGCCAAAACTTTTATGAGATGAGTTTGTGCTTGCTCTCTGTGACCTCGAACTAAGGATGCATGTCCAAGTTAAAAGACCCAGCTTAAGAAGAAGAGGATTCTGGGACTGACGGTGTTAAACAAACTGTTGGAGCCCGACACAGTGGGAGAATTCTAAGCAGGTTGTCAAGGCAATTCGTGGCCGCTAAATGAAGTACCAGCTATTTAATTCCGACTAATCAGCTTAACAGAGGTGATATCTAAAGAGCCAGGCCAACATTCCTGTAGAGGATGTAGACAGGCTGACTGTGTTAGCAAACAAATGACAAGAACGGCATTCATTTAGAATTGAATGCAATCGAGTGAACAAATGCAAATAGGATGGGTATAGCGGCCTATTGGCACGATGGCTTTCGTAATGACTGCCACGAAATGAACATGGATCCAAGTTATCTGTCATGCTTTATGGTGGTACAGATTCCCCTCATGAGAGCATGAGAATAAATCTGATTCGGCTCACAAACCACCGTCTAATGGCCCTTTCTGCTCTTTTTCTCATCCTTGAAGTCTCTTATTCCTGTCATGGTATTAAGCTACTTCCAGATAAAAGCCTGCCGAAGAGCGGATCAATACGTATATTCGCCATGTTTGTTTGAAAATCTGACATCCTCTGACAGTTTTCTTCAGTCTCTGAGGTGTTAGCCATGCAAATTTGCAGTGAAAAAGCACGTAAAATCAATAAGCAGCGGGCTCCTACTATTCATAAGCAGGAACCTATGAATATCAAGGGAAAAGAAAGAGTTCTACATTGAAGTCATTCAAAGCAATCCAATATCTAAAGAAGTTGCATAAATAATGCAAATGTGAGGTTGGATTGTTTTGTCAATCTCTTTATTAAATTGTATTGCACTAAACAATACAACTTTTAGGTCTAGACTTTTTTTTCCCAGCGACTTGGAAATTATTTAATTGAAAATTCAATGGTTGTCAAAAGTGCCCCAGAACTGTTTGCTGTCCTACATTTTTAAAAACATCTTCTCTCGTGTCCAACAGAACAAAACAATCATTGTTCCTACTATGGTAGTCAATGGGGTCCAAGAACTGATTGGTTATAAGCATTCTTCCAAATTCTTCCAAATAAATTTCTCTGTGTTCATCAGAACAAATAAACTTGAAGGTAAACAATGACAGAATTTTTATTTTTGAGTGAACTATTCCTTTACATAGGAGTGTCACATTCAGGATCAGTATACATTTCCATAGTTGGAAAATGAGTGAATTTAATCAACAAGTTTAAATAATGATGTTGAGCCATCTTAGAACCTGCAGACCTCTGAGTTGAAACTAATTCTGAAGAAGTAAATAACTGAATAGCCATGTCATTGTTGTTTATGGTTTCATTAAAATGCTATTACTGCAAATTGGAATTACAAATGTATGGTAATGATATATGTTCATGATGCACTGTGTGAGGTCAACACAATAGAGTTTGGATTCCAGCAGCTAATACAGCGTTCATAAAGTCTGCATTCATGCATCACTAATTAAAAAACATATTTACAACACCAGATGGAACTGATGGTTTTCAGATACGAATAAACATCTCACAGTATCGTACACCTTTAAGACGGATTTAAAGAGGCCAGTAAACCATTGTCCTATGCCAATGCCAGGTAAATTTAGATTGGATACATTTCTGTGGATATTCCTTGGAACAGTAATGTCAATCTATATGAAGACCCACTGTGATTCAATTTCCTCTTTGCCAATTTTGCTGGCATTTGAAATTTGGCAAGTGAAAATGTTGGACGTTGTTGTTTTGCATAAAAATTCACTTCTATTCAGATTTGTTCATCTTTCATGTCTTTCATGATTCAACCTCAACTACCTGAGGACTGAGAATCCATGCACTGTAATGTAGTTATAAAACCTAATAAAATAAAAAAGTCCCAAATTGTATGACTCATTACTCTCCCCTGATTTTAGCACTGCGTCCCCGTTTTGTGCGACTCCAATTTCCAGCTTTAAATAACACTTTTCTGCACGGCTGAGTAAGACAGATATCCGTCCTGACATATCACAAAGTTGTCATCCAGAACTAATTTCCACAGCACAACGTACAATGTTTTAATGAGATTTTGTTGGCTATTGATTGGAAATTGATGTTTTGAGTTGAGGTCTCGTATGAATAACACACACATCACTTTGTGCCATTTTTATGTGGGACAGAAGGTCAATCCTGTCTTTTGGCTATAGCGTTCATGAGGCTAAACGTGCATAGGGCCAAAATAGGGTTTGTAAGAGTGAGCACAAAACCTGAAAAAGGTTGATTTAGTCTTACATGATATAAGGCTGTCATAATTATGACTATTGTCCTCAGGTGCTTTCTCCTATAATGTTTTGTGTTTTGTATGTCTCTATCTTAACAAACCAACGGGTTGCTTTTCATTGTAATGTCAAACCATTTGCCTGTCTGTCAATTTGATCAATAGAGGTCATGACACGGACCATTCAAGAAAAATGAATAAAGGTCTGAAACAGCAAAGAATCAACTCTTCAATTCAGACGGACTTGTGTTCAACAGTGCAGAAATCATAATGGTGGAGATAATTCACAATAGACCTGAGGGTTTGTGGCCAAACATGCCCCTAGTTGGCCTTCTAATGGGCTCCAAAGTGGTCAACATCCTTTTTGTGCAGTTCTGTTGCCATTAGGAAGTAATCACAGCCGCAGAGCCTGAGCCAAAATGCTTAAGCATGAACTAGACAGCAGATACAGAAGCAGGGCGACATGTGATAGCGCTGCAGAACTGCAACAACTAACACGGTTTCAATGCAGAACTCATCTTCATGGAATATGATCTTAACTAAATATCCTAATGATATTTGGCATAAAAGAAAATAGATAATTTTGACCCATACAATTTATTTTTGTCTTTTAATAAAAAAAATCCTGTGATAAGGGATAGTTCAGCCAAAAACTCCAATTTGCTGTTAATTTACTCAGCCTCAGGCCATCCGAGATGTTGGTGACGTTTTTGACCTTGATGTTTTGTGAAGTGACTCGGTATTTTCCTTTGAACATCATTTTTAATAATATTAGCCATACTGTACATGCCATCGGGCACCAAATACTACAAGAAGAAGATTGCAAAAAATGTGCCGAGGCTGCACAGTATGGCTAATATTATTAAAGATGACGTTCAGTTTTATGAAAATATCAAACGATTCGCTTCACGAAACGTCAACATGTCGCCAGGAGCCGCTTTTTGGAATTATGTGCTTTAGGAACTCTTAGACAGGTGGACCCCATATACTCCTATTATATGAAGCAGAGAGGGGTGCGGATTTACCAAACAATCTTCTTTATGGCTCTACTCAAGGAAAAATGTCACCTACATCTCGAATAGCCTGAGGGTGAGTAAATAAGCGGCAAATTGGAGTTTTGGCTGAACTATGCCTTTAAGACTGGTTTTGTGATCCAGGGTCACATATTATAAAAATATAAGAATTGATAAATGTTTATATATAATAAAAAAAATTACATTAATGCAATTGGCAGACGCTTTAATCCAAAACGAATTACAAAGCATTACTTACAATCCTTGGGATCGAACCCATGACCTTCCTAGCGCAATGCTCTAACCACTGAGCTACAGGAAAGCTTTTTGTTGGAATATATATATATATAAATACCTCTAAATATTTCCTAAATATATAAACACGTATGTGTTTGTTTATGCGTTTATAAAGGCAAAATTAATATGCACTGTATAAAGACATATATTATGTCAACACAAACTTTAGGTCTATATGTGATTGATTGTTTGACAACCCTGTATTACACATAAAAATAAATGTGCAATTACAAACAGAGAAGAACACAATACAATATAGTATATGGCATTATTGTAAAAAAAAGGACCATCCTAATAAAATCACTTTTGTTTTTATAACTTACCACTACAAACTATATATAGACTCAATATCACATGCTTAATGTTTTTATTCACACTACAAAAAAACTGACATTGTCAGGACCTTATTTTATGTGAAGATCCATCACAAATTAATCAACTGTCAGCAGTCAAGTCATACTAAGTAATCCAAGACTGTAAAAAGTCAGACTTTGTGTAAAAGTCAGAATTTGCGCTCTAAAGACATCAGATTTTGTGCAAAAGTCAGAACTTGTGCTCAAGACTAAAATCTCAAGACACTGCGCAGTGGGTGTTTCTTCTACCCTTAATAGCATTATAAGAGCAATGACTGGGGCGGGGGGAGGTGTCTTAATTTCTGAGTCCAGACATAAATCCCAGACATAAATAAGTTGTCTGCAAATCCTGTTAAATCAAAGCAAATGTAATAAAAGCGGACAGCACGGCTAGCCTGTCAGGAGTTAGTGCAGAACTGCATTAACTCAAACTGACTCGGAAAGCTTCTTTTGCACCACAAGGAGAGCTTATCATTGAGAGGACAGCCACGGGCACACTCTTCCAGCAACATGCGTTTCCTGCAGCATCATCAGAACCATATTAAAGTCGAGACTCAAATAACATGCAACAATCCCCAATTAAGAGCCTGATCATTTAATTTGGCACGGGTCCGGAAGCCATTCTGCTTGAGCTCTTACAACATTTGCTGTTCTTTTGCCCGAGGGTGGAGACAGAACTGCAGGTTATACAACAAAACATATCCTCTCATTTATAACACAATGACTCGCATGAGGCAGAACAGTAGCTTCTAAGATATGTGTAAAAAGGAAGATGCTATTTTGGAATTCAACTCATCTCCTCAGAAACAAGAAAGAATGTCTTGATTCTTTTTGCTCAGCATCAAAATACAATACAAATCTCCCTTACAGGAGTAGTTTACATTCGAAATTCTGTCATTATTTACACATCATTTTAAACCTATATGACTTTCTTTTCTGTGCAGATAACAATAGATATTTAGAAAAATGTTGGTAACAGAAAACCGTTGGTCCCCAATAACTTGGTTTTGTGTCCATACAATAGAAGTCAATGGGGACCAACCTTTTTCTAATGATCTTCTTTTGTGTTTTGCAGAAGAAAGAAAATCACAAAGGTATAAAATGTCAACAGGGTGAGCAAATAACGACAGAAATTTCATTTTGAAGTTACATTTACATTTACATTTAGGCATTTGGCAGACGCTTATATCCAAAGCGACTTACATTGCTTTGTCCTATACATTTTACATAGGTATTTGCAGTCCCCTGGGACAGAACCCACAACCTTGCGTTGTTAACGCAATGCTCTTACCACTGAGCTACAAGAACGCTGAACTTTCTCTTTAAGACCGACTAGCTGACAAGTTATTTTGACAACTCAACTTGAAAATATGTTGTGAAAATACAGTACACTGCTTTCCTGGACATATAATTCTCCACTGGAACTATACAATAATATTTTATAAAACTGTCTGTTAACTGTACTTCTTATTGAACACATGCTTTAAAAAGACTTGCTTTCCCCTAAGGAAGAAAGGCGCGTCTAACCAGGCTTATGATATTTTGCTTTAGAGCGTTGTTGCTTTCAAGACGTTCCTGAGGTCAGTTTATAATGATCTCAAATAGCACGTTAAAAGTGACTGACTTCATTTTAATAAGTAGTGACCGTTTCCAGACACCGAACAATATTAAACCAATCAATCTTGTCCTTTTTCTGTCTTGAACTGCTTTCAGATAGCTTTAACATTATATTTATGTGTTGCTCTAGCACAGGTTAGCCACTAGGGGATGAGGAATATGTATTATAGTAAATCTGGTATTATGCAGCAGAAACACCACAAAAGATCTTATTTTTTAGAAATAACTGTACTCTTTATTCACATGTTCTTAAATTCCAGCCGTTTACATTTGCCAAGAAGTCCATCGATCAGCGGCAGACAGGGTAGGACAATGCTTGTCATGCTTAACTGCTTTGGGAAAATTCTTTGTTGTTTGGCCTAAAGCTGGGGGCCATAATTAGTCAAGCCGCAGATGAGCATGAGAACGCGCAGAAGCTCTGAAAACACAGTTTCATTCATTCTGTCTGTGTCAAGTCATTTCACTTCTTATAATAAAGTAAGGTACACAGCCACAGGACCATTATTAAACAGTCTTGAAAGCTGATGTCTTGGCAGTTCTCCTTTGTCACGAATTGGGGAATATTCAGAGGAATGTAATTTAAGACAAGAACATTAATACAGACCTTGTGTACTGTAGCTGGGTTGATACCTTTCAAATGTGATGTGGTACTATATGTGTAATAAATAATAAATCATGTTTATTTGCTTTTTAATACTTTTAAGGATATCTAATTTATTTTAAACACACACAAACTTGATTACATGTACAGTATATGTAATATATATAATGTTTGGGGTAGCACACGAACAAAACACAATCGCTTTCTGGAATGTTAGAAATTTCACAATGGTTTGGAATAAGTGATTTGAATTTCAAAAAGTTGCAATCTTGCACAAAGGTTGTCACAAAATGCAATCATTTTAATCAAACACAAACCTATAAATGGAAAATTTGGAATTACTGAAACTCGTTTTGGAGTGATTTCTCATTATTATTATTATTCATCTTTCGTTATTTTTTTAAAGTTGCAATAGATTTTACATTCTCAAAGCATCATTGTATCTGATAAGATATGGTCTATCACATTATTTATCAAGTTATTTCATATTGCATTTTTCTTTAATATAATATTTAACCCCATGAGTGAGTGAATGAATGAATGAGTGAGTGTGTGTGCCCTGCGATGGGTTGGCACTCCATCCAGGGTGTATCCTGCCTTGATGCCCGATGACTCCTGAGATAGGCGCAGGCTCCCCGTGACCCGAGGTAGTTCGGATAAGCGGTAGAAAATGGATGGATGGATAATATTTAACCCTTCTTCAATTCAAGTCCATTATGAATCAAACTTCTTGGTCTATCAAATGAATAATCACATCAAAAATTAAAGTTTGTGTTTACATAATATATGTCTGTGTATTGTGTATATTCATTTTGTATTTATAAAAATATACCCGCATACTGTATATTTAAGTAAAAATATAAAATGTAAACATGGTTATTCATGAATATATATATATATATATATATATATATATATAATTTAAATTGGTAAATATAAATAAATACATGTAAATATATCATACATATGTAAACAAGCATGAGTATGTCTTTATGAATACAAAATTAATATGCACAGTAAACAGACATATATTATGTAAACGCAAACTTTTATTCCAGATTCGATTAATCGTGATTAATTGTTTGACAGCCCTAGTTATTTATTATCAACATTCAAATTTTCTGGAAAAAAATCAAGTGAAGTAAATCACAGTAGAGATTCAGCGAGTGTTTAAAATGGTCAGAGGTTACTACAGCTTAAACGCTGTCCGCAATGCTCTCAGGAGAACAAAACCCCACTAGAGCTACAAAAAATGGTTGACTTCTCATACCTTCCATTCATCTGAAGAGGGAAATGCTGGCAGAGAGAGGAAGTGAGAGTAAGAGATGGAGTATCGCAAAGGACAAAGGCAGAGAAACTTATAAATCAAATGTTTCCTTTGGGATCACAGTACACGGAAGGCCGTTTCACCATTGTGCCGTTATTTCATCCAAACGGGTAACAATTGCTCTTTGGAAAAGAATTAAAAAGAAAAACACATATTCTTATCTGACTCGTCATTCATTTAACATCCACCTCCCCCGAGAAACCTTAGAGTCAGGAGCATCCGAAAAGCATTATGAAGTCAGAGTACAGCTAGATGAAAACAGGGCTTACCACGCCAGGCTTTTGGAGGCAACACAAAGCCTGAAAATGTTTATATTAGGGTTTTTAGTAGACGAGTGTGGGAGGAAACTGTGTTTGACTACACTTCACAGCCGTAAGTTGTTGAAAGTGCCAGCGATTCTCACAAAAATTTATATGCAGATTTTATTTCCTCACTTGCTCTCATTTACATTTATCAGAATGTAAATGCAACCCACAATTAGTTTCACTATCATAAAATCTGCATAATGCGAACAGTATGCATAATATATGCAGCAGAAAAACAGTTCAAGCTTGATGCTATGCTACTCTGCATAACGTCAAACTTTCTTTTTGTGGATATTAAACTTGCTATTTAGGACTGATGCTAGCCATATCTAGGGATATATGATCTAGAGAACCATACCTAGGGAACAAGATTATGAACTTGTAAGCAATTACTTACCAACCAACTCTAGCAGCATGCTAACACTCTTGAATATCTTGCCAACTTTACAGCAATGGCCTGGCCACACTTTAGCATCAAGAAGGTAATAACCCAGGAAAAAACTCAATCAAAAATATCACAAAATGTCCTTTTTGAATAAAGTATTCATAATGTCATCAAAATGTGACTTAAAAGTTTGACAGGCCTCTAAAAAGTAACTTATAAAGTTTACTCAAGACATTCTAAATAAGTTTATTCCATGAACATATGCTTTTGGCCAAAACAATACCCAAGAGTCGAAACCATGACATTGGGTTTACTATTCCCATGCTCAGTATGAGCTGATCTAGAGGAACACTGAAGGTTCACCAGGAAGAGTCAGACGACGATTAATTTTACTTCTGGTATATTCTACAAAGGTCAAATTGAAAAGAGGCACTGTAAAAATAATTTACTACCATCACAGACATTTATTGCCAGATGTGATCACTCCGATTTCTCAGCAAACCCTCAAGTCAGTGATAATTTGGTTTGTGGGTTGGTAATTTAGTTCGTAAATTTAGCAGAGGTTGTTCATGTCCTTGAGATCTAGATATGACAAAATGAAATCGGACATCGACAGTGAGCTGGACAAACAGCTCTTTCCTCATAGCCTAAACTTGACTTCCACTGGCATGATGAGGACACACCCATTTTTTTTCCATAACCCACAATTCCCTCATGGACACTTTTCTTCTTTTCACCTTCCAACATTTTGTATTTTTATTTTAATAACAGTCTCAACATGACACGGCTAACCCCAATATTTCATCATTTCAATAAGTACAGAAAGTCGCCAACTTGTCAAGAGCATAGTTCCTGAACTGGGATGCCACCTTTGGGTTAGCTGCTAATGGAAAAAATCAGTTATGTTATTCAACTCTAAGGATAGGGGTTTTCAAGCATTAAAATATATTAACAGAAAATGTAAGGATAGTAATACAAAGAAATAATTAAAGTTTAGTTTATTTTTTGGCCAAAATCCAAACTCAAGACAAGCTATGAATGTAATTGGCAGGAGTATAATTTAGTCAGAAGATTTAAAAAAATGTATACGCTAATAAACATAAAGAATGTTTTCATACTGTTCATACTGTTTTAATATAATAATGACCCGCCTCGAAACCGCAAACGCGAAAGCAGATTGTACAAAAAGGTATGATTGAAATCAATAAAAAATAGCCAAAAAGTTCCAAATTTTCATGAGATTGTGGTGGATACAGATATTGTCTAGATATTCTATTCCCCCACCCCTATTTCACATAGTTTACCATTAGAGTAACCTTCGACTTTCTTATTAATAAGCTACTGTAATCATAATAATGGCAAGAAAGAAGAGGTCTGACAGATGCCATCACGACTAAGCTTCAAGCGGTGTTTTTCAAGCGTGCATGCGCTCTCAGATTGTGAAGAACAGTTTTTATATCCTAATTAGGCAGCAAATGTGTCACAATATGGCAACAGGAAACACAATTGTGCTGGAAAGCCCCTAAGGAAAAAGCAGAGCCAGGGCAGAGGTCAAAACCGATTTAATGAAGTTAACTCGAGGGCCAAGATTAAATTAAACTCACGATTTATATTCACCCACACAGTTTTTGCGTTTCGTGAATTTACAACAATATTACAAATTAACCGAACAATAAAGCGAAATAAAATTGTGAAAAAGGTTACATTTAAATTTGGCAGATGCTTTTTTTTAAGCAACCTACCCAGGGCCTCAATATGGCATGTTGTATGGTTCTCCAAGGCAGTTCTTCAGAAACAGAATTGTGGAGCTTCTGCACACAGACTCACTTATAAACAGATAAATAAACTAATTTGAACATGCAATTAATACATGCGTAACAGGGGAGGGAGATGAGAGATTTCTTCCCCATTAAATCACATAAATTCACAAAACTTCTTGGGAACTTGCCATTTAATCTGAGTTCTCTCCAGTGTGCTGTTACACGTGATGTTGCCACATGAAATCTGTTGCTAGACTACCTCTGTGCACAACCTTTACTGAATTGATATTTCATAATCTCAAGGGATGTTGATCTATGCAGAACAAACAACGGACACATCTCTCTATTCACTAATACCTTCAATCTTTTATTATTAAAGGGCAAGTTCAATATATTTTTTAATGTAATGTATTAAAACGGAGAGAGGCTGTCGTTTAAAAAGAAATACGCATTATAGCGTTTAGAAGCGTTTAAATTAACACAGCATTTATGCTTTTGGCATACACTTTTATCCAAAATAACTGATGTTGAATTCAAACTTCATAATTTTTATTCAGTATGCATGTTCAACCAATGACTTTGCTGGCGCAAAGCTCTACTGATTAAGATACAGGAACACAAAAGTTAAATTCATGCTATGGATCTAGTCAACCCCATCAGTCAGTGTAATGCTTCTGGATTGAATGCAGTCCAATCCACACACGGCCTCTGACGCCCACGAGCACTACGTGACCGTGCCGCGAGGATAGATCTGTTGTCGGTTGATTGCACGTCTTCAACGCTTACGCCCCGGTGCTTGCCTTGATGTATCGGGCCATTTTCCCAGATAGATCCGATCATCGCCAACGTTGCAGTAGAGGAAATCAAGAGAGGTGAGAAGAAAAAGGGACATTGATTTGGTCTACATTGTAGTAGAGTCTGAACAGTGTGTCTTAATTTATTGGCTACGTCAAGCGTTCGAGCAGAAGCCAGAAGTGTTGGAGATGATAACACAAAATATTTCCCTGCTGGAAGATGTTTGATGAAGTTAACTTGTTGGCAACGCTTACACAATTAAGTAACAGAAATAGAGAAAATCTAAATTAATATCCAGGAAATAATTAACTTCAGAGTGTCAGGGGGACAAATTACATATTGCCCATCCAGAGAATCTGTGAAGTTGTTAGGCTGGATGAAAAGTTGAAAAACATTAATAATAAGAACATGCAATGCTCATCTCGACAGACTTGTGCAGTAACATCAAGGTGACTTACTCATTAAAGAGAACCAAAAATAAAAGTTCTGTCATCATTTAGTCACCCTCATGTCGTTCAAAACCTTTATGTGACCATTTCTTATCTGAAACACAAGCGAAGATATTTTGAAAATTGTCTCAGTGGTTTTGTGTCTGTACAATAGATGTCAATGGGGTCCAATGTCAATGGGGACCAACGTTCTCCAAAATATCTTCTATTGTGTTCTCCAGAAGAAAGTAAGTCATACAGTCTGGAATGGAATGAGGGTGAGTAAATAATGAAATAATATTTTAATGAAATGTCCCTTTAAATAGAACCTAGGGTGACCAAGAAAAGGGACATTGATTTGGTCTATATTGTAGTAGAGTCTGAACACTGTGTCTTAATTTATTGGCTACGTCAAGCGTTTGAGTAGAAGCCAGAAGTGTTGGAGATGAAAACAGAAAATATTTCCCTGCTGGAAGATGTTTTATGAAGTTAACTCGTTGGCAACGCTTACACAATTAAGCAACACAAAATAAAGGAGAAAATCTAAATTAATATCCGGGAAATAATTAACTTTAGAAAGTCATGGGAACAAATTACATATTGCCAAGAGAACCTGTGAAGTTGTTAGGATGGAAGAAAAAGTTGAAAAAACATTATTAAGAACATGCAATGCTCATCTCGACAGACTCGTGTGATGACATCAATGTCACTTACTCATTAAAGAGAACCAAAAATAAAGGTTATGCCATCACTTATTCACCATCATGTCGTGTGACCATTTCTTATGTGAAACACCAAAGAAGATATTTTGAAAAAGTTTTTTTGTACAATGGAAGTCAATTGGGTCCAATGTTCTGGGGTTACCAATGTTCTTCAAAATATCTTATTTTGTGTTCTCCAGAAGAAAGTAAGTCATACAGTTTGGAATGGCATGAAGGTGAGTAAATGAGGAAAGAACTTTTGAATTGAAATATCCCTTGAAATAGCAACATTGCCTAGGGTGACCATCTGTGCCAATTTTCAGGGACACGTCCTGCCCAGGACGTCTTATTTGTCAACCACATATGTTATCGTCGTTGTCCCATTTCAAGTGAACATGTATTTTTCTTAAAACAAAATAATTTTACTTTCATTCATACCTTGAAATTGAATGATTGCTTTCCTGAAATAAAACATGAAATAATAAATCTTGATGATGTGTGCGATCGACAAATGCGACCTCTGGAGGATGCAGACAAATCCTGGGCAGAACGTGTCGCGGAAAAATGGCACGTATGGTTAACCTAACATGAGTCTTGTAATAATCCAATTTTAATGCAGCACTCTTCCTAATGATAATGTGTCCTAATCCTGTTCATGTGAGTCGTATGCATTATGCATTGCAACAGTGAGCAGAACTACATGTCTAAAGTGCCATGAGGATCATTAGCATTGCAGTCTTTCCACAACACACAATAATAGATCTATCTAACAGAGCCTTCACAGAAGGTTCCAGGTGTTCGGCTCTGTCACAGCAAGAAGTCACACCCACCACTAACATGATATGTCCAGCTCAATCCTTCTGTTTAATTCACTGAACTTCCACAGTTAGTCTGTGTTGCTAGTCTGTAACCACATTAACTTAATTGCCGCAGGGCCTCCAAGATCCAATATGGTTATTGCAAGCTAAATGCTATTCACTTAGTACAAGACCTTTGCATTTTTAAGGGCATAATGATGATGATATTGCCTCGGCAGTATAAAACACACATTTTTTACACTCAACAGACCACATCAGATGTCTACTGGGAACTCCATGCACAAACACACAGTAGACATTTACTGCCGGTGGCCTGAGCTACACGTAGCATTCTGCCTACATTTAATTACTGAGAGTGGCTGCTGTGAAAATGCTTAACAGGACGGACAGTTTATCAAAGCATCGTTTACTGAATTGGGTGAGCTCCAAGGGCATGTTCATGTGTGTACACAGGATTCACTTCTGCTGGATTTTAATAAATCGCTAATCTCAACATGCCAACGCTAGAGCTAAATAAATGTTCAGGGAACTGCTGAGCCTACCCAAAAATATCGAGCCGTAAAGATGCTACTCAAAACCGCTCTGAGAAGAGGAAGTGGCAGGATGTGTACAGGGGGATAAGGAGAACCACTTGTATTAAAACACATTGCAATAGGGACTTGAAGACCCCTCTAGAGAGGGCCACGTAAGAGGCAAACTAAAGCAAAACAGTATTTTTTAAATGATGTTCTGTTCACTGTTAACTAGAAAATAACTCGAAAGCATAATAGCCAGCTCTTTACAAACAGAGTCTTAAACAATGCAAAGGGGGAAGACATCAGATAATCTAAATATAAGCCCAATGTAAGCTTCCAACATCCACGGAAGCCTCTATTTATAGAGTGCATAAGCTATTAAACATTAAAAAGGAACTTAGATAGCAATTAAGACGATTTACAAAGCTGTTGTCAGGGGTTGAATTTCAAGCTACTGTATAGAATTGTGTCACACTGCCTGAATAATTACTCTGATATCTGTCACATGACAGCTCAAACTCATTGTGCATCACTCTGAGATCCACGCCTTCAGCACTAATGCGATACTTCTGAATGGTAATTTCCTTTCTCCTAAAGCAAATCATTTCCTATAGTAACTGCGAGAAGAAATGGAACCTGGTTGAAGAAGGAAAAAAACCACCTGCTATTCATACAGCTTGATTTGTAATGGCACACTGATTCTGTTTATGTCTTAATTAGAAATTTGTTCAATCTTAGATCTGATTACCGCTGATTTGTTCTGAACAACAGCTGTCTCATGTGGAACTATATTGATGTATGAATGCTTTTTTGTCTGTAGTACTATTTCTTTAACTCATCTCCTAAAACAATACTAAGTTAGCCGGTCGGTGGTTGCACATTGCAAAGCAGCAAGTGTCCCAACTGCTTGAGTTATAAAGGACAAAAAGTCAAACAAATAAACTTAAAAAACTGTAATGAATCACTGAGCCGGCCTGACAAATAGCAATGACAAAGCAGCCCATATGATGCTCGGCTATTGAACTGTCAGGAAGTGAAATTCAGAGCTCGGAGTCAAACACGAAATGAGAGATTGAGTTTGACTGTAAAAATACAGCAAGGGGAAAAAAGCCATCAAGACTGCGTGTCGCTTCAAAGTCTCAGGGGTTCTCCTGTACAACAGCGTAGAGGCTTAGAGACAAAGAATCAATACAATCTGTGAGGTTTTAACTTTCTCTCTTGGCTGAACATAATGGAAAAAAACATTACATAAAAGCAAATATTGCTGCTGGGCAGTGTGCTGAAACCAGAGTGCACTGCTACAAGACCCGGAGCCTTTCAACGGGCGAGACAGAAAATGACAGCTCCAAATGGTTGACTATGGGACAACAGGAACAGACACTTGCATCGGGCTCGATAAAAGCCCTTTGAATCATTTTACGAATGCGTTCTTACATATTTACAAAATGCTTTTATTGAAGGTCACTGCACTCGCATCTAGCTACATCTAAAATAATGTTTGCCTACTGGTTTTTTGCAAGGGATATCCTTTCCTCTATTTCTGTATCAAAACAGCACTTTGGTAACGCAATATCATTTCATGTGGCCTTATCCAACAGGGTCCTCCAGCTTAAGACAGCCCTGTACACAAAATGACCCACAACAAATATTGACACATAAAGATGGTTAGAAGCCAGAAGCACCCTGTTGATTGTAGCATCTGCGCCTCAAAGCGCAAACTCCCGGCATTACACAACAACGAGAACAATGGAATTTAAACCAGATTTGGCTCTCCTGAATGAATGCATTTCTAAGCGCAGAGCGTTGATAACAGATAAGGCTGTTGCGCTGGAGGACGACTGAAACGAAAGCCTGCTGAAGCTCAGACAAGGGGCTAAAGCGCATTTGTCAGGCGCTATTGCTCACCAGGGCTTTTCCAGACAGTGAATGCAAGCTGATAGTGTTTGCGAGAATTAAAATATCACGCTTTATCTCACTGCCCCAACCTGATATGTCATACTTTCAGTGGGGTGCCTTGCAAACACGTACAACTGGGGCTGGCGCATGGTCCGAAGTGGAACTGGAGGGCGAAAACTATAGAAAGGGCATTTTTCTAAAACAATGGGATGGCCAGGGACCACTCATCCAGGCAAGACCAAGCTGTTGCCTGGTATGTAGTCCATATGCAGTTCTCTACGCACCGTCACATGCAAGTAACAACGGGGGGAATCAATCTCTCCAACAGGATTGTGAAGATCATACACAGACAATATCCTCCTGGTTTTCACAGATGCATGACGGAAAACAACCTAATGCACAACATTCATTTTCATCAAGCAGTGCTTGAAATAGACATAATTCGTTCCATGTTATCACACAGCTACAGGTTCACTACCATACGGTGACTGCATTGCACGCATGCATAAAGAGACTGATCAATTTGGCATTAATGCATTGCTTGCACACATCACCTTAAAGGCTATTACGGTCGGTTTTATTTCTCATTAATTACCCGGGCTTAATGCATTTTTGCCATCCGCGTGCGCTTTCATTCCATTACGCAGTGAAAAAGCAAAGGATTACTCAATACAGGAGACTCGTCCATCACGAATAAATGGACGTTACGTTCGTCTAAGCAAAGCGCGCCAAAGCTGCTTTAAAATAACGGTCTTCGGGGACGGAATGTAGATCATCCACTAAGAGCGTTAGCGCAGAATATATTAGCGTTCCTCACTACAGGAGAAACAGCACGGGAAGAGTTGTGAAGACGCGTTCAACAGATGGGTGACTGCTCAGTATCAGCACAGCATCGGACAAATCCAACTTTCATTAATTCAAAGACATTTGCACGAGCTTATCCGCAACACGATTAGAATTCTATGTTAAGTTGCGACGGGAACTAGCGGGCGCCAAATCACAGTTGTATCACCTTCAAAAAAGCATTACAGTCGAACGGCGACAGTAGAGACTCGCGACAAAACACTACGATATGGACGCAACATGACACCAAAGCCTACGGAAAGCTTGCGCAGCTTTAAGACCTCGTTTTATGGTTTGATAGACATCATTTTTGACGAGCCCTTCTGGTTTATTGGTATGGATGAATGCAAGCTCGTTATACGTGATTTTGAATATATAAGACACGCGCAAAGTTTATTATGCGATGAATGGGAAAGACCTTAATCCTGATTGCATTTCAGTTCTCCATAATAATGCGCGTTGCAGTGTGCACACAAGGAAAAGACTTCAGATCGGATTCACCTGTCTCCTCCCCGTGGCAGCTAACACTTTCACACGCTACATACTGGAACTTGAAGGATCGTGAACTAACTGGGTATAATGTAAGACTATCGTCTTTCCGATGCGTCCTAATACACAGACTGCAACAACACATATGTGATAGTTAACAGTAATGATAGTGCGTTGATATTTAAAGGAATACAACCACCGACTTACCTTGTCTCTGTCAGCAGTAGTTATTCTATATTCCTCGATTTGATCCGTAGATGCAAATGAAATTTGCCATCCATGACACGACACAGTTTGAGAGATCGAGTATATTTCGCTACAATCTACCCTCGCGAAGACGAACCCAGGCTATTTTCAGAAGATGAGAAAATAAAAAAATGAAAGGGGTAGATGCTCAACATTAGAATATAAGCGGGTAAAGAAAGCCTAATGAAACACAACAGCAGAAAATAAAAATAACAAAAAGGGGGTAAATTAAATAAATCCAACAAAAATGTGCTAAAGAAAATGGCTTGACTTCAGTTCAGAAATTGAGGGCTCCAGTAATTCCACGCTGCGTCTCTGTATTCCAAATGATGTGAGTGCGCTCTGCGAGGAACGCCGATCTCCTATCCGTTTATTCCCAATCTGCTGCGGTTTTACTTCCAGGACTTTAACTTGTAGTAGCATCACTTACACCTGAGTGTCCGTTTGAATATGCATCGGTCTTCTCTCCGATTCGGCTTCGCTTGGACATGTGTGCGTGTTTGTTTCGGCAGACCCCTCCGTGCACTGGCATCCGAGCTATCGGGAAAGAACCGCCGCACTCAGTCAGGCGTCTGGATGCCCGCATTTACTGTTGCAGCGAGGAGGATGGATGCGCGTTCACGCGCTCCTTTCTCAAGGGAGTAGGAAGCGCGCTCTGCTCACCTACGTCAGCCAGTGCGTGCTCCAAATAGAGACCTGAGAGAGTTTGCTCGAAATTCTCAATTGGCGACCGGGGTCCCGTCGCAAAATGGTATTATTTGATTATTCGTTCTTTTTGGTCTTCTACTCTCCAATGCAACTGTTGTCGACGAGAGGCTGAAGTGAGTAAACAAACAAACTCCGCACTTTGGAAAATCACACACCCAGTGCTGCATAATGCATGTGATAAATATTTACCATGGGTACTATTTTCTTGCATCATGGACTGCTAGAAAAACTGTGTTTGGCTATTATAAGGATAAACCATGCGATTGAATGCGTTGAAGCATTAAAAACATTGAAGAAGCACTTTGCGAGTTACAAAACTCAGCACTTTGGTATGGAATGGTAGCGCCTTTCATGTTTGTGGTCTAAGTTCACTTGGAAAATAGCATTTAGTACCCCTTATTTAACTGAAATTGAACATGTTAATCTATATTTAATGATCAGGGTAAACTCTAACAATTTAAAAATACATTTGGGTAGTCCACTAGCTACAACATGTATGAAAGGAAGTCTCGCCTTACAGGTAAAAGGAAACAGTGTGATACTATCTTTCCCTATTTGTCATTTTCATATTTGAAGAGATTTGATCTCCTCCAATTGTTCCTCTTTAGATAGTTGTGAGAATATTTCTTTCAATTCCCCCCCCCCCCAGAATGCTATTAGAACAGTAAGCCATGTTGCATGCGATGATGATTTTAGAATAACTCAGAGACGCACTTAATAATAAAGTTGGAGTAATTCAATTTAATTGTATAGCGCTTTTTACAATGTTGCATCGTGTCAAAGCAGCTTAACAGGAAGACAATAAAAAAGACAAAACAAAAAAGTTAGTGTATTAGTATTAAAGTAACATGCGAGTAATGTGAAGGCTATTCCAAAAGTCTTTTTTTGTTTAAGAGACGTTTTGAATAATTCTCTTAAATTATGAATATTCAGCCTCTTTTAAACACATATTCTTCACTGAATGTGAAACATTATCATGTTCCATTAATACTTTGTAGAATCTATTTTTACCTGCACAATATGTCCTGTGCCACAGGCAGCCACACAACCCCAAAGCAAATTAGATCCGTCCATGCCTAAGAGTCGGCAAGGTGTTCTTTTCTTCTTATGGTTCTCATTTTTTCCTTTCAAACATACCCTTGGTGATTGTAGCCAAAAAGTTCAATTTATACTTCATCAGGCCATAGGATTTGACTCTAAAATGCCTTTGGCTTATCTGAGGCATGTAAGCCATGCAGCAGCCTAACTGCAACAGAAGGCTTGTATGGCGATTTCACGCTGATAGCATACAGTACATGTTGTGTTGAAGATCTCATGGTTCCCTTTAGAAAATAGTGATTTCTGTGTTAAAGGTGTTGAGTATTTCCTCCGATAATGGTCATACTTTATAATATGGTTATTCAGAGTGGGCTATTGAGAACTATTACAAACTTTCATCATTAAATAATCATTAAATCTCATTAACATGAGTGGAGGGATTACATTTACATTCAAATGGTTATTCATTAACAGAATCTAAACCCCAATGTGTAGCTTTAAACTGCTTGAAATGGCTGGATTTAGTCAGACTTCAGACAGAGATGCATGAGGAAATTTAATAAATTGTAAATGTCATTTTTACACAATGAATAAGTCGTTTGTGGCTTTATTTTAGGATTCTCAATAACAGGATAAATTATTCCAATACATTTTGCTGAATAAATCGTTTTTCATTCCTCTTTTACGGTATTTCAGGTCTAATTTTAGAATACTACATGCAGCTAAAATTGGCTTGGCATGCTGCAAATGCACACAATATGGGTGCTTTGTAATGTACGGGTGCTTGTCTAACTTGTTAATATAGACACGGAATACACACGATGTGTGAAACAGACCTCTGTTTTGTTGCATAAGGGTTGTGATGAGGTCGCGGCGGGTAACGTTTACTCAGCAGATCAGGTTTTTTTACCTCTATTTTTAATGCCATTTTCAGAATGGGGAAATGCATGCAGGAACTATTTGGTATCCCCTGCATTCCATTCCATTCCATTCTCTGCCGCTTATCCGAACTACCTCAGGTCACAGGGAGCCTGCGCCAATCTCAGGAGTCATCGGGCATCAAGGCAGGATACACCCTGGATGGAGTGCCAACCCATCGCAGGGCACACACACTCACTCATGCACTCACACCCTACGGACAATTTTTCCAGAGATGCCAATCAACCTGCCATGCATGTCTTTGGACCAGGGGAGGAAACCGGAGTACCCGGAGGAAACCCCCGAGGCACGGGGAGAACATGCAAACTCCACACACACACAAGTCGGAAGCAGGAATCAAACCCCCAACCCTGGAGGTGTGAGGCGAACGTGCTAACCACTAAGCCACCATGCCCCCCTATATCCTGCATTATAGGACTCAATTATATTTTTATTTTCTTGTTCTCATTAAGCAGCTTAGAGGAGCCCATGGTTATTAAGTGTAAGCACAAAGCCCTGAGAGGTTTGTAGTGTTTGAAGAATTATTTAAGCTCTGGAACTGTCAACACCTGACTTAGATTAAGGCTTTACGAGTTCTGAGTTCTTTACCTTGTAAAAAGTCAAATAAATAACAAAACTGGAAGGGTGCCCTTTACACTTCCTTTGTTTCACAATACCCTGAACAATTAGGCTAATGTTGCTGATACAAAATGTTGAGTTCAAGTTCAACTCGTGGAGATGATACCATATAAAAAGATTACAAACAAACATGTTATTTTGTTAGTGGTGCTCAACCTTTTGCATATCCTGTGACTGATTTATGTCTATAGCCCTGTTTGCACAGGATAAGTATTATCTGGGGACTTTGTGTTTTAGAAAATACCAACACACAACTGTATTTCATGTTGCGCATTCGCATCTCCCGGATGTGATGGCAAGTTGTGGAGCAGTCGTGGCCTAATTGTTAGAGAGTCGGACTCATGACCAGATGGTTGCTGGTTCGATTTCATGTGACGGCTGTTAGCAAGACACCTTACCCCCACTTGCTCCCCGGGAACGTCAGTGAATGCTGCCCACTGCTCCGGGTGTACATGTGTTCACAACTTTGTGTGCGTGTGTTCACTACCCACAAGTTGGGTTAAATGCAGAGTTCACATTTCGGGTATATCTGACAAATAGGTCATTTTCCCTTTCAAGGCTTTGCATATTGATGTATATAGTTGCATAGTGTATAAAGATATAACCGTACCTGTCAGCATTTGAGACCCGTTATCATGTTCCGCGATCACCTTTTGTCAGTTCACGTTACTGGAGTTTCACGGGAGAAATAACAAAACTCCCGGCCAAAACGGCAATGTTGGCAGGCATGGATATGACCCACCACCCGAAATACTATAAAAACAATTCAACACAGCCTCCGTTATTCGCAAACGGTGGATAAAACTTTGAAAAAGTATATAAGAGCCAGTCAAGTCACAGAGATGCTGATTCGCACTGGACTTATATTATTATCACAGGACCTCTGTGTTTGTCAAAATATGTTAGGGAATTTGCGGGGGAATTTTTACTTAAACAATTACAGACATGGCCGATTTGCACAGGATTAAGATCACAGACAACCTCCGCAATTATTACACATGACTAGAGGTCCCAAGGTTATACTATTCCCGTGCGAATAGGGTTTATGTCTGATTTTAGGAATCTGCTTAAGGTGAGAAGCCAACCAAAATTCAAGTCATTTTTTTCTCAAAGCCTTTCCATTCATTGTAGCTCTCACATCATTCACACTTCATTAAGGGTTTGGGCAACACCCTGATTGGATCTTGACCCGATTGCTGTGCTCCAGATTTAAATTTGTGCATTTATGTATGAGATTTGTAGGGCTACGGTGGATGGAAGTTTTTTTTTTTTGAAGAAGAAAAATTCTGTGTGTTTCTTGAACTAATCTACTGGTTTTGCTTCTGAGGACTTGACAGATATTGTTAAAATTGTAAAAAATTTGTCGTCCACAGATGTGAGAAAATCTTGTTGGTTGGTTGGACACACGAAATACAGTAAAACCCTTAAAAAAATGCAAAAAAGTCATGTAAAGGAAGGCTCTTTGAGTACAGTAGACAGGCACTCCTTCATTTCTTTAGTTTTAAATAGTTGAAATACCCCCAGTTACGTACTGTATATGCCTATCCACAACAATTCTTTTTGTGAGTGACCTGTTTGTTATTTTTGACGTAGGGTTATTGCACTAAGAGCCATATTTATCCTCTGTCAAGTCTAAACTCAGTCTGAACATTTGCAGGATTCTACTAGCAAGTCCATGTGCTGAATCACGAAAGAAACTTGGTGCTTGCATTATGCCCTCCAAGCTGAAACAGGCGCTAAGGACCATAACTATGTGGTCCTGCCCTCTACAGCGGTTACATTAATGCGCTTTCATGCATGCAGCTTCACCAATAGGAGTAAAACATTGCTGTGACATACAGTCTACAGAACTAACACAGCTAGTGGTCTAACAGCAGTAACTTTATTTTCTGTTCTTTTGAAATGGGAATTGTGCCAGCATGAATGACCCTTATGGATTAAAAAGCAACAAAATTCTCTGTGACTATTTGTGTTTTGCTTGTCAAAGATTTGTGGCATCTGTGATATTTTCTATGTTAGTATGTAAATCACTTAAGAGACTTCTTGTTTGGGGCTCACAATAAGCACAGTTGATTCGAGCATTTTGCCGAAGTTTCTGGAGCATGAAAAGAGAGATTTCTCCCTGGCCTTGACTATTCTTTGCTTCGGTTTGGTGCCAGGGAGAAGAACAGAGGCTGAGAACACAAAGCGCTGATTAATTGACTGATGGAACGGAACATAAATACAGTTGTTGTCTTAATTGACAGTTTGATAATTCTCCCTTTCTCTGTGTAATCAAAAATGTCTGCCATGTGAATTTTGTAAATGGCGGTTATAATTTTTCCTTTTGAAATTACCCCTTGAACAATAATTTTTATGCTTGATATGAATCAGGTGAAATGAGGACATTGCTTCCCACATAGCACCACACCGACATTTAGTCGTGTCTTACTCATTGCCACTCTCTCCTTTTTATAAAGTTATAGTTCAGATCATTTCCAAAGCTGTCGAAATTACATTCAACCATATAATTTCAAATCTTGTGTATTTTTTCTCAAAAAGTGACACAAAATGGGAAATTGCACACTCCTGTCTTTATGACAACAGTGCATTGTAATGTCTGTCAAATGTTCACAAACACAAATCTTTCCCTCCATTGAACTGTTTACCAGATCATATTGACTCACTAACTCAGTCAAGGAGCAATGGTTCTTCATTTAACATCTTCCTGGATTGATAGTTTGTCTAATAATGAATTAAATGTAAAGGTTCAGCATATGAAATTAAGTGGCATCTAGTAGTAAGGTTGTGTCGTCACTTTTCACTTTGTGGAAGGAAATAACATATTAACAAAACACGGTCTGTAGAGCTGTTTGTCCGTTTAGGGCTACTGTAGAAACAACATGTTGAATGCCATGCAAGGGGACCCGCGGTGTATGTAGATAGAAATAGCTCATTCTAAGATAATAAAAATATAACGCTTCATTATGTAAGATCTTTATACACCTCTGAAGACATAAATATTTGTATTCTTTTGCATTTATGTCAATAGAATAAAAAATGACTCGCAACACCTTTAACTTACTGACTGCATCCATCGCTTTATTTGTCATTGGGATCAAGAGAAATTGAAAAGATGACTGAGAAGAAACTGAACTAAACAGGACCGTAAGCTGCTTTGTGTTAATGATTTCTGACATGATATATTAGGTTTTAGAAACAGGATTGAAGATGAAAGCATTTGACTATAAAAAGCTGAATCGCATGCATTTCTATCACCTGTTCCCATTTTTAGTTACTATTTTATCTGCACCTTTCTTCCATTTCACACGTCTCCTGCAGCTCTTTTTCCTGACCCATTATTTGGTCCTTTCTTTTTTAATTTAGAAATGTCAGAATTTGGGGCAGGTGGTGGGTTGTGACTAAATGTGAGAATGAAAAATGGCCTCCTAGTGGAAAATCAAGAAGAATTACAAAAATGCCACATTTTTACCTTGCCTTCTTTCCTGCCGGTGACACGGTGTTCTTTCTATCTCTCTCTTTTAAACAGGCAAAATCCATTTAAATATTTTGTGTAGAGGACCCAGCAGCCCGTGGTTTATCCTGTGTGGAATACTGATAAAATATGACAATTATGATGTTTTTTCCGAGCAGTGTAATTTTCATTTATTGAAGGGGGTGAAGTGATCTTAATGGCTACCTGAGTAAATAAAACCAGGCTAAACATGCTTTTCCATTCCTCTAGGGTCATAAATCACTATTGCAATGCACTGGCGAGCAAATACACGACAGAACCAAAGAAAAACAGCAGGAATATGTAATGCAGATTTTGTTTCAGGCATAATTACATTAGTTACATAGCCACATATCACAAAATTACATAGTGTCATTTCATCATGCTACACTGCTAAAGCATGTTAGAATAAAATAATGTTTTAATGTCAGCATCAGTAGACTTGTAGTTAAAGCAGCAACACATAGCACCAGGGCGCTCACGACTGGATTTGCCAGTCCTGCTCCCCTGTCTCCTCCCAATATCTTCCTGTCAACTCTACTTGGTAAAGTGTCATTTAAGGTATATGAGCCCCAAAATATTTAAACAGTGTATATTATATATATGTATATATAAAATACAATTTAAACGCTAGCAAATGATTCGCTTTATGGCTTTAAAAAACATTCTTCGCTTTTGGTAAGGTGTTGTCAATAGTCATGACCTGTAACATAGTCCCATGCCTTTTGTTGAGTAAAAGCCCACTATTGATGTAATCTTCTCAACTGGTCTAGATCTTCTTTATGTATTGAAGGAACATCCATCCATCCATTTTCTACCGCTTATCCGAACTACCTCGGGTCACGGGGAGCCTGCGCCTATCTCAGGAGTCATCGGGCATCAAGGCAGGATACACCCTGGATGGAGTGCCAACCCATCGCAGGGCACACACACTCACTCATTCACTCACACACTCACACCCTACGGACAATTTTTCCAGAGATGCCAATCAACCTACCATGCATGTCTTTGGACCAGGGGAGGAAACCGGAGTACCCGGAGGAAACCCCCGAGGCACGGGGAGAACATGCAAACTCCACACACACAGGTCAGAATCAGGAATCGAACCCCAAACCCTGGAGGTGTGAGGCGAACGTGCTAACCACTAAGCCACCGTGCCCCCCCTATTGAAGGAACAGTTCACCTTAAAATAAAAATTCTTTCATCCAAATCTGTATACAACGCTTGTAACCAAACAGTTCTTGGCCACCATTTACTACCATAGTAGAAAAAAAATACAATGGTTGTCAAAAGTGCCCCAGAACTGTAGGCTTTCCTACATTCTTCAAAATATAATTTGTGTTCAATAGAAGAAAGAAATTTATAAAGCAAATTTTTCCTACAATGGTAGTCAATGGTGGCCAATTTTTTTTGGTTAAAAGCATTCTTCCAAATATATTTTTCTGTGTTTTTCAGAACAAATAATTTCAAAGATCAAGCATAAAACCTTTGCAACTTTTAGCCTTAAGATGCTTGTCCTGTGCAATGCAGACCGGATGGTTCGCTTATTTGAGGTCTGAGTATCAGAATGACTAAATCACTGTTAATTAAACCACCTTTGACTAAACTGTCAACAGCCATTAAAAGTACTTAACCGAAAATATGTATGTTTGTAGGAGTTCCTTTACTTGAGAAGTGACATTTTTGGGGCACTCTCTAGGCGCAACTGTCCTATGATGTACGATAGTGTGTCACGATTAAAGAGTGAAGTAGATCTTATAAATGTAAAGAGAAGCTGACAGGAAATAATGAAGTGACAGTAGGAAGGAAATTACAGTTGCGATATCTGGGTTCATTTCTTAAATAAAAATAAAAGTGCTGTTTTAGTGATTTGATACGTGGGTAGTTAACAAATATATATATATGTGTATCCTGTGTAGTGACAGCAAAAATGTAGGAAACAAATAGTTATCGATATTTTTTTATTACATTAACATTTATAATACGAAATAGCATAAGAGAGATGATTATTTCTAGATTTTAGCTTTCACAAAGACACATTTACGGTGTATTTCTCCACTACCCATGTATCAATTATAAAGACTGTGGTAATAGTTGTTCATCTCATGTTTCAGCCAAATTGAAGTTTATGCGAGAAGAAAGCAATTTCATCAAGAATAACAGAAAGAAGAGGTATACAGATCTGACAAAAGAGGACTTTCAAACGGGTCCCGTCAGCAGTGAAGGCTTTTGTGCCTAGAAAAGCTGGAGACAGAAGATAACAGATAAACACATCTTTACACAGGTGATGCACAGCCTTATTTTCCTCCCCCTAGACAAGCTAGACAAACTTCAGGCTGTACAGACCTTGAACATAGGCAAACATGGTCTCTTCGGTCACACCCGCTCCAGAACCAAAAAGATTGAGATAGGGAGGTGAGAATACCTGTACAGACCATCAAATTTAGCTGTCACTTCGAATAAAAGCTCCAGTCTCTATGCCCCAAGCTACTCTACTGAGGAAAAGTGTACTTGCCGATCTCTTTCTGTATTCTCCCTCACAACATATCCCCATCACATATCAGTTTAGAGGGTAGAACAATATAGGTTCAGATCGGCCTTTCTGCCTTGAGACCACTTTCTAGTTGATAACAAAATGGTTTTTGGTTGAAGCTATTGTTGAAGATTGATGCAACGTAGATCATGCTCTAATAATTCCTTACAATGGAAGTTTGATCCCAAGGCCATCACACAGGTCTCTAAAAACCTTTAGAAGAGTATGTGCACTTTTGTGTACCAGCATTAAGCGCTTGGCTTTGCGCTATGACCGTGCACTACATTTTATACAATTTTCATGAGAGTGCTAAATTGTGTAGATTTCGTCCCAGGCCAACACGCATTTGGGCGTGGGGAGCATTGCTTATGCTATGTGTAAGCTCATATTCAAGGACCATGTAAACAAAGTTGAGTGAAATCTTGCAATTTACATTTACATTAGTGCATTTGGCAGACGCTTTTATCCAAAGCGACTTACATTGCATTATCCTATACATTTATACTTGGGTATCTGCAATCCCCTGGGATTGAACCCACTTGTTAACGCAATGCTCTTACCACTGAGCTACAGGAAAGCTATACGATTTTTTAGAAATCTAATAGCCACATTTTTGTCTAAGAACAAGACAAAATGCTAGTTTGCGTGCTAGTTTTGCATGTTAACGGATGAATCAATACAAGCATTTTTCATATTTTTTTATTGGTTAGACATTTACAAATCCCAGAGACAAACATACAAGGGTTGCTAAAAATAATGATTTATGGTTAAAAAAAAAAACATAACAAAATATGGAGATACAAGGTTTCAGAAGGACAGCAGCGATATGTTTGCTATAGAATTAAAATATTTTTATTGTCGGTAACCTGTTTTGTTAAACTGTTTTCAACTCACAGCAAAAATGCTTTTAACTTCAAAATCTATTTTTCTCACAAAGGATAATTTGACTGTATTGTATTGTTTTGCAGAACACACTATGCACTGTTCCCTGTCTGGCCAGGTAGACAGGTAATGATATTGCCGTCAAACAGAGCAGAATAAAACACGTGTTTGACTTGGAACAGAATCAAATCAGCCTGGCTCCTTATCACATTAGTGGCCTCTCTTTTGTCCTTGCAGACATGGATTCGCACTCCATCAAAAAGCTAGCACCAAATGAGTTTGCCTTTATAAACAGTGAAACACACCCTCACCTCCTTTATTTCTTCACTCGCTGTCCCCTGCCTCATCCTCCCTAGTCTTCTCTCTAAACTTCCTCCCTGTCCGCAATCCTCCACAAGCTCCCTTCTTAAAGCGCCCTGACGGGTCATTTGCAATGCTAAGCATCAGTTGGCAGTCATGTTAGAGAGGGTAAGAGGAAATGGGCAGAGCTTTCCCAACATCAGGCTAATCATTTTATCTCTGCCTTTCATTGCTGCATAATAAGTGTTTTACAGGGGATTAGTGAAATAATGTATACATGAGCTGTTGTTTTTGTATCTCTAGACCCCTACACTCCATTCTGCCACAGTTCCACCAGTTTATGTAATTTAGTTAACAAAAGGGGTCAGGCAGAGAGAAGGATGAGGTGGAGAATATCAACGAGTCCTCTAACCGCACAGTCATGGTAACGCGTTCCTTCATTCTCGCATCAGGATTGAATGAGATCTGCAGTTGAAAAGTCAAGGCAGAAACACGATCTTTATTCACACATTGTAAAACATGAAACATTTGCGGCTCAATCTCGTCTTTGGCATTTTTGTATTAAGTGTCATTTGGTAAACTCTGAAGTATAGATTACCAATTCCTCTAGTTAAAGTATTCGAAGCTTAATCGCTCGGTTTCATTGACAAGGCTTTCTGGATTGACAAAGCAGTACTCGTTTAACCAAGGGTGTAAATTCAGGACGGGGTTATTTTTTTGTAGAGCCAACTGTGAGTTTTTTTAAAACATCCTCTATTTTTGCATTGTTTTAATGGTGCAGAAATAATAGGCATGCAGACGAAACCTTTCCAGATAGTAACTGTCCAAAGAAAAGTATTCAAGCACTGTGAAATTATTTTGAATTAGCAGTTTAATAGCCTCATCGGGTGTCAAAACATGAGTTTATTAATTATTGATGTATGTGTTACTAGGAAGAAAGGGCTGTATTGATCCAAACCATGACCGATAAAAAAACCAACATTTTTTACCCTAGACATTTGACATGGCAATAATTGAGGTTACCATGTCAATTGTGTATATAGAATGCACCCAGCATGCCTCTGTTCAGGAAAACATTGGTTTAAAGCCATCTGAATAAATGAATGGGCTTCCTTTAACTCTTTATTAAAGTAAATAACAGTGAATAATTGTTTGTAAACAGCTTCTTTTGGTTTACGCAAACAAAATAAGGCGCCACTCATACATTACCAGCCCTGGGTTCTGCAGCAAGGCATAGACACAGAAAATAACCTTGCTTTATTCTTATTTGCCATGTGCAACAAATGTTTCCAAACACACGTATTGAGAAAGTGTAATTTATCAAACTGTGATAACGGTAACCAAAGCGAGTGATTTATAGCATCACTTACAAACAACAGATCATTGGAGTCAATATTTCCCAAGTGGCAAGACCACGACCTGCTGTTTGTTCAGCTGAGTTGTTTGTTAAAAGGTTTCTTGATGAAAATTTACTGTGTAAACTTAAAATGCTGTGTTTATTTAAAATGCTGCACGAAGTAACCTCATAATATTTTGTTTGCTTGCTTGTGCATGGTACAATTCAAACTCATTTTCCCTTTGGATGGACAAGAAGGCAAAGGTTTCGCTTTGGTGAACTAGTTGAGAATGTAAGGTAGGACAAGATGTCCTTGTCTCCCTCCCTGTAAAACCTACCTCTCATGAGGCCTCGAGTCATTACCACATCTCACCTGAGGGTTATAAGGTTGGATTGATTCTGTGACATCACTGATTAGAATCAATGTACCATTCCCTGTGTCTCATTGTGTCCCTGACTAGCTCTCACAACGTTTAGTGGACCTCCGGAGTTGGAATTCTAGATCCCATACAAGTGTTGTTTGCAATATGTTGTATACTAATAGGTTACCAAGTGAATAGTATTTACAGTTGGGGGCCTGTGAGGGAAGACCTGCCTTGTGTCCTTAAAAATATATTTTCTATATGGTATTCGTGCGTTTTCTTATTTGAGTGCATAATAATTTAAACATAGAGAAATTCATGGTGCTTTAAAATAAAAAAGGTGAACATTTGCGTATTTAACTGATCAGGAAGGATGTATGTCATAATCTTAGTTTTTAAAATATGCAGATTAGGTTTAGTCTATAGTAATGTAGGTTTTTACAGAACAGGACCAGATGATGGTAAAAACTAGCACTGAGCAGGGACGGATTAACTCATAGGCCTGTCTGGCATGTGCCCAGGGCACTAGACCAGCAGGGGGCCCTGGCAAATTTAAAGGGGTCATATGATGCGAATCAGTGTTTTTCTGTGTCTTTGGTGTGTTATAAGTTGCACATGCATGTATTAGTCACGTAAATTTTCTAAAATTAAAGTGTCGGAACAAAAGAAGCATTCTATCTAAAAGCGAATGCTCTTTTTTAGGTATATATAAATAAAAATAAAAATAAACCAAATTGTGTTGTCATTTTACACAGAAGACGTCTATTCTGCTGAACTACTTTCTTATAGTTTTTTATAGTTTTTTATCTTTTTATAGTTTTTCTATGTAAACAAGCTCTAGACAGACGTGTTTAATTATGCCTGCGTCTCGCGCCATTTGCAACGACTCTCACATAAGCGACATAAAAGTACGCTGTGTCAAGTTGAAATAATTTCTATTTGTGCACACAGAGCAGATCATCAATGTCGGTTCCACAGCAGTTGACCAACCAGAAGACCCCGAAGGCGGGAGAAGTGTCGTAAGCTTTTGTTTACAATAGCAACTTGGCCTATGGCAATTTCTGTTATTAAAAGAGTGCAACGAGAACCTATTTAATTTCATTCCTGAGCGCTGTGTCATGTGTTTTTAGACACAAAGATGCGTTCTCTGCGGCCCTAACACACGGGGTTTCTGCCAATCTCATATTAATCTTGAGTACCTAAAGAGTAGTATTTTCAAAGAGTATTTAGTTTGATCACATTTATAAAAGATATATACAGCTGTACGATTATTTCCGAAATCATACGGCGCATGCGGGGGGTGGAGGGGTAGGCTGAACTAAAGCACATTGTCAACAAAACACAGACATCAGTTTCACTCACCGCATGCGCTTCATGTCCGACATCTTTTAGCGCTGGGATGGCTCCATATATCAGTTTCAAACGATCTCCATATCCACCGTTTATATAACATTCATCAGCCATTGCAGTGAACAAACAAACACCTGAACTTCGCGAACGTATGCTCTCTCTCTCTCTCTCTCTCCTGCACACAAGTAAAGTGAAGTCTGCGCATGCTCCTTCTCCTGCTGCCGTGTGGCCATGCCGCATGCTTTTCTGGGAGAATTGTCCAATAAGGGACTAAGATAAATTGTTACAAAACAGTTGTATATGTTCAAGAAACTTTCTGAAACCTGTACGATCGGTGAGGGAGTGTATTTAGCAAAGAAAAACTACGTGATATGCCCAACTCGTTTTTTGACAAGTTTACCATGTTAAGCATGAGAAGACAGCACGTTAAATATTGTAAAGAAGTCATAATGCATGACACATCGTTGCAGCAGCCCTTTAAAAAAACAGTACATAACATGACATCATGAAAATTGCATTTCATGGAGTGTGTAATGTTTCTTGTGTTTGCCCTTGTTTGTAAGTAAGCAGTCTGCCAAGTTATAAATCCGAAGGTGAATAAATAACAAAGTTATTGGCATGTAAAAAAATGAAGTCGACTCTGAATCACGCAAACGAGTGGTCCCTAGTCCGATTCGTAAACCACAGCAGATTTACGTCGCTACATATAGTCCCCGCCTACGCCCGGGACGGCCCGCGAAAACTTCACTCTTCTCCCCAGAACAATGTAGCTCGTGAGCCTCATTTGCGGTAGACCAATCACAGCAGACTAGACCATCTGACTAATCACAGCAGACTAGACTAGTGGAAAGGAGGGGATTTGACAGATGAATCGCGCAACCAACCATTTGAGAGTCAGTCAAGAAGTAAGGTAAGAACTACCTATTATTACGAAATAATAGTGTTTTTACACCTTCTCTGTACATAAACTTGTTGTTGAACACTCCATTAACCAAAGTAGGACCTTAAAAAATCCTAGTTATGTATTCTTTAACATTTGATTGTTATGCTATCTTAAATGTAAAATACGTGTTCTGTTTCAATATACCCAAGTATGTTTTATATACAGGTTTGTGGCTCTTCATTTCAATTTTTAATTCACCGTTGTAATGTGAGATTTATTGATCTTTTTTAGAAATATCGATAGGATTTTTAAAATTAAGTTTATAATCAGTGACTCAAATCGAGAGCCAGTGAATCAAATCAGAACATCAGAATCGATACCCAGCCCTTGTAAAAACTCTTAACCACCTTTTTTTAATCACACAAAATGATGCTTACTGAAAAATTTAAAAATGAAGAAAGTTTGTGTGAGGGTATGGTTAATGGTTAGAGTGAGGGTTAGGGGATGGAATATACAGTTTATTCTGTATAAAAGTCATTAAATCTATGGAAAGCCCCTTACAACGCATAAAAACATGTTTCTGCAATGGGCACCTCTTTAATAATGTGTTACCATCAGTGAGATGGGAAATACAGAAGGAAAAACGATCCACTTTGAAACATGCATTTTATGCAATTGAAACTGATGCAGGTCATAAGGCAAAAGCAAATGGCATGCTAATCAAGTAACTGGAGGAAAAGAGGTTTTATCTGTGGCTCAGACACTTCTGGATGGATGTAGTCTTATCTGGGTCACCTTAAGCCAATGTTAAATCCACTCTGGCTTACCCTCTGCCTGAGAGTAAGTCTGAATAGGCGAAGAAAGCAGTGCACTCACAGATGTTAAAAACTCAAAAACAGACCAAGTCACTGCCAGATAAACTCCTCTTATTCTACTTTTCAGTTTGTTTCCTAGGAGTGGGCGGTACGACTAAAATCTTGAAACGCTGGTAAATTTTAAATCAATGTAATGGTGCATATCAAAATACGGTGATGGTTTTTTATTGCTTACGCTGGTGAATTTACATTTTACAATTTAAAGGAATAGTTTGCCTCCAAAATGAAAAGTCTGTCATAATTTACTCACCCTGAAGTCGATTTTCTTTCTTCTACAAAACACAAAAGGAGATATTTTGAAAAATGATGATAACCAAAAACCGTTGGTCCCCACTGACTTCTACTTCATGGACACAAAACCGATTCAAGTCAGACATTTTTCAAAATATCTTTTGTGTTCTGCAGAAGAAAGAATGTCATACAGGTTTAAATGACAAGAGGGCATGTTTTAATTTCCCCCCTTTTTTATTGAAACATGTCTTTTATTAGCTCTCTTCATTAATTCAAATTGCATAATTGTTTATACAGTGTTTAAAGCCAATGCAAAGTTAACAAAATGATAAACTATTTGAAAACCACATGGTTGTCAAATTCTCTATTCATAAATGACTGTAGAAAGGTTCAATAAAAGGAAGGAAGCAATAAAAGGAAGGAAGGAGTCGGGAACCGTCAGACATTAAAATAAACATTTAATCAAATAAAATCAAAAGTAAAAAGACAGCCGGCCGCCCCTCACGGTCGACGGTCGGCGAATACAACACAAATACAAACGTAAAACATGTTCGGGCCCGGTCCTCTCTCCTCGACGGTCCGGTCGCTCGTTCTCTTATTTGCTCCCGATCTCCTACGTGATACGAGGCCGGTGGGCGCAAAGCTGGCGCTCATTAACAATTACTCACCGTTCTCGAACCACGGTCTCTCCCCGCATACTCCACTACAATGACGTTGTGACATCGTGAAGAAACTACATTGTTGCATTGCAAATTCGCCTGCTGGACCATATATTCCGATAACAAGATTAGGTACTGATATTATTACTCACTCTGCCTGGTCCTAGTTTGTAGTGCTAAGGGAATGTTTTCAAAAGCAAACATTTCACTCAAACAGAGATTCTCTGTTACTGTGACAGTCAGACAGCCATGGGTCATGCAAGATTCCCTATGGAAATCGTTTGTGTGTTAGAGGTCAGAAGACTACATCTAAACATCTGAATAGTTGATGTAGACATGGTGACATGCTGACAGATGTCTGAGAATCCAGAATGAAAATATGGAAATGTCTCAGAGCCATGGCCTGGCAGTTTGTGCACCAGCTCCAGGCACACGGATGTGGATCTCAAATGAGAGACGCAGGCTCCCAGTACATTGCAAAAGTTGAACCTCATTTTATTGGTAGAGCATATTTTCTCTTCTATTGGTTTTTTCTTGTAATTTAACTCCAGTATGTTATTAAATGATAGAAATGGTAATACAAGAACAACTCTGCAATGCTGATCTCATCTATTATTAAACAATGTTTTAATAATATAAATATATGAATGCGAAAACTGTAAATGAAACCTTGGAATATAATCTGAATATACTTATTTAAATACTTATCAAGATAATATGAATTATGTTTATATAAATAATTTATGTACTTATGCCCTCACAAAAATTAACCATCATTTAAAACCCCCAAAACATGGTTACCACATATTAACCATGGCTTTCAAAATCCATAGTTAAAGCATGGTAACTATAGTAAAACCATGGTTTTGCCAATAGTAATTGATCACCAAAAATCATGGTTCCTACACTTTTACCACAGATAAACATGATTATTTTTCATTGCTTTGTGCAACTTTCTCATTAGACTTGACATTACATACAGTTTGCTGCAGTTTTATAAAAGTGACTGTTTGATAATTCATAAGGATGAACAGATAATGTATTTGTCCACACAGACAAAACCTGTGATATCTTAATGTGGTTATAGTATTGTCAGTTACACTGCAAGGTAGGTGCCAAATATGATTGACTTGACTTTGTTTGATGACCTCGTAGAACTAGATCAACTGCACATACTTTAAATGTGTTTATTCCTTTTTATTCTGTACTCTACGGAATTCACACAGATATTTTCATATCTACAGGACATCCCGTGTTAATAACTTTCCAGATATTTGCTTTATTTTCTTTCCACGGAATAACAGAGCGAACAGTCTACTAAGATCTAGCGGTTTGAGCATAACAATAACTGTAATTATTCCGACTGGATTTGTTAAATTGCACATGTGTGGGCGCGTAGATGAGAGAGTGGTTCAGGCTGGAGTTGGTAAGTCTTGATGTTTGACATTTTTACACCAACAATGTGGTTATGGGAGGGGTAACTGATTTATGATCCTGAGCCTGATTGTGATTATTGCATTGATCATGATGCTCAGCTTCTTCTCCTTTACTGTGAACAAAGAGACGCAGCTGAACAAAGACTGAGAGCGCATGCATTACGTATCTCTACCCAAATTCATTTTCACATCTACAAACCAGTCTTCAATCTTCACGATAGATGCATTTGATGTTGTGGTATGAGTTATAAACTTAAAGAGGCCCATATATGTAACATGCCTAATTTGCTGTTGTGGAGTTTTCTTTGCAAAAGTTTAACCATCTGTTGTCATTTAGAAATCAAGTTAGTTTTGAAAGTTGTGAAGGATGCAGCAGACTACCGCAACAAAAAGCTCCACTACTAAGGTAGTAAACCTAAATCAACTCTTCCAAAAAAACTGTTCAGGGAATTAACTGCAAGGTCTTGAGCACCAAAGCAACCACATGCATTAATAAATGCGCCCACTGCACGGATTCAAGAAAGCTACACAAGTACCTCTGATTGGCTACTGGAGGATCCGTCCAAACGAGACACTCCAGTTCCTCATCCCACAGTAGCTGGAATGATCATAGATAAAAAATAAATCAAGGGCAAAAAGGAGGCGCTTCATTACTGGTCCGTTAGGAAGGAGAAACAGATGGAGTGGAGGCAGAGGCGAACATGAGAGAATCGCGCAGGAGTGAACTGGAGCATGTTAAGATGAGAGGAGCATCAAACAAAGTCCCAAAATGTGGAAAGGAACAATGGCACGTGAGGAAAGCCAGAGGGGGATTCAGCATGATGTGAATGTATATGTGCATGGATTGGATGGCCATAAGAGCAGGAGATTGGAACCGAAGCATCTCTCTTCACTTAAAAGTCCTTTGAGGACAGCATGCTTTATCCATCTGAAACACCTGGAAGTGGGTGGAAAAGAGTCCCGTCAGGTCGGCGCTATGCAGTCGTGCAGCTTGAGTCCCATCGATGAAACATAATGGTCTGCCATCATACTATGGTAATAATTAAGGGCACTATCTAGAAGAGCTGTTCTTCATGCAGAGTTCTTTTTTTCACCCTAGAGTAAAACGTTTGGTGTCGGCCATTTTAGAGGCATCAGAATATCCAACTCCTGCCGGTTTCATGGCTTTGTGGAGCTCCGTGGAAACTGTAAATGAAATAGGCCTATGCTTTTTTTTGAGGGGGTATCAAAAGCACAGTCCATTCCCTTAAAATGTTACCTTTGAAACAAATATACACACAATAAGGTGAACACATAGAGCCATTAAAGGGACAGTACACCCAAAAATAAAAAATCTGTCATCATTTACTCACCGTTAGGTTGTTCCAAACCTGAATAAGTTTGCTGAATACAGATGAAGATATTTGGAAAAATGTCAAGAACCAAACAGATCTCATCCCTCATTTACTGCCATAGTTGGACAAATAAATACTATGGGATTCAATGGGGGATGAGAAATGTTTGGTTGCTGACATTTTCCAAATATCTTCCTGTGTGTTTAGCAAAACAATTAAATTTCGGAGGGTGAGTAAATGATGACAGAACTTTCATTTCTGGATGAACTATGCCTTTGATCCAGTCTTATCTATTATCATTTACTGCAAAACTGAACAAAGCACACACACATTTTTTTCAGGTGCATGGTGACAGTGTCATTGGTTTTGACAAACTCCAGCCCTTCTGGATTGAATTCTAATAAACCTTGCCAATACGCACACGCACCTACACTTCTTATCGCCAAAATGTTCACCACAGGTGGCACTTTAATACCCAGTGTCAATCAAAGAGCCGTACAGCTCAGCCCTTATCTGCAGCCATAATGGAGACCAGACAGCAGCAGCAACATCAAACCCAGACAAGGGGGAACTAGTAAAAGCTGGAGTAGAATGGGGGCGTGGATGGTTCTCAACTTCTGAATGACCGCATAACACCATGTCTTACAACAATAAAGCCCCTATTTAATAACTGCGGTGATTGCAGGGTTGAAAGAGAAACTAGATCTGTGATAGAGGTGCAAGTCTGTCTGCATGGAGGGAAGGCCGGGGCTAGTTGTCACAGTTTTGAGTCTGTCGGGTATTTTCTGTGGCAGTGATTTTCTGTTTGTTTTCAACAAGTAGGTAAAATGCAGTTTGATCCTTTATACAAACATATTCATATATTTAGTCTTGATTTTGGGTAAACGTGAAAGGAGTGAAAAGGAGAATATCATTATTAAAGGGATAGTTCATAAAAAAAATAATTCCGTCATCGTTTACTCACCCTCATGCCATTTTAAACCTCTATGACGTTCTATATTTTGCAGAACACAAAAGAAGATATTTTGAAGACTTCTATTGTATAGAACGCAGCACAAATGAATTGTGTTCCACCATTGTTTGGTTACCATATTTCTTTTGAAATACTTAATCTTTCTTCTGTGAGAAATGCCACTTTAGCTTTCCCCATCATTTTGTCCGGTTGTCTTTGAGGATACCTTGTTGTATCCTCAGGCAGGGGCCTTTGTTTTCAACATGAAGAGAGGCTTCTAATTGAGTGAGAAGTGCTGCGTGTGTGTTCGTATCTGCTAAGATGTGCTTGGAGAGCTGGGTAATTTACATCTGTCAAAAGCCTGCTTCTGAACGCCGACCTGACGTACCCCCATCAACTCCCTCTGTCATCAGCACTAGACTAATTAGATCAACAACATTAAGAGTCTGCTAATATGAATCAAGATGATTCCTTTCGTTTTGATGTATGCTGATTCAGTCCGCCGCATCTGCGCTCTCTTTAATGAAACCCGCTATTTATTGTCCCTAAACACGGCAAACACAATATTCATTAGCCGCACAATGTACCTGGAGGCTTCTTCGCTTTACAAGTGGCGTCTTGCATTAATGAAATATATAAATCTCTTTTTAAAATAATTATTTATGTGCACTCGGTATTGGCTTAATAGGGGAGTATGCATAATAGGCTTGCTTACATGAGAGAACAGAGAGACGCCTGGCTTACAAGCGCATTACGCATCTATAATGTAGCTACTGTCTCATTTCCATGACAGCTTCTTGGTTTCCAACTTCTGGAGAGAGCAATTCCAGCCCTCATTAGCACAGCAGAGTAAATCTTTCTTCTTGTTTAAACAAATTATAGGTTGGTTATGTGTCTTTCAGAACGTTCCTCTCGGATGATAAAATACTCTCCCTCTTGAAGAGACGGTCGTGAATCATCTGATATTTTAATGGCCCTTGATAATGTACACACACTTTCTGAAGAATGACCTAGAGAAAACCTTCAGGAACATTCTTTTCTTTTTTCCTTGTTTTCTTTCTTTTCTCTGAGGTCTAGACTTCAGGCTCATAACTAAAGCAGGTCATAACATAAAAAGAAGAAAGAAAATATGATCAGTCACAAGAACCCACCTCTCCGTCCCAGTGAGACTATAAGCTGTTCTTTAGTGCCGGGGATACAGTCTTAACACACAGACTGACTTTATTTTAACACAAGGGTTTTACTGCAGGACCCAGATTTCAATCAAGCGATGAATCAAGAATCATATGATGACCCAACATTAGACCGCAAAGTATTTATATAACAAAATAAACAAAAAATTCTTGATTATTATTCAATACTATTGAATTGGAAAAATTATACATTTTTAAATGTCTCCTGAAGTTTGGTGGTTGGCAAGGGGAATTAGGGGTCATTCACAGCATGCAACAATGCGGTTGTCACAAACTGCATTTTTCTTTGCTCCTGGTAAAACTGTTTGCATTATTATCCTGTTGGCTTTGTGTGGTTTGTTTTTGTTGTTTTTCTCGCTTTGGTAGTCATTTAATTGAGGTAGCCGCTACCAAGTGACAGAAACATTTTCCCCAACAGTGACTAGACTGGCTTAGACATCAACAGCGAATAATGCAGAAAATATGTGCTCCTCCCTTCATACAGTTGTCATCGAGAGTTTACATACACCTCGCAAAATTGTGAAATTTGAGAAAATTATGAGGAATTTTGAAAGTTGAGATTTGTTTTTAATTAAGTGCTGTCCTGAATAAGATATTTTGCATAACAGTTGTTTCCTAAAAAATAATAAAGAGTAAATTTATGCATATAAGCCAATTTAAAAAGTATACATAAATCTTAATTCTGTGTGATGTTACCTGGATGATTAGTGACAGTTTTATGTTATGTGACGACGGGTCTCCATAAAAACCATTCAGATCCTCCAGTATTTGCTATTTCAGCATCTTCTGCATATCTGAACAGGGATTTTGATGTTGAGATTAATGTTTCTTATTGTTATTTTTGGCCTTTTTTTATACAGTTCAGTGGGAGAGAGAAGAGGGTGAGGTCAGGAAGCCGGGCCTCGAACTCTGGTCACCCGAAGCGCAACCGTTCAACATGTCAGAGCACGGCCCACAAGGCCATTGGCTCCGATGAGACTTATCTTTTTATGTAAAAGTGTTCATTTTCAAAATTCCTCTTAAACATTAATTCTGGAGGATGTATCATAACTTTTGTATATTCCCACTTATTATATCGCTGCTGTCGTTCTGAAACATTGTATCTTCAGATTTTTAGTTTTTTAACATACATCTTTATTATAAGTCACTGGTTTTGCAAATATCTAACCAATTTAAAGTGTTACAAAATCATTGTCAACTTTGACAACACAGTATTTAATTCTTTTAAATAGTAGTTTATTTCCTGAAAAGAAGTGAATTTGGACATCCGAGGTTTCAGCTGGACTGTGCCGCTATATTGAGTGTGCATGGATTTATAGTTAGCACTATTTTATTTGTTTTTCCCTGCTGTCAGAACAGACCTGAGCATCAATTTCAAGCAATCTCTCTACAGGTTAACAAGACCTATTTCTTCAGGCTTCCCGTGAGAGTTCATCTAGGTGGTATGAGCACAGTTCACAACAAACTCAGTAAAAATACATTAGTGACCACTAGTGAATCTCTTTTGGGGGTTGGTGTTTACTGGGCTTTTGAGTAAACCACTTAACCTCCCTTCAATAATTACTCATTTAGGACAAGCTATTTAAATGCTTCTCAAAGCAAAAAGCCCTGAATGAACTACAGGGGGCTAATTAGAGAAAAGGTGACGTTTAGGTGGCACTTGAAAGCCTACGATCCTGTTGCTCGGAATGAGGCTGATGTACCGACAGCTCTTCGAGGCTATGCATGTATCTCGAAGCATGCTGAAAGGTGTGATGTGTAATGAATTGAGTTTGTAGATGAATTAAATTGAGTTTTTTATGCTCCCTAATTTGGGTCAAAATCACGGGAACACAAACAGCGATGAGCAGCCCACAGAGCTCAAAAGGGGAATTCCCTCGGTTAGGGCCCTCTGGTTCCGGCAGGATCAATAAATTAGTGCTTGAATGGAGCTGAATGAAAAGTAGCTTCTGGGCCTCATCTCTGCTTGGTGTTAAAGAAAATGAATTAAAGAGTTCTGGATGAGTCTTACTGCCCCATTCTCAGCCCCTCCAACCCCTGTCCTCTTCTAATTTAATTTCACTAAAATCCAATCAGAATCATTTGACATTAAATTTGAGTCTCAGGGGGAGAGAGAGAGAGTTCTGGAAAGCTGTGAAAGGAGGATAACTCTTTCCACTTCTTCCATGCCAGACCTTTTTTATTAAGACTGTAAAGTCAGGACTGCATTGGCCAGAACTGAGCGGCGTGACACGCCTAGGGCCCAAAATGTACGACAAGCCAGCCTAATGAAAAGTCTCACTCACAGGGGCGGACTGACACAGAGACCCCGCATATAATTACGCCTTAAATAATAAATGTCCACGCTTACATTTTCATAATATCTGCAAGTCCCGCTTGCCATGGCCTGAATATTCCGGGTGCGAGACGGAAGGTTGAAAATAAGGATTATTTTGACTTGCCCAGTGTGGTTAGTTATGGCTCCACAGACTCATTTTTTTTGGCTGGGATCGTGATGAATAAGTTAAGTGCGATGACAGCGGCTGAGCAGTGGGAGAACATATTCAGGTAGCAGACAGATCGTATTACTTACACTTTCATAGGAAAATAATTTACATGTCTAACATTGCATGCTAATGCGTGTGATTTACATCCCTTCTGCCGCAGAGCCTCTGCTCATGACTCAATAACACATGGTTGTTGGTCTCAAACCTCTTCTCATCTTTTAAATTACAGATGACTTCATGGTATAAGTGTTGTAACCTACTTTTCGAATTCTCTGTTTTCTTTACTCCGTTACGCATCGCACATTTAGATTAGGTCCATACAGGCGTATATGTTCAGTTGTGATGGGGAGTGTGGTATGTCTGGGGCATGTAGGTTAATTCTTTTTGCGAATGAGTGTCAGGTTGTTTTAACTTATTAATTCATACCCTTAAACCAAAATGTAAACTGTCTTTATGCATATTACTGGAAAAAGTTAATAAAAAAATTAAGATAAATACAGCAGTTCAAACTACTGACAAAATTGTGGCTTCTGTTTTAATAAATGTACAAATGTTCAGTTGTTGATGATGAACAGTTGCCATGATTGATTGCCATGACTCTTTCATCCCAGGGGGACAAAAGCAGAGATATTATTCTTTACCAGAAATAAATACCCCTTAAGCTTTTTCAGCATTTTGATATTTTCCCCTGAGATTTCACTTTGCATACAAAACATATAATCAGCGGCAAGAGTGGTCTTCATTGAACCGAAGAGAGCGCACGTCACTCCTTTCTTCATTAAGTTACATTTGCTCCCTGTAGTCGCTCCAATCAAATTCAAGACTCTGCTCCTGGCCTACAAGACCACCACTGATTTGGCACCCTCTTATCTTAACTCGCTAATGCAGACTTATATATCCGCCAGATCCCTATCCATTGCAAACGAACAACGTCTTGTTGTGCCACCCCAAAAAGGTAAAAAATCTCTCTCACCCACCTTCTCTGGATCGGTTCCACATTTATGGAATGATCCGCCCGCTGCTACAAGATCAGCAGATTCTGTAGCCATCTCTAAGAATCGTCTGGAAACACATCTGTTCTGTCAAAACCTGACTGATCAGTTCTGACTTCTATTTATTTTCTACTCTTTCAAAAAAAAAATACTTAGCTCTGTATGCTGTGGTAGGCTAATTGAGACCAGTTTCTTTCTTCCACTTATGCTTTTTGTTGTCCTTATGTTGTTCCAATTGCTTCCATTGTTTCCCTCATCTTTAAGTCGCTTTGGATAAAAGTGTGCTTAATGACTAAATGTAAATGTAATCATTTTCACTAAAGCTCAAATTCCAGTTTGCAATTTCACAAAATGCACACAAAATGCCTCAAAAGTTTGTAGTAACTGGTTGCATCTACATTGTTCAGTATTCCCACGTTATGTCCAAACAAAGCCAGAGCTTTCCCTATCCAATCTATTTTTTCCTTTTCACGGTGTCGTCTCAAGAAATATCTGCATACACTTGAAACCAACTCAAAACGATGTAGTATACTTGCCAAATCAGCATGTGGCGCTGTAATTCTGCCACATAGATGCACTATAAACGGAGAGGAAGACTTGAAGCATTCGCATTAACTTTGCACGCAGGGGTGATGACATCATCAAATAGAAGATCTGCAGAACGGCTATACACACGAAAATGCAAGGGTGGCGTTTTCAGATCTATCCACTCTGATACCCGGTTTAAAAAATAGGTATAAGTGTATAAGCGTTATATCCACAGTTTATATAGCATTCATCACCCAAATGCAGTGAACAAACAAACTCCTGCTTACAAGTGAAAGAGATGTCTGCACACACCTTCCACTGCTCTCATTGCTGCAGTGTGGCCGTGCCGCATGCTTTTCCGGGAGAATTGGCCAATAAGGGACTAAGAAAAGTTGTTACAAAACAGTTTTATATGTTGGAAAAAAACTTTCCGAAACCTGTACGATCGCTGGGGGTATATATCGAGCACAGAAATACTACGTAATACGGCCAACTCGTTTTATGACAAGTTGACCATGTTAAGTAACTCATATACATACCTGGATATATATTATTTGTTTTTGACTTTAGTCAAATAACTGAAATATGAGTTATATTTGAGTGGCATAACTATTTATAGGAGTTAGCTTTTTTTGAAGAAATGTAATATTATCTAGTTCAATAATTGCAGTGACTTTTTATCTGAACAATGCTTCGATATGTTTAGTACAGTTAAGTTTTTTGCTAATTTTTGCCGTTGATCTTCAAATTTAGCTGAAAATGTACTTGAAAGGTTCTTTAATGATGATAAAAGTTCTATTTTGAACCATGTCTTCTGAAGAACCCTTTTTTGGTGCTTAGCAGCACCAGTTTTTCTTAAGAGTGTAGTCTTTTTAATGACAAATTCTCTTATTCCCTCACCCGATTCAGTATGACAAGTTTTTAATACAATTATACACAAATAATTGTGGAAATGTTTCAAAGCTTTTCAGTAGACATACAACTGACAATATGATCCTACCCTGAAAAATACAATCTTGCCCTGGTCTAATAATTTAATAAACTTAACTAGGGATTTAAAATCTTCAGAAATCAAAACATCCTTTCCCCTCTTTCTCTTTCTGTATGTGTGCTCATGTAATATTCAGACCTTTTCTGGCATGCTATTAAAATGCTTCCAGTGCAAAGGCAGCAGTTTAAAATTGGGGAGAGCAGCATTCACTCCCCCACCATGTCTGTCTGTCTCACCCTCATTCACGCTCCCCAACCAAACTCACTCATCCATTCATTCTCTCAGCGTATACAGCAACATTCAAACACACTCCAGTACGCTCTAGCTCGTCCACTTGCGCTCTTCCTCTCTCTAAAGTGTTGTTTTCTACATTCACACACACATTTCATTTGCCCTCTTTCTGGATCAATATCCCCAGCAGTGAATTAATGTTATTAAAGATATATCACCAGATGGTGCAGACTTTCTTTCATCCCTTCATCTGCAGCTTTACCATAATTCTAACCTTGTGCAGCACATCTGTCCCATGAGCTTTTGTGAACGGTAACAGTCTTCCAGCTTTAGATCTGTCTCCATTAGTGTTTGAGATTTGCCAAAGTATCAGAGGCAAAGTGCAGTTTTAATTTCTGGATGAACCATTTAACCATCCATCCAGTCACATTTATTTAGAACGTTTCAAAATGGTGCATTCATAATTTTATCACTTAAAATGTACAGGGAGAGAAGGATAAACCCGGTTAGACTTTTCCACTTTTAAATAGAAAAAAGAGACAGTGATCTGACAGGTAGCAACAGACAAATTCCAACACTGTTCTCGTACATTTCCAGAACATTATGATAATCTGCAGCATTATATGTAGTGGTGGGGTCTAGTAATACAAGTGCAGTTTTACTGACTGGGGATGTTGTTCATTTGCTATTAGTTCGACAGGACCTACTGTGACGGAACCAAAATCCTGACTAAACTCTTCTTAAACATAGTATTTCTCAGCAGGAAAGACCACAGCAGGTTCCAAAACCTTTTATCACCAAGAATTGGATTCGGACCAACTCTCCAAAGTTACGTATTATTTCATGATATACTATAGTAAACAATGCATAGGTGTTCATGTGATACAGTGGCTTATGCAAATGCAGCTATTTCAGAACAAAAAGAATGTTAAGAAGATTAGTTGTTTGGTTGTAGTATATGTATAGAATCATTTTGGTTTAATTTAGAAAGTTTGTGCTTTTAAAGGGTGAGTTCACCCAAAAATGAAAATTCTGTAATTTACTCACCATCGAGTTGTTCTTTGTTCTGATGAAGACAGAAGACAGAATGCTTGTAACCAAACAGTTATTGGCCACCATTTAATAGTAGGAACAATTGCTTTATATGTTTTTTTTCTGTTCAACAAAAAAGAAGATATTTTGAAGAATGTAGGAAAGCCAACTGGGGCACTTTTGACTACCATTGTAATTTTCCCTACTATGGTAGTCAATGGTGGCCAACTGTTTGGTCACAAGCATTCTTCCAAATATCTTTCTCTGTTTTCATCAGAACAAAGACATTTTTCAACACATCGAGGGTGAGTAAATGAATGAACTTTTATTCTAGGGTGAACTGCCCCTTTAAGCAGCAAATTCCACAGTCAACTAAATCACTCGATTGGTATCTTTTTAATATCCGGTAAATGTTTTATTGGCACACTAGCGCACCCAAAAGCAGCAGACTGTCAGTCTTCTAACAAAATAAGATCTGGTTTTGATAACCAATGCCATACAGGAACAAATGAGCGATTATAATGGGCAACAAAGTCGAACATGCTTGACATCTATTGTATATTGCAATTCTGTCCATGTCAATTTCTCTGTGATGAATGTGATGCAATGATATAATACGCAACAAAACCAGAACTTTTAGTGATATTCATATCGCTGTGTTTATCTCACATACTGTAGAAAGAAATACAGTCTGATCTGTACTTGCTTTACATTTTCTAATGTAATATTAAATATTATTTTCTCAATATTCAACTTTTGAGCCTCTCCAAGAGAACCATGACTTCATCTAATGTTTAATCACACAACAACAAAAATACATTTTGCTCAATACAAATGATGAACTCTGAATTGTTATTCGTTTTTTATCTTGGCTAAACCCCCAAACATTTTGTATCTCTGAAAAGCGCTTGAATGTGATTCCAAACAGTTGCATGCATAGTCTCGGAAGAATTCAGTGAATGGACCAGCGGAAATAGCTTCATGTTCCTATTTTAGTCTGATAAATGTAAATGTCCAGATAGTGATGTCAGGCTCATGATATATCAATAAGCATCTTAAACAGTTTGAGGAAATATGCAAAAAGGTGTAACGTGAAACCTAGCTGATTGTGATTGTCGACTGCATTCAGTGTCATTGTCATTCTCCTTGTTTATTTTGTCCTTGTTGTGTTTTTCTATGCGGGCTGAGTCATTCTCTCTCTATTTCGATTGGAGTAGCAGGCCTCTCCTAATTGGCAATTAACAGCGTTCACAAAGCAATCAAGCACCAGCTAGGCAGATGCAAGAGATGAAAATGAGCTTGTTTATAATTTATCGCGCTTAACTTCAGATCTATTTTGGAAAAGATGCGTTATAATGAGGCAAACATTCCTTATTTTTACGCATGACTGAGCAGAGATATTAATCCTGGGTGCATTTCAGCATTGTTTTATAACGTTTTAGTCTTATAAAGGCTTTTAATTTGTTTTTTTCCTACATTTTAAAATAGTTATGCACTTTGAACTTGTTTTTAATTGCTTAATGCGAACAGATGAAGGAAAGATCAAGGTTTTTACTCTTACTTGAGCATCATTTAATAACATTAGGAGCATCTCTTTTTGCTCCAGACATTACACTTTGACCGTCCCCTTACACTTATAATGAACTGCTTTTCAGAAACACTGAACATTCGCTAAAAACATTAAGCATCTACACACTTGAGATCCTAACAGGAAGCAAATCATAGTAGCAAGTTCATTGTATTGTTTCATTTTATTATTACAATCATTTTTAAACAGTACCTCCACCTCAAACAGGAAGGAATAAAGTTAAGTAAATAGAGAAATTGTTGTTTTGAGTCATCTTCAATTCTGTACCCGCCGTACGTGTAACTTGCTAACTTGTCTGAACAATCAGTCACATCCCACGTCCGTGCCTGTTAGAGCAACCGCAAATCTCATTTCCCATTTCTTCTCCTGTTACGGTTGTGTCAGGAAGCAATTCTAACTTCAAATGGCCTCGCTTGAGCACAGGGACACAGGCGGAATGAAATTAGCAAGGAGAGGACAGGTTGTCTTTTAACTAGGGAGAATGTCCAGCGTAACGCGTTGATCCAATCAGATGACTCCTCCCACAAGCTCCGCCCCCAAACACCTGCTCAAGTGATTTCTGAAATCGTCTCTGATTATTTTAGAGAAACACATGCCGTCTACCATAATTGTGAGACCGGTTAATGCATTACAATGCTCTTGGACCAAACTACCTCCCTATAAATGTAGAATACTGAATGAAGACCCAAAAGAGGAGTGACATTGACAATTAGAGGCCACAAATCGTTTATGTGTCACTGGGATGGGGTTGCAGCATGTTGGGTCCAGACAGCTTGAAGGAGGAAAAAAGACTTTAATAGAGAAAGGAAATTATAAAGATCAACAGTTCCTTATCATGAAAAATGGCAGGATGCAAAAAGTGCATATGGACAATACAGTTCTAATCCCTCAATGATGAGTTGTATATTCATTTTCTATCTCATGATGCTGTGATAGATATATATTGTATGAGTATTATGCTCTTCATTAGGCCCAGATGGAATTTGCGAACATTTTGCATTTATTCTATGCTGATTTTAGAGGAATGAAATACATTATTGTCACACTTTTTTGATTACTTTGATAACAACATGCACTGTTGGACACCTCTGAATGTTGCTGTCATTGAACGTGGAGTTTTTTTTTTTTTTTACTAATAATTTCACCCAGACTGAGCCAATAAATACATTAACACAAAGTTCAGACAAAATGACAAAGGGATTAAGAAAATGATTGAATCCATTTATAAACTCTTTAGATTCTGATTGAATTGATAAAAACATCTGCCGTAGAGAGATAATGCATGTACCTGTGAAAACAACCCCGTTGCACGTCTCTCAAGGCTTCGGTGTCATCTTCATTCTGTCAACAACCTTCAGAAAGCCTCTGCCTTCGTTGACTTATCTCATGTTTTCAAACACAGTGTAAATGTTTCATTGTGCCCTTACGCAAAGCACTTAACCTCAGGACGCTCCGAGGCCATGAAACAGCAGTAAGTGCACTCCATCCCTCTGAATAAAATGAGTCTGTTAAATGACAAATAAACAATTAAAGAGAGAAACGTATTATGCATTTTGCTTTCCCCTGTACGACGTAGTTATTTCTCTCCAGTAGCAGAAAACACTTGGATTTAGTTGCTGATGGCAGGGGCGTCATGCAGCCTGTGCAAAACACACAGAAACATGTCCTTGTGTACAAATACATTTAAAGCAATATTATCGAGAATATCTCTTAAGTGTATTCAAAACATTCCACAAATCATTGCGAGAATTCAATTACAACACTATCTGGTTGATACATGAATCTTCTTCCCAGAAAAAAACAATTGTGTACATTTTTAAGGTAAATGTATCAGTCTGGTGTATTTGAGAACAAATATATTGTGTAAAATTTTGGCCTTTAGTAGTCAAAGAGTCTTTTATTGAACAGAGCACAATAGTAAAATAAAATAAAATAGCAAATGATGTAAAAATTACATCATTTGCCAGTGCTGTTGCTTCTGTCGCCTATGATAATTTCCTGTACGTGATCAAAAATCTCCAAAGAAGGACGAGGGTGCAGCTCATAACTGATATAGTGTCTTCCTATAGAATCATGCAGCTTATTAATTGATGCTTAACTCAATAATAGGAGGTTGCATGCTAAACTGACTGTTCAAAAATCTAAGGAGGCACATTTTGTTTCAATGGGCATCTCGCCTCTGGCCTCTAATATTCAGACCCAGTCCCAAAACTGGGGATTAAATTACAGATAAATAATAAAAATGTTTTTGGGGGAAACTTTAAAGATTAAGGAGTGGTTTACCAGACAGTGATTAAATGAAGACATGACCCCCTTACAGTTAAATTAAACTTTCATGCCTCTAAAAAATTACTTTTGAGACAACATGACAGTTCAAGCTGTTTTCGGTTTAGACAGCTTTAACGTTTGTTTAAGTCTATTTTAGTGTTGGTGAACAAAACTTAATGTATTTATAAATAAATGTGATAAATCAAGAAAATAATGTAATTTTTTTACACAACAAGTATGACATATTAATGAAACCCTGCTTACGTTACGCTTGTGTCAATTTTTTAGAAATCACAGACGGGCTAGTGGGAGTGCTGGAGTGCATCCCACTAAAAATAAGTCACTCCAATTTCTTTTTTTTAATTCAATAACATTAACTTAGAATGTCAAATAAATAAATTGTACATTTCTAAAAAAAAATGTTATGCTTTAGATACTGTCAATAGGCTACATACATTTTGCACATTTTACTAATGATATACATTTCTTTACACATTGTACACTGTACCTCACAAATAAAGTAAAAAAAAAAATATTAGCTAAGGGATCAGAGTCCTCTCACATGATGCGTGATTCGGGTGTCAATCAGTTCAACACATGCAAGAGGAACGCTCTCATGTCAAATCACATGGCACTAAATAAAAATCATAACCATGTGTGATGTTTGATTTTTATCTCAGACACAAATTATTGTATCTATTACATGGCCACGAGAAAAGCAATAAACTGCAGCCATGTAAAAACATCACCTTTATGACAAAACAGAAGCCTTCGCAAACTAGTACACTAACAGTGAGCACTAATCATACTGCCTACTTACCCACACAAATCACTTGGGACTACCAGGCGAAAGTCACGATTATTATTCATGAACACGGCTGATGAGTTTTAAATTGTGTCCCTCTTCTGAAATCACATGATAAAAGAAATGAAATGCACGATTTTATGCATCTTTTCTGTTTGGAATTATTGTGTTTAAGCAATTTAGGTTTCTTGGAGAGATCCATTTTCGTTGATGGATTACCAAATCTAAGAAAAACATCAGTATTAATGTCCAAACAAAGGATAACAAAACTGTTATCACTGGCTTCTCTTTGCCGTATTGATCGTTTAATTGCAGTGTCTTGGTTAAAACAGGGATCAATGCTGTGGAGAGCAACAAGACTACAGCACAAGCACTGAATTAATCTTTCAAAATAATGGCCCAGCACTTTTAGGACTGTCCACAGGCATCAGGCGCTTCTGTGAGAGTGAGCAGATGAGAGAGAGTGAGAGAGAGAGAGTTATTGGTTTAGAAACCTGTGCATGCCACTGACTGGGTGGATTCCCACAATCTCCTGCTAAATGGCAACATCATAAAGGGCAGCGACACCAAGACGTGTTTAATAACGGATGCTATTTTAAAGTGCCAAATGCATAAACTTTGCTGCTCATTGTTTATATGGAGACCTCTTTCTGAATTCATAATAAAGAGAGTGAGAATCAAGAATGATCAGTGTTAAGACCTTGTTATAATAATAAGACCTTTACATTAATTATAGTTATAAAGAAAAATTATAATAACATCTTCATATATAATAACTCAATACATATAACAATATGCTCGCTACATATTGGATGTAAAATAGAAATAGAAATATTAACTATACATTATTATTTATATTTTCAAGCGGTGCACTAATGTTCATCCTGTCTCATAATCTTATTTCCAACACAGACGTGTTGACCTCTGACAACCTGTTGTCTGATAGTCATAAAATGCCTCATTTGATTTACCCGAACCCTTTCAAAACACCATGTGCTTAGTCTTTTAAGTTCAAGTGAAAACAGATGGTGTTTCTCTTCTAATCACTTTTCGAGTCTATACATAACTATCTCTGTATCCACCTCTAACAAGTTAGACTAGAATATTTTCTAATTGTGACTTTTTATGGTTAAAATTGGGCGGGGCAGGTCACTGACTGGGAAGGAGGGGCTTTCAAGCTGGGCGGTGGGGCAGGGAAGTGGGCTGATTGGGGGGGAGCAGGGAGGTGAAGGACAGGGTACTCTTTACTGAAGAGAATTGTTTTGACCAGTCGAGCTTGGCAGAGGATCACCTTTTTCACCCCAGATATGAATATGACTGGGTGGAGAGGTATGATATTAAAATGTAGTGTTTTCAATGTGTGGATGATCTGGACAACAACAACATTCTGAATTGTTTTTATTTTGTTAGATTGCTTGTGTGTATATTTTAGCCATTGGTTGCAATTCCCAACCTCAATGCTGCTTAAATCTCCATATTGTTCATTTAAAAGGGTCCTGACACTGATGATCAATGGAATTAAAATGATATTTCTCATCCTGCTTCACTATTCCATCTTCCCTATATTTCTCTGTTCTGATGACTCAGCGTTCTGAGTGAGTCTGGCCAGATGCTGCCCTGGCCACTGTCAGCAGATGCTGAACGGAAGATGTCTGCCTGTGTTTACAGCATATGAGACACTGTGACTGGCACAGAGAGATCTTGCCCTGGCACTGCCGTCCCACGTAAAAACTCTGCCAGACATACTGAACGTCCCATCAGACTAGTTGCCAAGGTACATTTGTTAAAAAATGGCTTATCTAGATGTGATTCAATCATGTCCCTTTGGTACTAAATGACCAGTAACCAGGTTGACAAATACACAGATTAGCATGCAGGCAGAAATTCACAGTTTTTATTATCACTTTGATTCAAAAATTTATATTTGCAAAGTGTTAACATGAAAAAATGTGGCATGTTTTTCCTAAAATAGTGAAAGAAGAAAATAATATTTCCCACTGTATCTGTAGTATGAATGACAAAAATAATTCATGAAATATTTACATCACATTTTCTCATTTCAAACAAATAGCATTCATGCACATTTTTTGAATGAAAAAGAATATTCCATTCCATTCCATTTTCTACCGCTTATCCGAACTACCTCGGGTCACGGGGAGCCTGCGCCTATCTCAGGAGTCATCGGGCATCAAGGCAGGTTACACCCTGGATGGAGTGCCAACCCATCGCAGGGCTGAAAAAGAATATGCTAAACCAAAATTAAATAAATTCACACTCTTTGTTGGTTTTCGCCTTCATATTTCTTTTTCCTTTACAATCTACAGGGTGAAGTCAAATTCAAGTCATCTATCTCTACACACACATGCATAATTCTGCGTTCTATCTGAGGCTATATGACAGTGTGTGGCATATAAATCAAAAGTGAATAAGTGCAAGAGGAAGGAATAACAGCAAGCATGGCAGGCTTGTTTGTCTGCAATAAATACCGTTTCATCATTTCACATCTCTCCAGAGAAAAGTGGTAACAGAAGGAGCCACAAATGACCCTCAGGAATTTCCCTCTCTCTTTCTGTCTCTGACAGATTTGCTTGGCTGGAACCTGAGTAGTGAACATTTAGAGCCATCTGCAAACTGAATGGAGCACACAAGTGACACATAACCACAAACGAATGTGGACACATAGAAACTCACACACTGCGCCAAGGGACATGATGCAAATGGCCCCTTTTGCCAAAACTGAATGAATTCAAATGAACCAACAAATAAATATGTATAATATTTGCTAATGTTTTATTTTAATTACTCTACAACACTTGGTCAACGTTTTTCATATGTGCTATAAAATGTGACTAATCACAATATTCCCACATGAGAATAAACAAATGAATACAAGAATGTGTCTGAACAAAACTCATCTACTGCTTGATTGTATAACTGTTTAATTTTTCTTCTGGCTGAAGAGGTACGACAAATGACAAAATCAAGTTTTAGTCTCAGTCTTTTTTTACTCAGCCCAAATCTGTATACATTTTTTTGTTCCAATAAACACAAATAGATATTTGATATTTGAGATATTTGGAAAAACAAACAGTTCTAGGCAGTGGTTGAATTGTTAAAACATTTTAGAGGGGTGCTGTGGTCAAATATTTGATGATTAACAGATGATTTGCCCAAAATGTATATTATTTTTATTAAAATACAATAATAAGTGGGATGGTTTATCTAGATGTTTATCATTTTTTACACAAAGAGGATGCCAACCCCTCAAATCGAGCCCTGGTTCTAGGGCACCACTGACTACTATAGTATGGAATATACTATGATATACTATATATATCGCCAGATCCCTACGCTCTGCAAAAGAACAGCGTCTTGTGGTGCCATCCCAAAAAGGTAAAAAATCTCTCTCGCGCACCTTCTCCGGATCTGTTCCACCGATGTGGAATGATCTACTTGCTGCTACAAGATCTGCAGATTCTGTATCCATCTTTAAGAAACATCTGAAAACACATCTCTTCCGTCAACATCTGAATGATCTATTCTAACTCTATTTTCTTCTCTACTCTTTAAAAAAAAAAAATGAATGAATGAATGGTCCTGTATACTGTGTTAGGTTATATGAGACCAGTCTTCTTTTTTGATTGCACTTATGCTTTTGTTGTACTTATGCTGCCCCAATTGCTCCCATTGCTTACCCCACCTGTAAGTCGCTTTGGTTAAAAGCGTCTGCTAAATGACTAACTGTAAATGTAAATGTACTATGGTAGTCAATGGTGCCCCAGAACTGTTTGGTTTCCTCCTCTGTTCCAAATATTGTCTTTGTGTTCAACAGAACAAAGAAATACATACAGATTTGAAACAATTTGATGGTGAGTAGATGACAGTATTTTCATTTTTGGGTAAACTGTGCCTTTAATATATATACATTTCTAAATATGTAATGCTTTTTTATTTTGTTTTTGAATTTTTATTAGCTTTTAGTGTACCTTTTTAATTTTTTTACCATACAATCTTTCAATGTGGCTTATGGACTCAATTAACAATCTGTTTATGTTTTCGTTTTCTGGATCTTCCGTTCTCTTGACACTTTAACAATCGGTTTATGGGAAACATGCGTAATTGTTTCACAAACTACATTTTGCCAGTTGCACAAACAAAATAACAGCATACAGGTTGGAAAACAGGCCTAAAATAAATCTGAATACTAACAGCATTTTGTGTATTTGTGAAAATCGACAGAAAATCTGTATACAGGAAAGTCTGTAATCATTAAATTTAGCATTATCTACACTACAAAGTCTGCATAAACAACATCCCACACTAAACACAACATACCAGGTTCAGAAAGTCTGCATGTCTGGTGAAATAGACATGAATGAGTGCGAAAAGAGGAGGAAAAAACAGATGATGCACAAGGTAGATGAACAGTCTTGATGGTGTCTGCTTGGTGTCAATAGCTCTTAAGACAGAGGGTGACTGCATTTAAATACGATGTAAAGTTATTCATCTCCCTGCTAGTGTGAAAGCACAACAAAACCATGAAATAGGTTGGTGTTTGAAATTACACTTGAGATTTCTAAACATCTCACTGCAGGTGCATCAAACGCTCAGTTGGAGACACTGCAACCCTTGCATTCAAATTAGGACATCTAGCAAATGCGTACCATTGTAACCATCTCCTCATGTTTATACCACATGCTTTTACCTGAGATAATGAGAACACCCGCTAAACCCCACACACTAAGAAAAGTTATTATAAATAGCTGTGCCATTGTCTGGCTACAACATGCTATGCTCAGGGAAGTGGGTTGAAGTTCTTGGCAGGTACTCTGTCCTTTCAGAAAAAGGCTCCTTCCTTGTGTCTCAGACTGGACACATGGGTGAGAGGGGAAAGAGGAAAGTGCTGGTTTAATTCTAACATGAAAGAGGGCAGCACAACTAAAAATAACAGCAGGAATGTGACAACTCGGCCGGTGGTGCTGCCAGCATTATGGACTAAAAAGCCCAGCATCCCAGGATGCACCACCACTCTGTCTGACCCCAGCTAGCTGTATTTTAGCGTTCAGCAGAGATGTGTCTCAACATTCATAGGCCATATTTTGAAACACAGTAAGCAGGGCAATCATGCTGTGAAACGGTGCACAGCAAGCGCAAACTAGTTTTCATGCACAGATTCATTTTCAACAAAGCGTTCTGTAATTTACTGGTCCGCTGTTTCAATGTGGTGAAAAATAACTAGTGGCATTCAAAAAACAGAGAAAATATGATAAATCAGCGTCATGACGGAATGCTGTTTTAAAATGGTTCACAATCAGTTGGCATTAATGTTATTTTTTTGACAAAAGAACAGTCGGTCCATCAGGATAATCAGGTTGAAATCAGATTGAATCATCTGAAAGTAGACCCCTGTTGTATGTAAAAAGCGAATTGATTCATTGTTTGTCTATTTTTTCACGATATTGTCACATTAAGCAGTCTAAAACTGTCTGTTCTGCCCAACTATGAATCAACTCTTCAAACTAATATTGACTTGGCACTGCAAAATCAGTAAAATCATTCATATTCATATAAAAACAGCTATTAGTGAGCATGTCATGTCGATTCTGCCCAATAATGAACTGACTATTCAATCCTCAATATTTATTTCACAGATTAAAAAATTATAAAATACCTTATGGCCCTATAAAATATATATTTTGTCCTAAAAAATTCTGGATTCTGTGTTTCCATTTTTACAACACAAAAGTAATATATATATATATATATATATATAGTATATTTATTATCATTTGAAAAGCACATTTATTTTAATTTACAAAAGTTTATAATATAGTATAGCAAATCCACAAGTTTCCTACGCCCCATGACGCTCTGCGCGAAAAATGGGAGAAACTTCCGGTTCAATATAAAATGATGATTTTAATTCTTGACAGCGGATATTTAACTTTATTGATCCAGTTGTTGTGACAGTAAACCAATGAGCAATTTGAAAATTATGGAGGGTTTTCAATTTCTTTACACGATGTTGATTGTGTGCTATTTAAAAATGGTTAATATTTTTTATGTATTTGAAAGCGAACTGGATGCATTACACAGGCTACGTGCACATATCATAAAGCTGCTGTATCGTAAACTGGCCATTAATCTGATAAACATTATACCAACGATCATGTGCAAAAGCAGCATTTTCACATTCTCTCTAAATTTTGTTTGTAAGACGATAAGTGGCAGATATACCTACTTTACATGCATATCAGATGAGAAATGTAGTCCATGTTATGTAAAATATTGCAACAGATTTCTGACAACACGTCTGTAAAATACAGTAAATAATCCCTGTTAATCCGGGTTACTGTCTTGCGTTTTTATTGAACACTATACAGTGTGTTTATGATTACATGAATCTTATTGAAATCACTTTTAAAACTGCGAAATCTTTTCATACTATGAGCACATTTAGTCAGATGTTGAATGTTTGTTATCTACGTTATTTGCTTGAGATGAGTGGTCTGCATTTTTAAATTTGTCTTTTAAAGTACAGTCCCTCACATGAGAAGACCGTCTGAACTTTAGATCTGTTTGCTTTTTTACGACAAGAAATAAGCTTCTGGTTGTAAGTGCAGCCACGAACCGCAGGTGTTGCTCATCAGTTTCAAAATGATTTTTTAATAGATAACCACATGAAACAAACAGTATAACAATTCAAAGTATGAATCACAGTCTCATTTTCAGTCATTAGACTAAGTAATAAAGGTGCAATACACTACTTCCGCCGCTTCACCGGAAGTTGTACCCACATTCATTTATATAGTAGCGCCCTCGGCCTCCGAAAACATGTGGATGCTAGTTTTTCATGTTGGTGTATCATAATTAACCGGACTTTTATTTTGACAGTTGGCCAAAGAGTCCTTTTCAGTGCATGTTTGAGCTGTTTTTCTCAAATAAAAACTGTGAATTTGAAACAGTAAAAATAACACATTGGGCATAGTATTATGGGTTTTTTGAAGGCAGCATAGATGTATCCTTCACTGCCTTTAATGTCCCACAATTCTATGCGTGTGCTCTCGGGGGGGGGGGGGGGTGTGATTGATTGAGCTAGGTTGAGTAAAAAAAAGCGGCCAAGAAAGCGGCAAGAGCACAGTTTTTAAATAAAGTTGTGTTTTTTACAACTTTTGATTGCATTTCTATCAAGAAATTAGTATTGAAGTTTTAAAATATTGGATTCGTTATCATAAAGGCAGAAATTCCGTTACGCTGCCTCTGAAGGCTGTCCGAATGTGTTTCTTGAAGCTTCCTTTGTGCAAAAATGCTGCCTCCGAAGGCATTGCCTCATGAGACAGCGAGGCATGAAGTCGGCTGCCTAAGCTCTCGGATGCAGCCATGCAATATTAGGAAAGGCAATTCACATTTCAGTGTCCAGGAACACCTCATTACTTTGTAAGTCGTAAGGAGGTCGTAAGGATCACTGTCGAGTCCACAAAGGAGTGTGTCACCCGCCTGCCAGGTGACGTCAATGCACACCGTTGACATGTGTGGGAAACAAACCCCATTCCAGCTGACCATTAAACTCTCACTTCCTGTCAGGCTAATGGGCCGCACGATATCTACAGATGAAGACGCTTAACACATGTTTAACTGGGCAAACCAAGTAAAAATCAAAGTCAGCGTTTTTCTCCGTCTTTGATCATCGTCGTCTTTTCCTTCTAGTTTTTGGCCCCCAAGCTCTCGCCTCTCCTCCTCACATGTGGAACCGCGGGAAAGTCTAATGGAGCTCTCTGGTGAGATGAAAGCTTGCTGGATTCTCCTTTGTTTGGTGCTTTTTAAAGCCTCACACACCCCTCTCCCATCTCTCCATCCACTGCTGCCTCCCTACCTTCATCTCGACAATGTTTATATAAGATTTGTTAGGTTGACAGGAATCTGTGGGCAATCGCTCAGACTATGAAAGTTTCATCGTTCAGGGCCTCATACATCAAACAGTGATGCGCTTTGTCTTTTCCGCGACAGATACAAAGGAGACACCGCAGGCAATAGCATGTTTTCATTTCCTTCCAGAGCAGGAGTACATAACAGTGGTATGAAGACCCCATCCCAAGCAATTTCTACAACGGTTTCTTACTCTGCATATGCCAGCAGCACAGTTAAAATCCATTCCTGAGGCAAAATTAAATCTGGATCTCCAGAGGGATCTCCCTCCTTTCTAGTTTAAACTTAATCATCAGAAAGCTTCACTAAAGTGACCCTTAGGAAACTCCGGTGATCCTCACCCAAATGTGTTATTCAATCTCATTACAGCTTTATGAAATGTCCAAATGGCTGTGATGGAGTTATATATCTTTTATGTCCTTTCAGAGCTGTCCATTTTTCTTTTGTATGCCAAATTTGAACATCTAGTTTAAAATAGATGATGAAACATCTTGTGGTATGACATTTCTTCTATAAAACTTTGCAAACATGGCTTCTTAGACTAATTCTTATGATGTCAGGTTTAAATAAGATGAAGCGGTTCACTAAGGGTGGTTGAATGAACACTTTTATACCAGAAATCCTATGCAAATTCTCTGCTATGACAGCATCCGCTGACTAATGAAAAGCGGCAGACACTACTGTACGCTACAGGCAGAGATAATATAACCGGCCACATTAGCTGTAATCTCTTCATTACAGATCTCACTTATCAAATGACAAGAAATGGATAATTTAATAGACACAAGAATCAGCCTTCTGCCAAATGAAAGTAAGGGAACTGAGGTTGCGTCGTGAAACTGAATATCTGCAGTCTAAATGAAATCGGCTCTTGCATTAGCTCCTAGGTCTGTATATTATGAAGGCATTAACATTTTTATTGCACATTTAAATGAGTCTTCTGGGAGATCATTAAACATTGCTAAACACAACACGTGTGTAAGTCAATGGATTCTGATTTGTATATTGAATATTATGCTTTGTGGTTAAAGACAGCATAGTGTTGTTTAAAATGCAAGTTGTTGAATTCTCGAGGAGATGTTTGCAACCATTGACAAACCATTTTACCCTGGTGTAATTTCCAAAGGGATTTATATCAATTTGTTAGCACGTGGGTGAAATAAATGATAGGCTTGTGTTACATCACACAACCCAGACTCTCTGTGTACACAAGGTTAATTTGTAATGTTTTCTTATGTTGTCATTAGATTAAAATGATTTGTAGCATCTCAGAGAAGTTCCTCTGTGCTGCCTCAGTGAGGTGTGAAACAGGTGGTGTGGACCACAGCTCGCTTCAAGAAACCTATCCTCCACCTCACATCGCTCTCCTGAGTAATTACCCCGCAGCGTTACAGCGAATAGACTGGAAAACAACAGGCCGGTCCTAAACGTTCATTACAGCAATCACTTCAGAGGAACGCGCCACTTAGCAAGCACAGACTCCACCAGAAACACTTAAAAAACAGGAGACCAATTATAAAACTATCCTCAATGACCTGAGCCTCCTTCAGTTAAAGGTAAAGCTCATGCTGAGAGACTAACTGCGGGAAACCATTGCCTAGGGGTTTCGCTTTCATACCTCAGGAGATCTGATATAGGTGTATATTTGTGTTCAATAAGGTATCAAAGGGACGGTTCACGCTAAAATGAAAATTCTGTCATAATTTACCCTCATGTCATACAAAACCTGTATATTTGTTTGTGGAACACAAAAGAAGGTATTTGAAAAAAGTGTCTCTGTGGTTTTGTGTCTATACAATGGACGTCAATGGGGGTCACAGTTGTTTGGTTACCAACTTTCTTCAAAATAGCTTTTGTGTTCTGCAAAATCAAGTAATACACCAGGTTTTGAATAAGATGAGGTCGAGTAATTTATGAAATAATTTTCATTATTTGGTGAGCTATCCACTCCCAGTTGGAAAACACAATGCAAATTCCATTACAAATATGCCTACTACCATCGTTAATTTAAACCATGACAGAATTCCTTTATGTATTGTGTTTTGGGCCTTATTCCAATAGGATTTAATGTTCTTATGGTTCCCATCTGCCAGATATCTTCCCACCAACAGAACCCAGCACATTATTCACTATTATAGTTTCCATTAAAATATTTATCATTATAACAATTATAAAACAATTCCCATTATAAACCCATTAGATTTTCATTGATGGTTTTTGTTTCCTTCAGCAGGATTTGAGGTTGAGGAAAATATGAACAGACACAAATAAGACAATGCGGTAAGAGTACTGTAACACAAGTGATGTGTACAGCTCAGATAGTTATTATTAGAAGGCTGATCGAGGCGATCTTAAAAGAATTTGACAAGCAATGTTTAAGGTTACATTGAAATCTCTTGACAAATGAATGCAGACTTGCACATCTTGACAAAGCTAAAGACACAGTTGATTTCTCTTTTAAACTCTCACATGTAGGCTATGTAGGAATTCATTTTTCTATGAGAAACAACAGGAGTCAAGTCTTAATTTACTTTCCATTCCCACTGCTTTCTAGGCGAAGCCCTTGAGATATTAATAAGATCTTATTTGTGTTTTCTCTGTTGTGTGGGTGAGCTGGAACAGATGAACGTGTCTGTTAGCGTTAGCATTAGCCATGTTCCGGTTTGGACTGGGCTGTAATAAGGAAATGACCAGGCAATACAAAGCTCATAAACAGATGGCTTGCCTCTATTAATACATCAGAAGACCTGCACGGTCTAGCCAAACCCGCCTGCCAGTTGCTGCCGGCTGTCCACCTGGGAGGCAGCAGGGAATCATTTGGCTCAATTAGCCTAATGAGAAAAACAATAGGACACTCGATGTCCGTCAATCAGGAAGTGAGGACCGGAGAGGTCACGCTGTGTTACTATAGCATAGCATATGAGTATATAGCATATACGTTGTCTTTTTGTCTTTGGTTTTAGAGAAAGACCCTTCACACCTTCTAATCAATAGCCTCTCATTACATCATTTTTGTACTTTAACTTGTATGTTAACACAAGTCTTCAGCAACTTCAAAACAACCGTATGTTTTCACGGGTGAGTTTTTCTTGTGCCTTAGTTAATATTTGGTGACAAACAATTCCTGCAGTTGGTCACTTAATGTTGTTGACTTCACTTGGTCACTTGGTTTTAATGTAGTGGCACAAAATATGTCAGACTACTTGACAGATGTCCCTGAAATAGGTGTCACGTATCACACCTGTGAAAATACTCTGTAAACAGCACATTTTGACACAGAGCGCCAGCATTTAGCCCGGAGGCTCTTTTCTACTCTTTTCTTTTCATGAGATGTAGAGTTCGTGCTGCAGTTCTGCCTATCTGCAAATAAAGATATTCTTGGGTGTGCTAGCATGCTAGATTTTAACATGCCAAAATTGTTTTGCTCTTTTTATTTAAAATTTCTCAAATGTAAATAATGCATTTTTCATTATTTAATCAGTATTGCGTAAATATGATTGAATGATATATGAATATATATTTGACACCTTTGTTTTGTATTGTTTTGCTGCAGCCTGCTGACACAGTGTAACTACAAGCCAAAGTCTTCTTAAAATTTTCAGGAGGGCCAAGTCATATTCCATATACCGCTCTAGCTAAAACATCAGCATTATCTCAGAATCTCCTTGCAGTCCAAAAATATCAGGAAGAACGTTACGCAAGTCAACACCTCTGGTTTCTGCCATGTTTACACAGCAAACTGTTTGCTGTTTGGTACATTTTTTAATCTGTATTTATTAACAAACATATGTTTGCAATGAAGCAGCATGCTTTCTCAATGAATGTTTTGCCAGCAAAACTAAAGCTAAAGCTGACAGTAAAAACGTCTTGCTGTAGGCTATGTAATGTATTATTCTCCACCTCATCTATGCCTTTTAATTGTCTATGTTTGTCCATACTGGTCTTTAAACTGCTAGACTAGCTGCTACACAGCTGACGTGCTAGTAGTAGCTATAAAAGTGTTAATGAAAGCAGTAAACCATGAGAGACTGCATTACTATGATGTTAACAAAGTTACTCATATACAGTAATATAAATTAATGCATAGCCGCAGGCGTCACATTGCTCTTAAAACATGGTGACAGCAGTTACATTATAAACCGCAAATATCAGACCGACAAAAACTGAATACATGCAAGGTCTGTTTAGTAAGCCGTGCCATGTTAACATATGCAACTCCTCCGGGCATTTTTTTCAGCAGGACTGGAATCTCCTGGAAATTCAAAATTAAATAGCATAATTCCGTTCAATGATTTAACCTGATATGAACTGTACCATAACCATACATTTTGTTTCCTAAGCTCAAATTGTGCTAAAAATCACCCTTTTCAAGGTCGCTTCAGCTATTACACGAGCACAGACTGGTAAGCGTCTCATGAGAGCTCCACCCCAGAGAATTGTCCGTTTTTATCGATTGACGATTGGCTCTTTTCACTGGGAGGCGGGACTTCCTTGGGTAGATCAGCCATATTGAGCATTGCATTCCCTCCCTCCTCATTCCTTGTAATGGAAGTGATGCATCTTGTTCTATTTGAATTGTCAGAATTTCTGAATTCTTTGTACGCCGTCTGCGGGGAGCAATTTTGGAAACAGCATAAAGCTTTTCCTGCTGCTATACAACCACAAGCATACAACTCTGAAAAGACAATCAAAAAGAAACAGAACAAAACTACATTATTGTCTTAAGATGACTCTAAACCATTCTTTCTTTCAAGTTTTAATTGGTTTCAAGTGGTAAAATGGTTTTAATTCGCTTGAAATTACATTTCTCAAGAACACTACACTTCCATTACTAAACTAAAACATGCCGCTGTATAAGAAACACTCCCTAGTTAAGTCATGCGACTGTTAGTTAGCTACACTTTTCTGACACAGCTGTCAACGCAGGGCTTTAAAACCCACGTAGAATCACATTTTGTCTGGTTACTGACCGCTAATAGCTAGAATAAGTTGTCACCGGCATTTAAGCCTGGCATTTCTTTCATTACTTACTTCCTGGAACCCAAAAGCCCTTAACTGCTGTCACACAATGGTGGAAAATACGATTTGTGTGAGCTCTCATACTTTAATAGGTCGGATGTTCTTCAGCTATACAGAGTTATTTCTTCATACATTGAGTAAAGTAGCACAAGCCGTTGAGTGGGATCACGTTTGACCAATGGCATTGATGCTAAGTGTGAGCAAAGGATTATTAGGTTGAGGTATGTTATGAGAGCTGATCCAGAGCTTCTGTGTGTGTGTTGTCTTGGGATCAATGTAGTGTGGGGGGTGAGTGGATAGGCTTCAGTGTGCTTGGGCTGAAGCTTAATGAAGCATCAGGCAGCACCTGTGGCCCGCTGTCGATCTGGAGCAGCGGTCGGGTTGGAAGCAGCTGAGAGCCATTGGCCCGCATAGGGAACGGGGCAGGGATCAAGGCCCGGCCCAAAGCGTTCCGGCTGGGCCAAACTGTGTGCTGTCCCTCCTCGCCAGGAGACTATTGGCCGCCTCGCACCGGGTTTTGATGTTGTAATACCCTACGTCAGCTCCTGTGTAATATACAGCCTCAGAAAAAATAAGAAACCATTTAAATTATTTTGAGTTTTTCTGAATTTACTGTTGATAGGTATGTGTTTAGGTAAAAATATATCTTTTTTTATAGTGTGAACTATTAACAATACATTAAACAACAATATTGTTTCTATTTGCATTTATTTGCAGAAAATGAAAATGGGAGAATCAGGTCAAAATGACAGAAAAGATGCTCAGACATCAACTACTGCAAAGAAAACTTTCACTTGTATGCCATAAAACAGTAATATTTGCACAAAATGTATTTTTTAAGTGATAACCTGGATTCAAATCACAGTTTTCATGTGTCTTTTCATTCCGTCAGTGTTTCACCTTTTTGTTGGACGATTGAAGGTCACTCCTGAGGTTTGATTTTGTTGAAATTCAACAGACGCTGGACTGGAATGACCACACATTCAGAAATAATGATTAATAAATTAAGTTTTTCAATGGTCTCTTAATTTTATACACGGCAGATTATCTGTCTTGAATTCAGGTCATGCACGAATGGATTTGTGGATGATTTTGTATATTACATGCATGTATATCTTTGAGGGCAAAGGTGAAATTACATGTGGTGGTAAACAGAATGTAACGGGCATAGGTTAAAAAGTATCTTAATCCCTTAGCACCGCAGAGGAAAGATAATTAGGTCGTTCATTGCTAAATATGGTTGTTAAAGGCAGAAATCAGATGCAGCTTATATACAGTACATAATGTTTTAAATATAAGCAATGTCAGATAAGAAAACACATATATGTGATGATGAGAACATCAAAAAGAAAGATGAAAAACTTTTTTTCATTAAATCTTTGCCTGTGGCGCAGTATAAGCCTATGGTTTCTGATCATAGTTATTGCTCATGTGCCCTTGTCTTTGACAAGCTGTCTGTTGTTTTAAGCCAAAGCATCTCAGGCTGTTTACAGACCCAAACAAGGCCTGAAAACATTGCAAGAAGCCAAATAATTGCTTCTCCAAAACTGCGCCCTGAGGTTAAACTGATTAAACTGGGAATTCCCATCAGAGATCCATCATTCCATCTCTTCAATGATGTTGTAGCCTACTGTATATAGACTGCTGAATGCACCCACATTTCACGCTCAACTGAGTTACATTTAATAATAATGATGTTGGGGAACAAATGCAAGAGAAGAAATCTAGATTTCCCGTCGGGTTGATTTTCAGCAGTTTGACCATCTCACGTCCCGCAACTTCATCAGAGGTTCCCACAATATCTTGTTACAAGTCTCCTCCTCGACAGATGTTGGTTTTCGCGGGATAATGTCGCCCCTGACTGACAGCCAGCTCTCTTGAATGCCACCAGATTGTTATGGCGTTTAAATACACCCTTTAGCACTTTTCCATGCCAGTTTTTAGTTAATGCTTTCTCGGTGTGATGTATGGAGCGCAACACTGACAGAAACAGACCTGGCTTGACATCTGCCGTTGTTTTGACGGAAGACTACTTACGAGAGAAGAGAGACGGTGCGCGACAGGCTGGGATGCACATTTGGGAAACGTTTCCACTTTTAGTGGAGAAAACAGAGCAGACACAGACAGTGTGCTAAGTGCAGACTAAGTGTGAAGAGTAGAGAAGTATTGACTTGTTCAGCACGTCCTGAACAGTGTGGGAAAGGCAGCTTGTCTGAGAGAGAATGATTCAATCAACAGTGACATGCCTGTGTGGTTGTTACATGTTACACTTTTCCATCTGTAGCTCATGGGTGCAATGAAGTATTTTGAGAGACATGTGTGAGTCATTAACAAGCCCTTGACCAGCAGAGAGTATGTCTTTCCTCTCTATTGGAATATATTTGACCCTGCCTGTGAAAGTCATGTTTGTGATTACCTGGTTTCTACATAAAATACATAATGTAAAGAACATTTTGTAAAAATATCTTTAATATTGATTGAGCCATGTCAAAGTTTAAAATTGATTGAAATCAATGCTTGCTAGACTAGCCTGGTTTTCACGACCTTAAGTCACACGTACATATACAGTTGTGTTCAAAATGATTCAACCCCCAATGCTGTAAATGGTTTTAGGGAATGTAGTGTACATTTGTAATTGTATTCAGAATGAAATCCTACAAGGACTTCTTAAAGAACCATATGCAACTAAAATGACATCAATTAGTTTTGTAATACTGTAGTAAATGTTTCTTTTGTGGATTCTTCATTGACATAATTATTCAACCCCTTAAAGACTACCACTCTGAAGAACAGAGGTTCAATGAAGTGTTTTCAATCAGGTATTGAAAACACCTGTGGATATCAGGGAGCAGCAATAAAGCCTAATAAGCACCAATTAGGCAGCTTTAAAATGACTGTGATACTCAGCTCCTTCTAGACATTTACTGGTGTGGTTACAAACATGGTGAGGTCAAGAGAATGGTCCAGGAAGACAAGAGAACAGGTGATTACTCTTCAGAGGAAGGGCAATGGCTATAAGAAGATTGCAAAGATGTTAAACATACCAAGAGACACCATAGGAAGCATCATTCGCAAATTCAAGGCAAAGGGCACTGTTGAAACGCTACCTGGTCGTGGCAGAAAGAAGATGCTGACTTCGACTGCTGTGCGCTACCTGAAGCGTAGAGTGGAGAAAAGTCCCCGTGTGACTGCTGAGGAACTGAGAAAAGATTTGTCAGATGTGGGTACTGAAGTTTCTGCTCAGACAATAGGGCGCACCCTGCGTAATGAAGGCCTCCATGCCAGAACTCCCAGGCGCACCCCCTTGCTGTCCCCAAAGAATAAGAAGAGTTGACTGCAGTATGCCAAAAGTCATGTGGACAAACCACAGAAGTTTTGGGATAGTGTTCTGTGGACTGATGAAACAAAATTAGAACTGTGTGGGCCCATGGATCAACGGTATGTTTTGAGGAGGAAGAACAAGGCCTATGAAGAAAAGAACACCTTGCCTACTGTGAAGCATGGCGGGGGGTAAATCATGCTTTGGGGCTGTTTTGCTTCTGCAGGTACTGGGAAGCTTCAGCCTGTGCAAGGTACCATGAATTCTCTTCAGTACCAGGAGATATTGGATGACAATGTGATGCAGTCCGTCACAAACCTGAGGCTTGGAAGACGTTGGACCTTTCAACAGGACAATGATCCCAAGCATACCTCCAAGTCCACTAGAGCATGGTTTCAGATTAAAGGCTGGAACATTTTGAAGTGGCCATCGCAGTCACCAGACTTAAATCCAATTGAGAACCTCTGGTGGGACTTAAAGAAAGCAGTTGCAGTGCGCAAGCCTAAGAATGTGACTGAACTGGAGGCTTTTGCCCATGATGAATGGGCGAAGATACCCGTAGATCGCTGCAAGACACTTGTGTCAAGCTATGCTTCACGTTTAAAAGCTTTTATAACTGTAAAAGGATGTTGTACTAAGTACTAAGATTGAATGTCACTTGGGGGTTGAATAAAACTGATAATGATGTGAGCTCAGAAAAGACATTTGTGGTTATTTCATTATAAATGTTATGTTATATTTGTCTGACCTACACGTGCCTCTTTGATTTAATTGTAAGCAGGATGACTGAATGATCATATTCAATGTCAAACCGACCAAAACAATCAATTTCAGTGGGGGTTGAATAATTTTGAACACAACTGTATATTAGATAGATATTATGTTTATGTAAGATAAAATATGAAGTATATGAGATTAAGAAAAAACAAGGCTTAGCCTAAACCAGGACTACGCCTAAATTAATTTAGGCTATTGAAGTTGCTTTTATTACAATTCCTTAGAAAGAAACATTACAGATGTTCATTTTGAGATAAAACAATGACACTGAAATATTTAAAGATATGTCTGGCCGAGTTGTTTTCAGCTAAGATTGCTCAAAATTCATTTTATTCTTAAACTTTGTCCGTGAAATCAGGGCAACTGAAATAGTCTGTGCCATTGACCAACTAAAACCTAGTCTAGTCAACGGCATCATATTTTGGGGGGTTATTTAAAGAACGTTTTAGTAATATGTGCCTATAGAACGCTCGAAAACACACTTATTACACACAGAGGGACGCGTAGCAGCACACAAACATGGCAAATATTAAACATGAAAGGATTACAATGTAAAAGATAATTATTGGTGTACATTAAGATAAAAATCCGACTTGTCCTGTAGATGCGTTTCCTCGCTAGACAAGCGTTCCGTTTTCCGCATTCAAGTTCACTATGTAAAGAGCAAATCCGCCTTTGATCGGTTTACTGCACATTACTCCCAAAACACACCTATTACACATTTAGAGAATATAGACAACCCTTTAATACCATGCGGTAGTTTTTAAAATCGTTAAACTAGCAAAAGTAAATTTTGCCTTCAGATTTCAAAAGGCACTTGCGCTGTGCTCTTTAGACCATGCACTTAGATCGTTAAAATAGGGCCTGATGTCTTGGGTACTTTCCTTCTAAGGTGTCTTAAACAACATTTATTGATAAACATAAAATGTAGGACTTTGGTGTGGGCCCTGTCCGTATTAGAATCCGGGGGTTATGGATTCTTGCAGATCCTGCCTGCGATGAAGGCAGGGGCGGAGCCAACCCCCGGACACTGGACAGGGACGTCGGTGGTCGTGTGGAGGGTGGGGGGTGAACGCTTACTTCGATGTCTGTAAATGAGAACAGGGTGAGTACCGTACTAATATACTCCTAGGGTAAAGTGATAATTGACAAGGACCGTACGTAGAATCATGACCTAACACTTGATTCTCCCGGTAGAACTTGCGCTTAAGCTTACATTTCCGGTGGGCTGTTTCATATTCATGCAAAACCCATATTTCATGTTCCTTCCTAAAGTACAACTTCAACAACTATTCAAATAACACAAGCACGTAAGGGACCACAAAGGCGTGAGAAGGTTTGCCAAAAAGATACCTATTTCATCCATACTACCACAATGAAGAATATTTGTTGAGACAACATAGCAAACGAGCACAAGGGCCTGCAGGTTAAATCAACAATGTAAACAAAAGCGAATTACATCGCTTTTGAAATTAGTCGCTAACACAGAAACAATGGACAAGACAGGCCCATCTTTCGAAGAACACATTAAGCCTTAATGAGCCTGCGGGAATTTTTGAGCTGGCATGGTGAGTTTGGCGGCGCCTTACGCTGATTAACAATTTACACATTTCTTCTTCTTTCCCCAACTAGATTAGGTTTGCATTTATGCAGCGCTGTTCGAGAAGAAAGCAAGATGAGGTGGGAAGCTTGAGGACTTCTGACCTTGGAATCAATCAGGCAGAACTGTGAAGCAAATCAGAGATAAACAAACTGGACTGCCAGGGCATCCAGAATCTAATTATGCCAGACCGATGATGGGATAATATCTGCTGATACACCACCTGGGTGCACTGTTCTCAACAGACATGTTTGGACTCTTAAATCACAGGGTATCCTGTAATAGATAAGTCAAATATTTACCCTGGCACTGCACTGTAGGTGATTTAAAACAGCGATTCCTAACCTAGTGGTATTTGTACACCAGGATGTATTTAAAGGGATGCTTCAACCGGAAATAAAAATTATTTATTCGTCCACATCATTCATAGTATAACTTTTACACTTCTATGGAACACAAAAGAAGATATTTTGAGAAATGTCTCAGTGGTTTTGTGTATTTACACTAGAAGTCAATGGGGACCAATGTTGTGTAGTTACCAATGTTCTTCCAAATATCTTTTTGTGTTCGGCATGTGTTCTGTGATAGAAAGAAAAGCAGATTAAGTCAGAGACACACAAACAATATTATACTCCATGAAGCTTAGAGAAGAAATGTATAACTGTTTTTTTAATTTATTTTAAAGTGTTTACCCAATTACTTGAACTCTGTTTATATCTGCTTCTCTTTCACACACACACACGCACACACACGCACACACACATACACACACACACACACATACAGACAGACACAAACACTGTCTGTCTGTGCAAAACGGGAAGTGACAGATTTATTAAGCTTCACAAACAAGACACAACTACATCCTCCCTCCAAACACACATCCCTGCTCTGTGAGCCGATCTTCACACATCCTCTCATTCAGCCATATATCTCCAACTATTTAATTAGCTGAATGGGCAATAAATCCAACACCTCTCCTCTCACTTGTATTTGAAGTAGTGCACATTGACTGATGCTCATTATGAAGCTTGGATGAATCTTTGCGCCACCACCAGCACAACACAAATCACAGCTGCAAACCAAACTAAAATGTCCCCAGCATCATTAACTGCAGGCCGTGCCTTTATAACAACATACTTGATTCACTGATTATAGCATCTGATCCGATCCTTAATGCCATAAAAGTCCAAGTGTGACAGCAATTTATAGACTCGTAAAGATGTGCTGGTCATGTAGACCACACTCACTATTAATCGTTTATTTCTTATAATGGATGTGTTGGCTGTGGCTGAACCTGCCATGCTTACCTATAAAGTGCACACTAGGACTAAGTAACTACTAGTTGGTTTGAAACAAACTCGTTATTGTAGTGCTGAAAGTGTTTTTTATTTGTTATGGTTGATGTTTCAATAAATGAAAATGTTGAAAAATATTGAATATATTTTTAGAAAAATATAATTTATTATATAAATGAGAAAAAATGGTTAATATATAATATTTACATAGCATTGTGTTGATTGTGTAATTTAATTTTTTTTTTTGTAAATATATATATATATGTATAAAAAGTTTAAAATAAAGTGTTCATTTTTTATTTTTAAGGGTTCGGTTACATAAAATATTAGAAAGATATATTTTATAAATATATATTTTTTTTCATTAAAATACTTTGCTTATTTAATCCTATTGGTTTCTATAAATAGTAAATGTATTTGTACGAGTCATTGTAAACAAGTCATCAATTCAATGATAACTTGTTCATTTTTAGTCACATAACACAGTATATTAGAGAAATGTATTATATTATATATTATTAATATGTTATTTGTTTTCTATAAAATAGAAAGCAGGAAAAATTTTAAAAATATAATTAAGAAATCTACATCGCATTGTATTGATTTGTTTTGCTTATGCAACCCAATTTGTTTCTGTAAATATTAAATGTATTTGTACAAGTTTATCAATTTAATTGTTAAAGAAAGTGTTTATTTTTAGTTACATAATACATTATAAAAATATATCGTATTAAATATTATGTTATCAATATATTTGTTGTTTTATATAAAATAGAAAAATATTATAAAATAGTAAATGTTAATGTAAATGTAAATAATAAATGTGTTTGTACAAGTTTATCAATTCAATGTCAAAATGTAAAAGCGTTTATGCTCCTGTTCATTTCCCATATTAGCCACGAGACTAAATTGAAACTTGCAACTGATGCTTGGGATCGGCCCCAGATGTTCACCGTCTGCTTTCAACTATTGACTCTTGTGAGTGTTAAATCCAGATCTGCTTGAAGAATGATGGAAGATGGTGTTTGAAGCTGGCACTTCACCTGTCAAATCTACTACTACAGTATATTCCAAAATCACTTGAGCATGACCAACCTCCTTCCATAACATGTGTTTGTACATGTGTTCTTCTGCTTGACTTGATGAAATATAGGTCTGGCTTTGACAGATTTTGCTGCATCATTTAGAAAGCATTGAGCTGCCAACAGCCTCATTTCTGAATGACATATGTGTGTTAGCCCCCGTGATGGCGGACGGGTCAACACATGCAGTGCTTGTTCACATGGCTGTGTATGTGTGTGCTTCAACAGCTTCAAGGCATACACTGCCTATGTGTAAGTGTGAGACAACAATGAATTGTAGCCTACATTCCTACACATAAACGCATATCCCCTGCCAACACATACTAATCCTACATTAACATATATTAAGCATGTTTACTCTGACAGCTGAATTCCTGCAGTTATAAAGGCTGTTTTGTACCACATTGCAGCATTTTGACCAAGGATCTGTTGGCGTTGTTTAGAGGCAGTAAAAATAAAAAGCCCATAGGCAAGATATCATGAAACATTAAGCGCACACTAAAACTTAAACACTTCTATCACCAATCGCACGTTCAGTACACACTATTAAGACGTCATAAAGATTCGTAACCAAGTGTGGTCATTTGAGAAGAATATTTATCTGGAACAGATACTTCCCATTCACAGAATCTTTAAATGAAGTAAATGAAGCATATTAAAGTGATGAACGTAAAGGGCTTGAACCGGTGTGATATGAAGATGATTCACATGCAGTGATCACATTTCTGAAGTCCCTGAAGACATTTTACTCTGACATTGACGTTATTTTCTGGGTCCTTTGAGACTGTGTGTGTGTATGTGTGGCTTTGATTGAAGGCTATTACAGACTCATTAGTTCTGTTTCAGTGGTTTGGGAATGGCACACAGCTGACCCCCTTCACCTCCAACCAAGCCCACCCCCCTTCTCCTAGCGCACTCATTCGGTGTGGATCTGTTTCCTCCTTTATATTCAAACCTGTTTCTCACTTCATCTGTCTTAGTGAAAATGCAATGAAGAGCAATGAAGGACATTTACTGTGAAGGCTTAAGACAACGTGATTACCTGATTTGACCATCCCTGAGGCTCAACCGGCATATGTTGTGTTTGCATGATGGGAAATAGAAATCCTCGTCCCAGTTTTAGCAAATACATGTGAAAACAACGCAAATCATTCATTGAATAAATTAAGTTTGAAAACGGAACATAAAAAGTCATGTTGCAAAAAATATAAATAAATGTGTTCAATGAAGCTGTTTGAATTAGGTAAATTGGACGAGTAGCAAAATTCCCTTTTTTCAGAGAATATGTTTTTATTAAAAAATAAATACAATACAGCCAACGCTGTAAAAAAAAACATAGACCAACTTAAAATTTCAGTTACTTTCTTGGCTCAGTTCAGGTTTCATGAATGCATAACTTGTGGCAACAGTCTTTTCAACAGGCCTTTGTGGAATTTACAGATCTTTACTTGAAAAACAGAAAACGACAAGCAACAAGTCAAGAGAAAATTTTGAATTGGAGAGCACTGATTTATTTTTTACAGTGAATAAGACCTCAGCATAAAAGGAAACTCTTAAAGGGGTCATATGGTGGGAATCCGTGTTTTTCTGTGTCTTGGGTGTGTTATAAGTTGCCCACGCATGTATTAGACACGTGCAATTCAAAAAATTAAAGTGTCGGAACACAAGATTCATTCTATCTAAAAGCAAATGCTCACCTGGACCTGCCTAAAACGCCACGTGTAACCACACCCCCACAAATCTAATGTTTGTGATATGATTTGACTTAGACCGCCAAAATGTATATGCAAGTAAGGCTGATGTTCCAAATATGGTAAGAATCAAATCGTTACATTTTTGTAACACGCTTGCAATATTCGACCAATCATTGCGCACTGGTTAACTGGCCAATCATGGCACACCTCGCTTTTCAGAGTGATATGCTTTGTAAAAAATCTGCGCGTTTCAGACGAGATACAAACATGCACGGTATGTGGAAAAAACAACATTTTTGAACCTTAATTCAAGTATACACATTGCGTTACATCTAAAACAAAAGACAGAAAGTATTTTTTTTGCCGTTTCATTTGACACCTTTAAGAGGCTGGTAAATAAAATATTTTTATATATTAAAATATTTCAGTTTTGAAAGGGTAACTAGCAGTTAAAGGCACTTAAATAAATTATTCAACATTTCTACTGGTCTAAATTCTAAATTCATCAATGAGCAATTGCAAATGAAAATTTGTGATAGTCTGTACCTTAAATTTACAGAGCTAAGAAAATTGAACATTTTAGATGTAAGCAAATTTGAGGTATGATTTTTTTATCATAATAAAGATGAGTTAAACTTAATTTACTAATAATATAATCTGGTGTATATTTTGTATATTAACAGTATATAACAAACACAAAATAAATAACACATAAAATTCTACAACCAATACACCAACGACTAAAAACAGCTCGAGGACCTCATGAAGACCTTATAAAGGTGTAAACTTATTACCTTTTTTCTTTTATTGCTTTGTTGTTTCTATTTTTTTATTTCATTTTTGGAAATGTATTGAGAGCATTGGTTAACATTCACACAGTATCTCGATGCAGTGATCGGAGGCTGTGACAGGTTCATCAAACATGTGCAGACACGTACAGCCCAGACTTCATGAATACACATTCTATGTGTGTAGTGTTACTTAGCAACAGGTTGATTCCACTTAAAGGAAGAAAACTGGGGACGGGGGTGTGTCTCGGTAACCAGCCCCAAATGAAACGATTCTGATACTCATTTCGCCAGTACCAGCGTGTCGCTGAGGTCGAGTTCATCTCCTCAGTCACTGTGGCTCTCTTGAGACAGAGAAACAAGCTGGGCTGGAGATGTTATACTGATTGAGCCAGCACTTCTTTATTTATGAAAGTTTTCGGTAAGGTAATAGGTGACTGAGAATAGTTTTATTCAAATGTGGTAGAGATAAAAAAAGTTTGAAGGAGACTTTAAAACCCCATCTTAGTAAATAAATGCACTAGCTGAGAAGGACGAATTGCTTATTTATTAAGAAAAAAATCCTAAAGTTTTTGCTCTTCAGTGCATGTGGATCCATCTATCTTGGTGCTTCAGTGGTTCTTCAGAGGTTCTTTGGGGTGACCGAGGTGCTATCTAGCACCGTATGGTTCTTCAGCAGTTCTATACAGCACCTATGTCATCACAAAGAACGACTGAAGAACCCCCGAATCACCAAAATATGGTTCCATATAGCATTTAAAGTGGTTCCCCTATGATTACGAGCAAATGTTCACTTTTAACGCTAAATACCCCTATTTTTTTTTAGTGTAGCTGTGTGTGACTATGTGTACAAGAGCAAAGCATGATAGATATGTGTGAAAAGATGTGCGCGTTCGTTCAGACGATCTGATTTTTTTTAAATCCATAAAGTCACTGGTGATGAAATGATCCAAGCATGTGTCTGAATGTAAGCTCTCAATGTGTTTCATGCTTTCACGAGTATCTGACATGCTGATGGGCGAATGGCAGCGGCTTCACGTGTTGCATTGTAAGCACCTTCAAGGACACAAGAACATGTCACATTATGTTATTGCCAAATTACACTTGCAGATTTAGATGAATGAAAGACTGAAGAATAAACACTCGAGAAAAAAGGATAAATACACAGATTTATAATATGGATAGATGAACCATGCATAAAAAGGCATATTTCCTCCTCGTGTTAGCCACTGAGATTTCTATGGCACACTGGACTATCATGGTAGAACAAATATTGTGCATATTTTTTGTTCGGTTAAACACCAACTTTGTTTATAAACAGGTCTGGAGCACACTTGACTACCATTTTTGACTACCCCAGAGATCTCATATACAAACATTCTCCTAAATGTATTTCTTTGTGTTCATCAGAACAAAGAAATGTATACAGTTTGGAACAACTTTAGGGGTGAACCACTTTTAGTGCTGCATAGAACTATATTTTGGTGATTCAGTGGTTCTTCAGCGGTTCTTTGGGATGACTGAGGTGCTATATAGAACTGATGAAGAACCATACAGGGGCTTAACAGGTTCTTTACACGGAAACAGTGCTATACAGCACCAATCGTTTTAGAGTGTGTTTAAAAACCAAAATAGAAAGTTCTTCTGGACCAGCATTGAACCGGCGTTGTTTACGTCATATTTTTATTACTTTTTTTAATAACCGTAAGATGATATGTGTACTTAAAGGCGGGGCGTCCGATTTCCGAATTACGCTTGTTTAGACACAGTCAGGCCGAGTACAAAAAAACTTGTAGCTAATCAGCTGTGCACAATGCGCAGGATGGAAATGAGTCGAGCCGAGCCCTGACGAAAGCAAAAGATGGGCGTAGGGGTGTGTTTGTTTTGGTGATTTGAACATCAACAACAGCTAAGGGAAATTGAATACCCCGCCTTTAAGAGTGCTATTTTGAGACACAATAAATAGAAATACTAAAGAATATATTTTTATAGTACAAACGTAATGTGTGAAAATAGCGCAGTTTGAGTACGGATGTGAAATTAAGTATTAAGAAAACTATTAACTTTGTCATAGTTCACCCAAAAATGAATATTCTGTTATTATTTACTCATATACATATCATTCCTAATTACTTTGTTTTGATGAACACAGAGAAAAACATTTGGCAAATTCCAAGACATCATTGACTACCATAATAGGAAAAATGAAATGGCAGTCCCCCATTACTGAAATTCTTCAAAATATCAAATTTTGTGCACAATTTTGATATAATTTTGCCTATTACGGAACTGAAAATTGCTAACATTCTTCCAAATATCATTCTCTCTGTTCATAGGAACAAAGAAATGTATACAGGTTTGTAAATGTAAATGATGAAAGAATTTTCCTTTTTGGGTGAACTATCCCTTTAAATTGAACTCAATATTTAAAATTAGTGATCTGTTTAATAAAAAAGCTTCATGTAATGTCCAACAAGACTACTCCTTACCCTTATGGCAAGCCAAATTAGCTTTTAATTATTCTTAGGATATACAATTTTGTTATCAACAATAACATTTTTACTAGTAAAAATTATCATTCTTGATATCAAGAATAGAATATTCTACTAGTACAATTGCTATTTTTGATATCAGGAATTACATTTTCACTAATAAAAATGTGAGCTCTTGATATCAACAATCATGCAATCGCTCGCAGAAATGTGTATTCTTGATATCAAAAATTGAATTTAACTAGTAAAAAACTTAATTCTTGATATGTGTAATTGTATTTTTACTAGTTACATATCACAATAGGTATGCATTCAAATTCAATTTCGGATATCAATAATTAAGTTTGCATGTTCTCCCCGTGCCTCGGGGGTTTCCTCCGGGTACGCCGGTTTCCTCCCCTGGTCCAAAGACATGCATGGTAGGTTGATTGGCATCTCTGGAAAAATTGTCCGTAGGGTGTGAGTGTGTGTGCCCTGCGATGGGTTGGCACTCCATCCAGGGTGTATCCTGCCTTGATGCCCGATTACTCCTGAGATAGGCGCAGGCTCCCCGTGACCCGAGGTAGTTCGGATAAGCGGTAGAAAATGGATGGATGGATATCAATAATTAATTTCTTACATGTAAAAAAATGTATTTCAGTTATCAGAAATGCAAATCTTACTAGAATTTTTTTTTTTAATTGTTGATTTCTAAATTAATATCCTGAGAATGATTAAAAGCTATTTCGGCTTGCCATACACCCTCGGTAAAATCACTGTAACATGCTTCCTCTCCCGGCGTATCACTTTTTCATGCAATAAATATATTTGAGCTGCTTAAGGTATGTAGTCGTGTAGTCAATAACACGATGAGCTGAATAAACAATTTACATTATTATTAACCAGAAATGTTCAAATAACATTGAATTTAATTCTTAGAATGCCAATCATCAGCCATCTCTAAAGTAAAGCTTGTCCTTGGACATCCGTTATAATGTAAACCACAAATCACAAATGCTGTTCAGAAGACAGCAAACAATTCCTTATGGTGCAAACAAAAAGGAGTCCAGAATAAACTGTGGTACTGTGATCTGTATGTGTTTGCATGTAGGAGTACAGCAGCTGTTGAAGAGTGATTTGTTGGGCCACAGTGTGCACTAGCTACACAACGGTCTTAATTAAGGTGTGAGATCTTAAAAGCTCTGCAGAAGCTGGCAGAACCAAGAAGAAGCAGCACACAGTAGCTGAACCTTAGCGAATGAAAGTCATCCATCATGTGAAGATGCTCCACATGCATCCAGAGACTTAACAACAAGCTGTGTGTGACAAACCGTGTGGGTCGTAGTGTGCGTGCTTGTTTGAAGTTTGGTAGAAAAAGCAAATCATGTTAAATGATTAACACTCATTGCCAGTGTGTTGGTTAAGCATACATCCGTGATAACAGAAGGCATGGGAATAATTGTGTCACTTGCTTGCACATATTTCATGTTTCGTTTATGAAAGAAACATTGAAGAAGAGGCATGTACGCTTGCTTAGAGACGTGTTTAAAGTACTTATATTACAACACAAGCTAAATAAATTTCTGGGAACATTGTAAAATAATAAAATTATACAACATATTTAATTCAACAAAAACACAGGGTGGTGTATGTCTGTAACGTAATGAATAAGAGACTGTCTTGAGTCTGATTTGTATATTGAATATCCTTTTTTTTCTGTTTGTTGAAAGTGCAAATTGAATACTTGAAAACGAAGTAAATTAACTTTATTAGTTTCTATGTAAATGTGCTGATTATTCTTACTTATTAAGAACAAAAAAATATTTTATTGCTCGTACAGCAGAGAATCTTGAACAGCAAAAAAAAAACATTTTGTGTCTTATATCATGGAAAACAAATCTCATTTTTACTGCTTGAAAAAGAAGCCTGAGAGTAATTGTGTAAGTCCCGTAATGATGTCAACAACCAAAATGTTACAAACAAATGGAAAACTACTGTATACACCTCAACAATGCTCTCTATCGCTGTTTCTCACACACATTAATGTGTGGTGTGGACACACACCAGTGCACCTGTCGGCCTGCAGGTACATTTGACAGGGGGTTAAAATAATTGAACTTCCCTGAACGTGTTTATAAGGGATGACAGATTATTGGATGTCTCTGGGCATTCTGGCCTAATTAAAGAAGACACCATCGTGAAAGGGCCGCGGCAGTGGTGTGGCAGATTTGACTCCAAACAGATGCTGCAATGAGATATGAAGGTGAGATTCCCTCAGATGCCTTCATGAACCTGCGGTGCTGTCAGAACCAGAGCAACAGCCGCAAATGAAGGGCCAGCACATCAGGTTCTTTGGGGGGACGGGGGGCTATGATGAGAGGGGGACACCGAGGATCTCTTTGCGATACACTACTTATTAGGCACAGGCGAAGCGGGGTACACTGTGGATTTAAGACAGAATATTATATACTATTATGTATAGTTATATTAGTATAAATATCTAGTTTATTGTTATTTACACAATATACAATTATATGTGACGTTAATGGACTGTGTTTAAAACACAGTGACCGTAATTTCCATTAATTGAATTTTTGATGACAGCATTTTTAAGTTTGTTTATAGACATCATACGTGTTGTCAGTTAATATGCTAAACTATAAAAGTCACCAATTCTTCAGGATTTTTTGTAATATTGTAACGTTTATTTAAATAATTTATTTGAGGGAGTCATGTTTTTTTTAATTCACGTGCCATTCATAGTCTATGTCTCGCTTGAGGGCGTGACTATAATGACCGGCCAATGTCCAGTCTTCATACTTTCAACAATCCAATCAATTTCCAAAAGTCGAAATCAAGCCCAGTCCTAATTTTTTTCTCAATTTAGAAGACGTTATAGTCAAACTGTTAATTCAGCTAAACTGTATGTATCCGTTACGTGTATAAAAGCGCTGACAGATAATCCATTTGAGTCTCAAGGTAATACTTGAGGTAATACAACATGGCTGTATTTGTTAACATTAGTTAATGCAGTAGTTTCACGAACTAACAATAAACAATAGTTCTACAGCATGTATTCATCTTTGTTAATGCTCATTTTAGCATTTACTTATACTCATAAAGCATTTTAAATAACTGTAACAATTTGTAACTGTTGTTTTTTTAAAAACACAATTAACTAACATCAATTATTATATTGACTTTTAAGTGATCGCTCACCCGAAAATTAGAATTCTGTAATTTTTACTCAGCCTTAAGTTGTTCCAAGTCTGTATTAATGTCATTTGTCCTGGTGAACAACATAGAAAAGATATTTTGAAGAATGCTTTTAACCAAACAGTTACAACCAAACTAATCTATGGTAGTCAATTGTGTCCCAGAACTGTTTTCTTTCCCACAGTCTTTAAAATATCTTCTTAAGTGTTATACATATAACACAATTGATAGGTTTGGGAAAACTTGAGTGTGAGTAAATGATGTCAGAATTTTCATTATTTTTTTACTATTCCTTTAACTCAGTGGTTCCCAACCTGGGGTCTGCGACCCCCTTAGGGGGGCGCCAGAGTTCACATGAGGAGTACGGGAGCTGACACTCATTGAGGTTAAATAAACTTGCATAAAATGTTCCACTAATCATTTTATATAAAAATCATCTGCTTACAATGGCAAGATAAAATAGTTATATCTTATATAAAATAATTATTTCAATTTCCGGCTCCATCGGCAGACATTCACAAAGGGCTGTGCGGTAGTAGGAAGCACTGACATTGGCTGTTCTCGTTATGAGACTCACGTAAGAGTTGTCCTCTGTCAGGCGTCAACGATTGTGTCAACATAAAAATCACAAGGAAAAATAGCAGAGAAACGTTGTAACACAGTTCCAAGTAAGTAAGGAAGGAGGCAACGTTTATTAAAATAAACAAACCACAAAACAAAAGTAGAATGCCCAGCAGCTGCCTCACGGTCGACTGCTGGCCACACAAACAAAATAAAACATAACAAAAAATCCAGGCCTGGTCCTCTCTCGTTATACACTCCTGTTGCTTGTCATTTTATGCTTCCGATCTCCTCCGTGATAGCGGCAAGACCGGTGCAACGGGCAGCTGACACTAATCACTCGCGTTCCCTCACGGCTCAAACCTGAACATTTGTTTGAGTATTCAAGTAAAAATGTCATTAAAATCTTTTAAATTACTCATCTTAACCATTTTATTTATTTTATGATTCAATTATTTCATTTAATTTATTTATATTTACTATCTATATATGTGTGTGTGAGTAGCAATTATGTGTCTATACACACTCAGACACACACACACACACACACACATATATGAGGATTGGGGGGTTCCGATTTTCATATATGTACGTTTGGGGCCAATGGAAAAAAGGTTGGGAACCACTGCTTTAACTAATGTTAACAAAAAATAACACGCGCTTTCAAAAAATCTAATTGTGAAGTGTGACCAATTTCACACGTTACTTCACATGGCCACATCTGAAACATGCTGTTTAGCAACATTGAGTGTGAAGTGTGAAATGCATGAGATCGCGTGTGAAAACATGTGAAATTCATGTTTTATTCCTGCAAGGGATAATTATTATTTTGAATTTATTAGAATTGTATATACATATATAAATGTCCTAATCAACAAACAAACGCTTACAACAGCATAACCTACTTATTACCAACGATATTCAAAACAGTTTAAAAAATCCTTTCTATTCCCTTTCAAGTCAATGCTGAATTAAAGCATTAAATGATAAATACATGAAATGAAGCAGTCAGAAGTAATCAACACAACACAGCTCTTTGAATGTCATTTGAACTTCTCTATAAATCTGCCTCCGACTTCAAACCACACAGAACCGATTTGTATTTAGCTGGAATGTTTCAATTAAAGAGCACAAATTCTCCTCGAGCAGACCACCCACAGCTGGGTTGCGTTATTATTCTACCTTTAATGAAATATTAATTTGAACAATCAGAACTCTAAAGGTTGCATCCATGGGTGGGATTAGACCTGGTAGAGTCACTGTCATCAAAGTACTGACCTTTTGTTGCATCTTAAAATTATTTTGATTCTTACACCCACCTCCCTTCTCAGTCTTCCCTCCCATGAGAATTAAAAATATAATTTCAAGACACACTCACTCACAGAGTGAAGCATCAATCATAACCATTTGCCAGACTCGTTATGTATAAATATAGCCCGAATTGAAATGGTGGCCCTGCACGGCCCAATCAACTTTCAAGAAATAGACCATTTTTGCTGTTTCCTTGACAACATCAGGTAAGCCGAGGACCTAAGAGTTTTGTTAAGGGAATTTCCAAATGCAGTCATTTCCCAGCAGGTCTGATTCGCAGGAAATCAAAGCCCTGTAGCACAATGGCAGGTGTTCATTTCAACATGGGATGATTCAAATCTTTATACTGCCACGAGCAACGATCAGGAAATGCGGTTGGCAAATGCCAGCATCCCCCAATATCAGTGCACATTAATGAAAACAAATCACATCGCAGAAACCTAGTATCACTGACTGAAAAACACTGTAGACACAAGTGATGGGTAGTAGAATGATTGTGCACCTGACCCTGAGCTCAACACGCTCTCATAGGGAAATGTCACTTTTACGACATTTAATCTGGCGAATTAAACTCATAAACTCTAATTGACCCGTATTAAAATCCTCTTGGAGAAAGTTTAGGCTCAACTTGAAGAGTTCATTTAGATTCATGGGATTGAAACAGCTGTAGTGCACTGGTGTGGTGCATATGCCCCCTCTCTCACCCCCTACTATCCTCTCTGCACTTTTCATTTCAAATAATTCAATTTCAATAAATGTGAAGAAGTTTAGAAATAAATAACTAAATGGATAGTCTTGTTTTTAAGATTGTGTCATTTCTAAATCCAAATTACTTTGCTGTCATCCATGGAAACGTACAGCCTCCAAAAATATGCCCTTTGACAAATGTTTGAAACGTTTAGCATGTTTTTTATAAAATTATTTCATACTTAAAGGCAGGGTGGGTCATCCTGTACAGATTTTTTTTTGCCAGGTTGGTTGGTAATCTCTTTACATCCTGATAGCAATTAAGAAGTATAGTGGTCAAATAATATTTGTATAATTTTCATCTGTGAAAGGCGCAGGACCAAAATACTTTCGCCCAATCAAAACGTTCTGGCCGAACACTGTGACTGGTCATGCATACTTTTTCAGACAACATATTTTGCATAGCGCTGCGCACCCTGTTCACGCAGACATCATACATCATCAGCGCCGTAGCGTGCTCATGTCTGCTGTGTCAATGTAGGGAGAATGCCGGACAATCAGCAACAATCAACTTTCCTGCGGATCCGACAGCAAGTAAATCTACAAAACGAAAGTCCGTTTTTGAAAAAGCAGTGACAAAAAATCGTCTGGATCATGAAAGAAGAAAAACTCGAATTAACATCCATTCAGCTTTTACACAATGTGTTTGGAGGAGGAGTGGCTTTGGATGGCAAATCGCATAGAGGGTGGGATTATAATTTCAGAGTGTGTGCAGGAAGACGTGACAGGAGCCGTGAGGCGGGGCCGGTGGCTTGATTGATAGTTGGAATCAGCTGTGCGCACATCGGTCCTGCATATCTCAGGGAGGAGATTGGGAGCATAAGAGGACAAGCTGACGAGAGAGGACCAGGCCTGGCTTTTAGTTATGGTTTGTGTGTGTCACCGGCAGGTGTCCGTAAGGGGCTACCGGCTGTCTATTTACTATTTGTGAGTGTCGTCGGCAGTCGTCCGTGAGGATTATTCAATTGTTTTATTAAATGTTTAAATGTTTGCCGGTTCCCCGTCTCCTTCCTTCCTTTTATTAAACCTTATTACACAGAGCTAGCAGGTTTAAATTAGCACTTTCCAAATCCACCCCACCTTTAAGGCCCAAGATGCCACATGACTGACAGGTAAAGTGACCATTCACTTTCCTTTTGTGTCGCGTCATGTTTTGAGGCACAGTAACAGACCGGTGTACATTCACGAACGTGTCAAAAGTTTGAGTTTATCAGTTTATGCTGTGAACCTTGTATACTTTTACAATTTTTTTGACTATGAAGAATTCTTATAGCAGCTTACTACTTCGATCAGACAGACAGTGTTTTGTTGTTTCCAGGTGGAGCTTTGGAGAACGTGACACGCACGTCTTCTGGAAATCCTGTGGAATCAGATGATGACTTCGATCTTGCTGAAGTGTTTCCAAGAAAGTGTACCTTATGCATCAGATATTCAGCCCGTGGTCCGTGGCTCACATGAGGTCTGACACTGAGACTATAGTTGTGGAGTGGTTAAGGGTGGGCTAAGGGTCTCAAAAATTGCTCTGAAGTAATATTATTATACTAGTGGTGTGTCATTCAGATACAGTGACAGATACAGATAAAAAAATAGGATCTACAGTATAGGCAGATTATAGGTGAATTTAATGAATTAAAAGAACAAAATAATCCATAACTCTTGAACAATAAACAGTGAACAAAAAAACTGTAAACAAGGAACACCTGGAGACAGGATATGTTTTCACAGAACAGGACATGACATCACAAAATACAATATCTTGAGACAACAGTCTACACTCACGTTACACAAATGTATCTTTTTTCAAGAGGACAATTAAACACACTGTGATGACATTGTTATTCTGGAAGAGTTCTTGGGAGGAAACAGGTGACGGACCGCGGCTTGCAACATCAACCTCACGCAAATACCAGCCGTGTTTGTCGATGCGAGCGCGTGTGTGAGAGGATGCCCGTGTGCAATTAGATCTAATGAGCCTTGCATTTCCCTGACCTCTGTCACAATCTTGACACTTATTCTTTGATTAAGTGGCCTGCATAAATGAACTGGGAGCTTGCGGTGTTCATCATTCGAAAAACATTTCAGATGTATGAAATATTCCCAATGACATAATGACACTGCAAAGCGAGGCTTGAATAAATATTGTGAATTGAAAGCGTCTGCAGGCGTGTACAATTTTGACCTGCTATTTAAAGGTCCAATGTATAATTTTTTGAAGGATCTATTGAAAGAAATGCAATAAATGATACATTACCATGTATACAGAGGTGTATAAAGACCTAACAAAATGAAGCGTTATGCACCGCCAGATGCCACTATAAATTTTAAAACACACATCTTAACTAAAGAATTATTCTGTATATCTGCCTTACACATCTGAACATGCACAGATCACGCGGCGCAAAGGAGCTTAACTAAATAACCAGCAGCCTTCCACTCAAAAGCTTGCTGTTAGATTCAATTTCAAGTAGCTTGGAAGCAATAGTGTGATTACTTTGTGTTTTTTATAAACTCGCAGTCATAATTTGACCTAATAAACGATACAAACCCACTTATAGTCCATTCAGAAGTGGTTTTAGCAGCAACAGATGCATGTTGATACCCCGAGCAAAAAGCGATGTGACCACTTGAAATGGATTCACCCGTGACAGATGTTAAAATGTATGTTAAGCAACCACAAATCTGTAGCTTATATTTCATAAGTTTGTGTAAGAAATAGAGAGAGAGAGAGAGAGAGAGAGAGGCCACAAACCTGTTGTGTTGTGATGGAATCAGAAGGCAGCTGGAGGGGGATAAATTGCATGTGTTGGAGAGAGATAACATAGCAGGAGCAGCTCCTCTCCTGGAGTATAAAGCCGTTACTGACTGTCTACACCCCACCATAAAAGCCTAGACTGCCTGTGTCACACTTAAAGAAAAGAAGAACGCCGCACCTCTTTCAAGCGCGCGGCAAACATTTAGAAAGGGGCAACATTGCATGAAGTATCCGACACAAAGCGAGAGACATCTGTCTACAGGCAGAAACGCACGCTGAACTGATGGAGATGAGGTTTTGTTCAACGCTTTCATGGATTCAATGCCAAAGCTTCTTAGACTTGAGGATTGAAACAATGGAAAGTAAAATGCAAAGCTGTACAAAACGAACATAAACTGACGATGTACTTACAAAAAATCCTTTTGTAAAAATGTTGCTAATAAATAGTTGCTTGTAATATGTTCTGCTCCATGTGTACGTGCATTCAGGACTTGATGTGCGTGTGTTCACTACTCTCTGGATAGGTTAAATGCAGAGGTCACATTTCGGGTATGGGTCACTATATCTGACAAACACATCACTTCACTTTCACTTCAGAAAGTCTTTAAAGTGGTAAAGCTTGATTAAAGATTTAGTACCACCGCCTATTGTTATAGAGGACCTCACACATTCTGCAAACAAATCGAAATTGACACAAAAAGTGATGCAATTGAATAAGAATAACTTTGCTTCAGAAAAACATTGTTTGGCTTCCTTATTTTACCTGTTTTGACTCATGGAACAAAATGCAAAGCAACAGTGTTCGTGACAGCAATGAAACAATCTGAATTTGATAATACTTAAATACGAAAACAGAACAATCATTTACTGACAACAAGATGAAGTGTTTTCTATTTCTTTCACTCCCAGTGTCTCAATTCTCCCTGTCACTGTTTTCTTCCTCTCCTTCTTGTTCCTTCTATCTCATCATCTTCTATCCCTCTGTTGACTGGAATACATATTTATGATGCATCAAACCCTAAAGAACACAGAGTCTCTCTCTCTCTCTCTCTCTCTCATTTACTCAGAATCTGAGTGCCTGTGTGCATACATACAGGGAGAGTGACAGCTTTACCCACAGTATATATCTATATAATCCCTGTGTAATGGTACATATGAATATAGCTAAACTCTCCATTAATAGCAATGCAAAGGCTATCATATGTGACTCATCTTTAATTCATATTTGATCACAACAGTCCTTTCTAAGAGAGGAATGGCTGTTTCTCTTTGTTCCTTTGCATTTCATCTTCTTGTATATGGAGCTCTGTATTTTGCAATGCTTCACAGATAAGAAGTTATCATTAAAAACACAGCTTAGAACAAAAGCAAAGGTACTTTGTGGAGAAGTTAAACATTTTTTTTCTCCAAAATTCCAACACATTTCTTTTTTAGTGTACAAAGTGAACCAAGAATAATACAAATATACCACACATAATAGACTGTAGTCAAACCAATCTCACATTGTACATATTTTATGAAGGGGCTCATTCGTATACATACAATCTTAATTGTACTTTTTTAGAATGATTTGCTTTCATGCCAGTGATGTTAGGTTTAGGGGCCTTCAGTATTGATGTTTTCTAATATTTGTACATTTTTGTACGATTCATATTTTACCAATTTTTACAAAATACGCAACTCGTAAACTACATGCGAATTCCTGAGAGATCAGGTCGGTCACTGCGTTTTAGCTGAGTTGTCTTTTGCCAGGGATCATCATGCAATTTTACATAGTCGGCATACTCTGAACATCACAGAAGCAGCGACATGCGTGGGAAGTTGATTTTTTTAAACAGTCAGATATTAATATTTGTTGCTAAGATATGTTGCAATACAAATATACAGGACTGATTCAATCAAATTTTAAAAAACTTTTTAATAAGCTTGCATATAATGTCGGCAAACCAAAGCTTATAAAATATAAAAAATGTATTAATTAAAAGACTTTCGCTTGGCTCTCTTGAAGAGCCTGCGTGCTTGAAAAGTTTTTTAATTAATACATTTTTGGAGCTTTGGTGTGCCCACTTTGTATACAATTCTTTATTTGTTTTTTGTTCTTGAGGTTGGTTTGCGTGTTTTGTCTTCTTTTTCTTTTTAATAAACTTCAAATTTAATTATCTCTCACTCTGTGTCTATACACACACACACACACACACACACGCACACACACGCAAGGACAAGGTATAGCTCTCTAGATTTTGTAGGAGAGCATATGAGTTCAAGGCAAACAACAAACACATTCAAATCCATTGCAAGTGTGTGTAAATGTACACAAGGACCTGACTGATATGTCCCTTGCCTAAGGGCATCAATCATGTGTCAGTATATGTGAATACGAATGAATGTTTAACAGTATCAGTTGAAAGTGTATATATAATAGATGCTGATCTCTGCTTCTCTAATAAACAAAGGTCAGTAATTTGCACACAGCCTCCATATAGGTTCTCTATAGTGTTGTCATGTTTTGCTTCTTTGCCGAAGGAGATACGGTAACATATTTACGAAACGCGCTCTGTACACTCTAAAAAAAGGCTGGGTTAAAACAACCCAATTTGGGTTATTTTGGTAACCCAACGTTGGGTCAAATATGGACAAACCCAGCGTTGGGTTATTTTAACCCAGCCAGTTGGGTTAAATCTTTGACCCAACATGCTGGGTTGTTTTATTTAAATCAACTTTTGCTTAAAAATTACATTGCTGGTTTAAAACAAACCCGAAATGTTTAAAAATATAATAATAATTTCACAGAGAATTACTTGAGGCATCAGTAAGAATCAAAAGTTTTATTAAGGATCAAAATGCAAGACAAAAGGAATTCATAAAAACATGCAATATGTTATGCTCAATGAACAATAAAACGGCATATAAAACACTTTGATGAAATGTATGTTTATACATATTTAAAGAAAATTAACATCAATAAATTACATTAGTTTGGATTTTAACATATACATTTAACAAGGTTATTAAAGTGGCACAAGTAAATATAAATAGTTCAACAACTTAACAATTCAAAAACTCATATAGGCCTACAGTTAACAAAGTGGCACGTGTAAAATGCATTAGGGCATTTCCAGCGTTATGGATGCGACATAAAAACACTATAAAAAGTATTTTACTAAATCCTTGTTGATAGAACCGCACTTATATGATAAAATATCAGTCTATGCACAAGTTTTCTATAAAAAAAAAAAGAAATAAACAAGTGTTATGGATGTGAAAAAGGGACACCGTAACTTTCCTCTTCATATAAACTCACAAAACATTTTAAAGAGCGTTAGTTCTTTCGGTTCCAGTACTGCTTAACCTGACACATCCACGGAGCAGTCTTACTGAAGAGGATTCTTTTCCTGGAAGTTTGTAGACAACAGTGTGGCGTGCACTTTTGGAAGTGGATGTCCAGCAGGAGGGTTTCTTTATCAATTTGTTAATCTTTAAAGAGAAAAAGAGACAAGAGAAGAATTTAAGAAAACTGGCCTACCCAGAGCACAATGGATTATAATAAACATATAAAGAATAAATCAAGTTTACCTTTAAGCCTGTTATGAGAACATCCAAGTTCCAGTCGACTTTCTCCTGAATAGAATGATCCATTAATATTTGCTGTTATTCTGCAACCTGTCAGTGAGGGAAAAGAAGAAGAGTGGGATATAGTACAGAAAGTGAAACACAGTCTCCAAAAAATAATATTATAAACTTTAACACAACACTTATACTAATTCGACACACTCGGGAATAAGTAGAAGACTAAAAAGACCAACAATTGTTAGTTTCATATACCCAAAATTAATTATATCGCACGGTTAACCACTGACGTTATAAGAGCCAGCGGTTATTCCCTAAGCACTGGCCGAGGTAGAGCTGCTCTCAGCGGTGCCACAACTGCTGACAGCCTGAAGCTCAAACCTCCGACAGCAACTTAACAAAGTCTCAATGAGGCGTTATGTTTATATATAAATCACGTATTTGACTTCTTAACAACTAGATTCTGTTCTAAAAGACTCTTAAAACTACGTTCCGTCACGAACATTAGTGGTATTTATAAAAATCTTTTTGGATGTTTGCTTTTGACACGACGCTCTCTCGTGTTGACCTTTTACTAATATAAAGATGCGTAAGTTACTGAACTAAATGACTCACACGGGTCAGAAATTTCAAAGGGAAATGTTGACCAAAAAGGAAGTTTAAATTATTAAAAAGCTGTAAATTAGAACAACGTGGGCATAACGTTACAGACTAGCTATCCAAAGCTAACGAAGCTAGATTGTAACGTTACTTTCAAACCTAATGCGAACAGCGGAATTTAGCATACTTTTGCATTTTTTTTGATGTACAGCAATAGTTTTATACATTAAAAACTCGTAAAACATACCTTTTATTCTCCGAATAACATCTTTTCGAGATGAGGTGGATCAAAATGCCCGCGAAGGTAGAGTTTGTCTGAGGCGTCGAGGAGTGGGAGGGGTTTACTCTCTCAACTGTCACTCAATTGGACCCGACTGGTAACCCAGCGTTTGGGTTACTCATAAAATGACCCAACACTGAGAAAATAACCCAACAAAATGACCCAACAGGCTCAACCCAGCTGTTGGGTTAAACAAATAACCCAGCATTTTTTAGAGTGTAGTGCATTTTGGCTGTTTAGGGCTATTGTAGAAACAACATGGTGAATTCCTTACAAGGGGACTGGCAGTGTATGTACATAGATAGAAACAGCTCACTCTTATGTAATAAAAACATAACGCTTCATTATGTAAAGTATTTATAAATCTATGAACACTCCTCCAACTACGCACTGGAACTTTAGAAATATTTTGCAAGTGAGTGTACATAAATGCTCTTTTCTGACCGAGGAAGTTTTGAGTCCTGAAACTATGAAGTACAATGAACTTATGACACCTCATGACATGACCCCTTTAAGTCTGACAAACATGCAACTGCATTCCAACACTAGGTTGTCTGGGCTTTTTTAATGCCTAATCCAGTTTCCATTAGTGATCCAGCACTAAAAGCCATCACTCAAGTGCCATTATTGGAAGCCGTTACACAATGCCTCTCTCTTCGACACATTATTCATAGTCCTTATTTAATCCTTTATGAATCTTTTATGAGTCTTGGGTAATGCCCAGAGGCAAACTGATTGTGAAGCATTTTTCTTTTGTGCTGTCATCAGCCATTGACATTGAAAACTGTCTGAACGGGATTTTAAAGGAAAATCAAATTATATGAAGGGAAAACAGTCATGTGAAGTGATAAAAGTTTTGTTGTTGTGCTGCACTTGTTTATATAAAATCAAAAATAGGAAAGACAATTATAGAAATAAATATAAGCTTGAAATAAAACAGTTTGCGTCTGACACAGATTCACACATTGTTACTGACGGTGACTGCAAAATGGATGTCTAATAATAATAAACATGTTTTATCTTCTTTTTATTCGTAAATATTATTTTTCCTTATGTATACAGTTTAATTAATTACATGAATTAACCAGCCTTTCCTGAAATTATGTTGATCTCAATTTTTTACAAAATGATATGTAGCATTTTAAAGACATGTAAATAGCTTGAAAATAAATTTGTAGAGTCCTCGCCCATTTGTTTTTTGTCTCCAGTGTCTCCCTCTCCTGCTATATACAGTAAGATAATGATGATGTGTTCTGTGCTTTAGATCTGTGGTTTCTTAGGTCAGCAGACATGCTAAGAAATCTCACATGCAGTGAGGGTCATTTGTCAGACACCAGAGTACATGGGCTCATTACCACACACTTTCACAGGGACTTGACCCCCGGTACCTTTCTGTTTCACCCCAGAGTATACCGGAGACGTACCGGATGCAAGCTTTCCACTACAATAACTCAAACGGCAAAGATCAGCTCAGCATGAGGGGAGACTTTAAAAGTACAGACCTGAACTTGTTGCAACATACTCTATAAGATTTGCCTGATGTATTTTTGAATGTAGAGGACATCAGAAAGTGATTTTGTTAGCACTGAATTAACTTGAGAATGTTATGTATATTTTGTCACCCATATTAGATGGTATGAGTATATACCCTTCACACATAACAGAAGTTTCAGTACTGATCCTCCAGTCTTTAGGAATAGGCTTTTCCAAAAGGATTTTTATGATGCAACATGATAAAAGAACTTGCCCATTATTGGAAAAGAGCTGTTGGGTTTGAAGCAATTAAAACATGCAGTGACAGAAATAGCTCTCTATTCCCAAAGTCTGGCTGAATCTAGAACATTTAAGCTGTTAATAGCCACACTACGAAGTTTGAGTTCTGTGTAAATCAATTACCATTTAAATGTAAATAGACCACATTTACATCCAAATTGTAATTAATTTACTTCCTTGTTTAAATTAGATTTCATGATGATTGGGTTTGTAATTGTTCTTAATCTTGCACTTCCTAATTCATTTTATAATTGATGGCCATTATTAAAGGAAATATTCAATGTGGTATCTTGGAAATGACTATTTTTAGCACTGAACCTATAAGGCCTGTTGCAAAATTGCAGACATTCTACACCCCAACCCCAATCTCCTCTCTACTCTCCCCATTAACTCTAAATAGTTTAACTGTGATTTACTTAATTTCTTATTAAACAATTTACAAAAAAATGAATAAATGATAAAGCTATGAAATCAATGTTATACACTGTTTAAATTGAGTAAATGTAAGTAAACATTATTTTTTTCTGAGTAACTCAAATATTTCAATCAGAATTATAAAAAATATAATTTGTTATTTAAATGTTTATTCATTTTCATTAACTAAATTTTAAATATATATATTTTTTATTTAAATACATTTCTTATATTTTCCCACTGATGACTAAAATGATTTTAAAAGACTCTATTAAGTTAACATAGCATCTAAACCACTGGATTATTTTATAGAGTGTACAAAAGGAAGAATAATTCCAAGAATAAACAAAAAAATTCATTACCAAAGCATCTCGGAGGTCATTGTATTCCTCAAAGTGTGTTTTTGATCATTATTTTGTTTTAGCTATGCTTTCTGGACCACAATAAAAATATGCTACTGGCTCTCCTGTCCGACAAACACATTTTAATATTTTATGATGCAAGGTCTATGTGTGTTGGCCTGGAACTATCACGTTTCTACTTTGATAACACTTGCTGAGCACATCACAGAGTTCAGTGCCAGCACAACTCTCCTGCTCAATGCAGCACTCTGAGACCCCAGTGCACAGCATTAGTGCTTTGATGCTGGGAGCAAACTGCTCTGCTATTACATGAGCTGGATTCATGTGTGCTCTGGAATGCTTTATGTAAAAGCTAGTGGGGTGAAATAGCATTCAGGACACAAAAGCTGGAAGGTAGACAGCTTAATTATCCACTTAATTTTATTTATCTTTTAAGATACCTTGCTTCTATCTAATCCCAGAGAAAGCTATCTTAAAACAATTTGCGAAGAGCTAAGTTTTAAATCCAAGATGAATGGCTATAGGGAGGAGAATGATTGCTTTCACAAAAATATATATTAACTTAATAAAATCTCTTAAAACCATTTAAATGATTTTTTTATAGGGACATATTAAAAAATGATAAAAAATCCAACAGTTAATTTCTCTAATATTTACATATATTATTAAAGTTTATTTAATGCAAGTGTAACATAATGTAAAAGTATTTAAGAAAAAATAATAATTTTACTATACACTTAATATTTTTGATGATTTCTAGAAAATTTGAGTTCCTCATATTTACTTACATTTACAAAATTTAAACGGTATATTTTAAATGATTTCACAGCTTTAAAATTTAAAATATTATTGAGTGTAATTTTTGTTTTGTTTTTTGTTGAGATACACGTTCATTTCAATTGTATTGAAATCAATAAAATAATTAATGAATGAGTCTTGCAATTAAATCCACTTGTTGGAAACATATCCAATCCATTCCAAATCAGCCACTTCTGAGGGTGTGTTTAGGATGCTGATTTAAATGCATGGGCGTACGAAGCACAGAAAATGAGCATGGGTCCAAAATTTTAATTTGTAAAAATGATGAGGAGTGAGGAAGATGCATGACAATTGATATATACGTATTCAAGTTCGAATCCGGCTCTCTCTGAACCTGCTCTTGTACATCACATATCAGTTTCGCTTTAATTTTCAACAAAATAAAATTGAAAAGTGGAAAAAAAGTGTTTAATACTAAAGTGTATGTAGGTTAGGGGTAGTATGGAGTTGTCTCAATTAGTTGGCATCCATTTAATAATTGTAATAAATATATTAATTGATACTCTATTATTATTATATAATGTATAATGTACAACAAAACTGAGTATTGTTAGCATCTAACAACTATTTACATGTACACATTGGCGAATTAATATGAGATTGGCTGAAATGGCATGTGCTACTCCATCTTTAAACTTAGAATAATTATGGAACACTTCAACAAATGATGAACATTCACTTAAATACTAACTTGTAGTGACAGGTGCGCACACAGAGCAGCAGATATGCTTTTTTTTACCTTACTGTGTCCAGACGGAGCGGACAGCGACATTTAATTTACTGTATACGGACACTGAATGAGCCAGGTGGAGTGGTTTTGTGGAAGCAGCAACGGAAGTCAAGGCTGTAGCTAAAACACGGAATGGAGTTTAATTTATTAGGACACACTTCAAGTGGCATGGATTCAACTGACAGCACTCTGAAAAGTGAACGACATATGCTCTAAATTAGAGATGGTAAAATTGAGTGGGTCCAATATCATTGGTCTTAAAGAGTGGGTGGGTCCTATACCAAACACATGCAGTGGTTACGATGCCCCTGCTTAAAAGGCAGATTCCTACGTTTTTGAAACAGAGCCCCAGCACAAAGATATATGCCTCAAGATTGCATTCTGGCTGTTTAAGCTGTAAAATATTACTTGCAAATAAAAAACATATTTCTGCAAAGTTGAAAAGATTCTAGGAACAAAAGTCACTGTTTTTAAAAACAAAAAGTACAAAATTATGGAAATTGTCACAAAATCAGTGAATCTGTGCGGAATATAAAATCAATGCATTTCGCCTCTTCCCTTGAGTGGATTAGAAATGTGTTAAAACTGTCTGAAATCAGTATGGTTCAGCAGGTTTACTTTGACAGTACATCCCTCATCTTTTCTTCTTCGCCTCCTTTACACCCCTGACCTTTTTACAGACTAGGGGTGTGTAATCCAAATATGTCACTTTTTTACAGATAAATAAATAAACAAATAATGCGTTTTAATCCCTTCTAGCTGAAGCCGTTATAGGGCAGAGGCCATTTGTACATGATGGAGCTTTAGTTTGGCTCAGTCTGAGTGAGCAGAAATAGATCTGTCACCACGGCCCTCGAGTAGATCAAGGGATTTGTACAAGTCTCTCCGCTTGATCTTTAATAATATTTATTTGCCGTTGTATAACCATAGTCCACGTGTGTATCCATGTTTGCTTAAAGAAAAGTTATTTTTTAAGATTTAAAGCAATTCAGATATAAAAACCTTGCAAAGATGTGAGTAAAAGCAGTCTGATGGTAAAGGTTTTCAAAATAATGGTCAAGATTAATTGTCCAACTTTTTTAATACGCATCTCATTCAGTTATTGCTTCAACACACTGACTTAAAATGTTAAGTATTTCAGAGAATCTTCTGAACTGTAAAATCCAGCTTGAGAGTCTTCCTGTACAGATCTGAACTTTTCAAGAAATGGAAGCTACACTAGACAGAACACCCACGTTGGGAAGTAATTTTATAGTGTCACAACTCCAACTTGGGCCAGGTTTCCCGATAATGATGGATCTTAGCACTTAAGAGCATTTTCTATGAGCCACTTTGCGAACCTTCGTCATCGTTTCAAGTGCGTTTCCCAAAAATGCACTTAACACAACTGCACGTAGCAGTGCTTTAGTGCTACTTACGAGTCGCTATCCGATTGTCAGGTGCTGAAGTGTCACCTTATTCAATGGCTCTTTTTTGTAGCATGCGGCTGTTTTCAAAATGTTTAGGCTAATTATGTTCACCAGATGTGCATGGGGTAGGTCAATATTGTTTAATATTTGTTTTATGTCTGTTTGTTTAAACATATTTTTTTGTGCAAAATGTAATACTTCTTCTATGTGTACATAGGACTTATCTACTTCAATTAGAGAACGATAAAGGGAAAAGCTAATCAATCCAATTTCTCAGCAAATCAGGTATTCAGTTTCTTTAAGTATTGCCTTCTGCAGTTGTTGGAACATGTGAAGGGCAGTGTGTAATATATAAAGTTTGTGACAGCATTAAAACCTTTAAACTCACATGGTTCCTCTAAATAATTTGAGTTCACAGTAGTTTCAAAGAAGAAATCATGGCTGCACTAAACAGCAATAGGAGAAAAAAAAAGACAACGTCAACCACCAAGTAAACATTTTGACCATTTCTCTATTAAACACAACATTTTTACAACATTTAAGCAACAAATTTGCATCCCTTGTTAGAACCAACAACTTATATTTTTATTCTTTACTTTATAAATGTATGTTCAATCCTTTAATTTTTATAGTAATGTATTATTTATTACGTTAGTTAATTAATTTTAAAATATTTAAACAAACAAAAAAACATAATAACTAAAAACATGATAAGTCACATATAAACGCGTTTATAAGTTTTAAGGGCAATTCTCCGGCTATCCTGGAGTTGACCTCATAAAGGGCTTAGGGCTTTACGATTGTTCCAGAGTACTTGTAGATCTATGATCATTTTCAAGTGCTACTTAAGTTACCATGCTTTTGGGAAACAGACTGTAATATTAAGATTACTCGTACGATCGTTTTTTACAATCAATTAAGGCTTACAATTGTTTTGGGAAACGCAGCCCTGGTCTATTTAAACACCCAAAAAATGGCAAAAATATTTTAATTATGTTGGTTAGAACTTCTGAACATTCAAATATGAAATCCAGTCGGGTGATTTGTTGGGTCACTAGGGTCAGCTAAAGAACAGACTCATAACATTGGATAAGCCAATGTTGCTTTGTAACCTGATAATGATTCAATGTTCTCAAACTATTTTAATGTTTTTAATTTGAAAGGTTTTGAAATGCTTTGGAATGAACCCATGAATTGATAAAGAAAATAAAAAAAGCATTTTCACAATATCTTGGAATATTGATTAGGCGTAGTCACTGTCTTTTCTTAGTCTTTTAGCATTTGAAAAATGTCTGTGCTTACTTTACAGTAAAAATATAGAGCGTTACATGAATTGGAGGGTTAAAGGTGCAGTGTGAAAGATTAAGGAGTATAATGACAGAAATTTAATATAATATATAACTATTTCTTCAGCGTGTATATAGACATAGTGTAGCGTTGTGTTTTTATTTCCTAAGAATGACCTATTTTTATCAACATACACAGAGGGTCCCCTTACATGGAATTCAACATGTTGTTCCTAGAGTAGCCCTAAATGGACAAACTGCTTAACAGAGCAAATTTCCTAAATATGCAAAACATTTTCCTAAACATGTTATTCTCTGCAAGGAAGTGAAAACATGATGACATAGTAGTCCTGGGTCAGCCACCAGTGCTTCGAAAGGGAGGGGTGGAGGTAGACATTGGTTTCAATTTGTAACCTCACTGCTAGATGCCGCTAAATGTCATACACTGCACCTTTAATCTAGTAAATATGTTCAATTCTGTTGACAGTAATCATTTTGTAACCTAAAATACACTTTATAAACCTGAAATTTTACAGAATTTTTACATTCGAAAGAATTTTACTTTTTTGTAAAATGCTCTAAAATTAGACAGTTTCAGCAACAACAACATAAACGTGATGAGCCCCAAGTGTGACTTCAGGCAGACCTCCCCAAAGAATTAGTAATTGTTGAGTAGTTTTATTTCATTTAATACAATTAACATACAATAAAATAATTAAAATCAATATCAACATAATTGAAATATATATATGTTTTATTATAACCCAACACAGAATGGAAGTTTACTTCGGACGAGGCATGTGCATCCGATGAAACCATCTGTAAAAAAATTTAATAAACTGCAATTTTACAAGCTGAGTTTAAAACAATATGAAAAACATGCTGCTTTACTTTACGCAATCATTTTTTTTCAGTGGATAATCAAATCAACTATATACTGTATAAAATGATCGCACAAAAGTGTGGGGGGTTTGTAGAACTTTATGTTTAATGCACATTCGAATTCAGCAGATATCAGCAGCCACAACATCTCTGTTAGTGACCTAATGAATAAGTACATGTAATCATATAATCTTCTGAGCATTGCTGGAAAAAGCCCTAATCTATCAAATAAAACATTGTGAGTGAGTGAGCAAATTATGTACTGTAAAGAAGAAAAATAATGATTTAGATTTTTCAATTAACTGTCAAAATTTATATTGCATTGATTCATTTGGTGCCGGGAATTGCATTCAATGAGATGTTTCATGCCAGTCAATATCATCTGCAAAGGACACTTGTGGTTGCAGGCTCCCCTCTGGTTGTATAACACCTGGGGGAAGCCCTAGGGGAGCTGTGTCCACCAGCAAAACCCTTTATATAGAATTGTGTCTATCTACAATATTGTTTGCTACACCTTTCACGAAACTGTCAATTAGACAGCTGTAGAAAAAAACACAAAATTCTGTAAATAACATTCACTTTTAATGTATTGCAACCTTAATCCTAAACAGGAGTTTCTCCCCTATAGCAATTTAGGTGTTCACTCTTTCATTTGTACTTGAAAAAAGTACAAATGAAAAAAACAATAAGAAAATAATGTCTGAAATGAGACAATAAATGTGTGTGCTTTTTTTATTGCACATGAGCAAAATGAAAATTCAGTTTATATTATAAAGATAAGAGCAGGACTGCATTTTCAAATCTATTTTTTATTATTACTTGGCCATTGTTGAGTTCATTGAAAAACTCTCATTGGGACGTACAACATGATTTCCAGTTTAAATTGTTTCATCACAGCCTTGGTAATTTAGACAATGGAACGTGATCTTATTAATATTCATAGGTATTACAAAGACATTTAAATGTTCAATTTGAAAGTACAGAAGTTTAAAAAACTTTAAAGATGCACTAATCTTGAAAAATCCTTTTAGTTCAAATAGATCAAATATTAGATCAAATATTAAATGATTTGTTGATTTACAATTGGAAAAATTAACACAATTTGTACATTATTCAAATGAACCAAATACAAATTATTTGAACCTAAAGACATAACCTATTCTCGGGTCACTTGCAGACAGGCCAAGTATTACTTCTGATGTCATGTCTTGACATTGTGAGGGTGATATGATTCATTGAGAATGGCTTAGAAGACATTACTGCCTAGATCCCAGAAAAAAAGGATCCACATCTTACCTGCTGACTGACAGGAATAGGCCATCATTTGTTGAAGCTGTTATTGCTGTTATTACAGAAATGTAAATGGTCATTGGACTCTTGAATAGCAAGTCTCAAAGGTGAGTGTTGCCTCAAAGAACCTCTTTCAGAGTTTGCACACTCTCGCTAAGAGCATTTCTGTGTCTCACTTTAGCTTCATGATTCGGGTTATACAAAAGTTTGTTATGATGTACATCTCAAATCCTCTCCCTTACCTCCCAACAGCATGCCAGACAAGATGCAAAAGTGTCTTTTTGACCTCAAGTGGCTGCTGAAATGGACTGCATCATATGGTTAGCAACAGGGACGCTTTTGAGAACCATTGTAAAAGCTCGAGTTGAGTGACTGACGTTAATAGTCGTCCTGCCCGACGCTGTCACTCACAAGTTTTCACGCTTCCATAGCTGCAAGGGCACAACCCTAATACGACGGCCATCTGCATTTTAGACGTCCGCGAATGTGTCGACATCAAGACGGGGATGAATGTGAAAGTGCTGTTCCATCGTGCTGATGAGGTTCTTAATGCAGATCGGGCATGACACTTGACTTTGGCCCCTGGATGTTTTCCAGTGCATTATCAGCCTTATTCACTGTTCCAAACATCGCATCTACATTAACCTTGGAACGCAAGGAGTCATCCAGGCAGATCAGAAGAGCTGCAGCAGATAGCGGCATGTAAGGTAATGGCTTCCGCTTTCTGTAATGCATGCAAATCAAGCCTGTGTATTTTCATAATCCCATTCCCTCCAGCTAAGCTACTTTCTCCGGATCAGTTTATGGTTTGAATGCTTATGCATAGGCCACAATCGGTCACAATGGTCAGGATAACATTAAAATTGAACCTGTGTGTGTTTATAAGGTGCACCTGCTTGCTTGAATAGATTTATGAGACCTCTTGTTTTAATAAAAACATAGGATACACCATTCCTTTCAGAGATATAAGAAGTCATGGAGATGATGGTGATGCCATTTAGGATTGCTTAGGATTTATATAAATATAAACTATAACTTGAATGACACATTGAAAACTCCGACAAGGTATTATAGCAATGCTAACCTACATTAGCAAAAAGACATGTGGCCGCAAAGGTGCCCAATGCATTTTCATGTGGTGTTACTTGTCTTGTTTCTCATTCTGAAGGCTTTTGTTGTTCATTTTGACCATGATCCTAAAGAAGACCTCAAGCGGTTTTAATATTGCTCTCGCCTAACAGAATATCCAGGGGCTTGGCAGAACTATAATTTGTTATTGATTCAGTGGTACAGTATTCACCGGAGATGCACACTGCTATCATAAAGTCGAAAAACGAACACGTTCCCGCAATGAACAATGAAATGACATCTGCGCTAAAGCCGCGTGCTTCACGGTACGTGCCACGTTTTGATCTACGAGAGCCAGGATGTAACGTGATACATTTGTTTATTGGTAAACTAGTACAAATGAGAGTTTTGACAGGCCAAGCGTGGTGGTAACCACAGCGGCACTAGGCTTTCACAATTAAACCCTGCAGCTGTTCCCCTGAGATGCCACATCAAACGCACACCCGCCCACACAAAACAAAGCCAGGAGCTTCTTAAACAAGCAGGGAGTCAAAATTGGTTCCGGTTCCTCATCGTTGAACAATAATTTACACTTGAAACATATGAGCGGATCTCATGTATATTCACGTGCCAAATCGATGATGCGTCATTTTGGAAGACGACATAATAGCTAGGAGAAATTCTTATAGATCGACCATGTGGCACGAAGGGTGTTATCCTCGGATTTTGCATATTAAATATCTTATTTAGATAAGTTATCAGTGGTTTTGATTGATTCATGCATATTCCATGAATCAGCAAACTTTAGTATGGCCACTATATATACAGAGACATGACCATTAACAATGGAGACACAGTGATGCATCACTGCACCAAACAGCACTATGGGGAAACGATGAGCTCAATCTATAGTGTCCAATAGTGCAAAAGTGAAAGATCTGCTCATGCTGACACAGAGATTTGATTGTATTCAAATGCAATGCTTTAAGGTTGCTCTACATATACACATGAGTTTTCAAGTGTTCTGTTATGACTATGTTTCCTTGCCTTACCTTGGGAGTCACTGCAATATTGTAAAGGGGTTATACTGTACCCCACAGGACAAACACATAAAGCCATTATGCAATGTTTGGAAATAAAAAAGGACATTCAGCAGAAAAAAATACAGCAAGTTTTATTGAAAGAAACGTTCCATTACACAATACACATTCTATTAAACTTTCCATTTCACAACTTATGTGAAGATGAAATGCACACAGTAAAAAGGCTTGATTTTAGTTAAAATCTCCATATGCATAATTCACAGTGGATTATTCAAAAATTTAACCACTGCAATTATATGGAAAGAAATCTCTAACACGAGAAATGCAAATTCTTGTAAAATATTTTTTATCAAAGAGGCTTTCTTTAAAATGCTGTATATAATTAATTTTAAACCTTTATCAAGTAAATGTGAACCTTTATCGTCTAAAACTATACTGTAGACCTACTTACTGTACACTCTAATGTCATTTGAAAGCTGTATGACTTTTTTTTCTTTTGCAGAACACAAAAGAAGATATCTTGAAGAATGTTGGTTAACAAACAACATGGGACCCCATTGACTTCCATTGTATGGCTACAAAACAACTGAGACATTTCTCAAAATATCTCATTTCGTGTTTAACAGAACAAAGAGTCATACAAGGGTGATTTGGGGGGTTGATCTCTTTTTATGCAAGAGGTTTTAAATGCCTTATATTACGATTCATTGGGCCCTGTGGAGAAGTGAAGTTATAAAACCTTATTAAAATGTTGTCCCATGTCCCGAATCAAGCAACGAATAGGAGAGGCAGCCTGAAAAACACGGAATGTTCTGCATTTGACATTCAGCAAATGGAGTATGATGGAATTCTTCATCATACTCTACTGATGTTTGATTTATGACCTTACACAGCAAACAGAATATTGAGGAGCCTGCCAAAACTGTTATTTTCAGATCATTTAAACCTCCGTTTTCATAAACCATTGAATCAATAACCAACACTGTGGAAAGTTGTGGATTTTCATTTTCTCTCTTTCTTTCTCTCTCTCCTCATTTTGAAAGTGTTGTGTGCCCAAGGGCACAGGAAGGTCTGTTGTGCCTTCTGCTTTTGGAATAATGCCTCACTTTTGAAATTCAGCCTGAGTGTTTCTTAGGCGTATATCTGTCAGTCACACCTCAGCGCAGAGGTGCAATCTCCTACTCTCTGCCTTCCTCATCTTCCTCCTCCCCTGGCTTCTTTATCACATGTATGGATAAAACAAGTACAGAAGTGGAGTGAATTAAAGACTCTTGAAACGGTGACAGAAAAGCTGCTCATCAACCTGGCACATTTCAACATCTCATTTCCCAAGTGTTCACTGATTACCACGTTTGTGTAATCATATACGCCTAAAAGATAATGAAATGCAGTCTGCCCATAGATTATTTGATGACTGCATGATATATATTGAATACAAAAAGGGAAAAGCTGGCTGCAAGCAGCTGGTTTTACAGTGTGTCTGAAAAATAGGCACATGCAACTGATTTTCATAATCGAAAATTCTGAAGATATAGTTTTAAGATTATTCGCAGAAAAACTGTGATATTTTCTTACACAAAACTAACAGTGTTCTCATGAGAAAAGCTCTGATACAGATCGACAGAAAACCCCTTATGCGCATCCTGGATGCAGAACGCTGCGCTTCAATGCCACCTGACTGAGCGCATGGACTCACGGGGCGATCCTCCTCATGGCACATGGGATAAGAAATATGGTGTGTGCGTCACATCTACTTCACAACATCAAACAGCTTGTTAAGCCTTTTCCTGCAGACATCAGCACCAGACTCCAGAAAAATACCGTCCTTTAATACCACGACACACCAGACATAAACCTGTGGATTGTGCATAATAGCTGCTTTCATAGCTCAGGAGATCTGATCCAGTTTTTAGTTGTATTTCATTTCAACTTAGTTTGAGATGTTTCTCCTAAACTTGATAAGGAGGAATAAAAATAGAAATAAATGAGACAATTGCTTCTATAAATTAAGAGTATTAAAATGTATTAAAATCTGAATTTGGGTAAATAAAATGGGTTCATACTGATATCTGTAAAAGCATACAATGTAATATAATAGTTTAATGATGATGATAAAAATATTAATGAATCAACTTAATAATAAAGATACTGTATCTACTGAACCATATAATGAAGACATTTGTGAGATTTTGGGGTATATTTTTTCAGAAGTAATAGTATCTGAGACACAAGTGACCAAAAGTTTCAATTTGCTCTCCATTTGGACTTACTGATGTCTATAAGAAATAAATATAAAAACACACCAAAATAGATACAAATTATATCTTATGGAAAAGCATCATTGCAAAAAAAGAATAATTTGTCTCCATTACATCATTATTGAGTAACGAGATAAAAAAAAAACATCTCCGCCCAAACAAACCATCCTGTGATTGGTTGCTTTACACATCCGTCAAAATGTTTCTTTTCCCTCCAAGCAAGTGGCTAGAATAAGCTGCATATAGACCCGACTTCATGCCACAACTCAAATGTCAGGGTACAAGACAAGAGGAGACTCAAGAACGTGATGCTTCATACTTACAGGCACAGCAGGATTTCCTGAATAGAGTAATTGACAAGCAGGAGGCGAATGATACAAATCTAATGAGGAAGAACAAACAAACATATTGTGCAATGTGTGTCTATGCGTGGGTAGCTGCCATTTCGGTAATGGATGTGTTTATTTGTGGCATAAGCAGGGGAACGTGTTACGCAACTGCGCACAAAATGTGGCACAGATGTCTGGGCCAAGCATCGTGGTTAAATTAAGAGAGAAATCTGACGGCAGATATGGGACTGAAGAAACGTAGGAAAACTATACAGCATCTCCACATGATTACAATTTTTAACAGTCACGTCAGTTCTGATAACAACAACAGGGACGATTTCTGGTGTGCAACATTGGGCTCATCATCGCAATGTCTTGTTGCTCTCGGTCGTGCGTTTTTACACAAAAGCGCTGAAGTGGAAAACAAGAAGGAGCATGGGAAGGAGTCTGAATAATAAGGGTGAATTAGACTCCTGCCTGTGTGCGTTTATGTGTAATCAGAGAGTGCTCCGGTGAGCTGGTTGTTCAGGATGTGAGAGTCGCTGCTGATTGCAATGACTGAACCCGTTTAAATAAGAGCTTTTGTTTCTTCTGCACAGATCCCATGTTTCTGTCTCCATATCTACTTTAATATCATTGGCCCGGCTTACTAGGGATACTTCAACCAAAGATAAAAATTCTGTTATCGTGTACTCACCTTCGAGTTGTTCCAAATCTGTATAAATTTCTTTGTTCTGATGAACAGAGAGAAAAATATTTGGAAGAATGCTTGTAACCAATCAGATCTTGCTAAATCAAGCCTATTGTCTGTCTTTTGAGTTACCCTAATTTAGAAACACACCCATAGTAAAGAAAGTTAATAATAATTCAAATTAAAGATGCGTTTATATGCAAAAACTGATAACTGAAAATGTTTCAAAACAAAGTTATCTTTTTTGCAAAATAACTATTCAAATATACTGTTTATAGAGAGCATATTGCTATAAAAGAAGGAACTAAGACCTCGTGCAATATCAAGATCATAGTAAAAAGGCATTAATCTGTATTTCTTATAAATAACATAATAACTTGAAGTTTGCTATAGATGCAATGATTTTGATTTTTCATGTCAAATGTTTTCAGGATCGGTTGAATAAATTGACCTTAATGGTTTAGACAGAATAGATCATGTGCTATTCCTAAAGGAGAATTATAATAACAGGTTTTCCTCACAGCTATTGAGACTATGTGTTCGATTAGTGTCGTTTCTCCCTTTGAATGTGAATCCATAAAAGGCAACATGTCCCTTTCCCATCTTCACAGTTAATTAATATCATAAAAATGTATTTGCTTTAGAGAATCAATAAGGCATGAATGGAGCATCTGGGCATAACTTGCAGAACAATATAGTTACAGTCGCAACGATAGTGGAAGCAAATAAAAAAATGCTATTGAAACAAATCATATACGTATACTTTCATTTATGATGTACTTTCACTTCACTCAGGATGTGTTGAGAGTGACAGATTCATAATGAATGTTTTTTTTCAATACTTTATATGATCTACCTATTGCTTCCTAGATAATAAATGTTCAAATGGATTTAATTTATTTTAATATTGTTTTTCTTTTTTAATGTTCTATCTCTCGTTGTCTTTGATCTTGCAATAGAAAAATAAAAGCATCTGTCTTTCTTTTAACATGTGAATCCATTCTCCACTTGGTTTCCAACTCACATCTGCATAAAGGAAACTATAGAGTGAGTGAAGAAGGTTGAAGACTCAATTTGGTTCGAGGGGGATGAACAGTATGGGCGATTAATATTTTTATTGAAGATAGCAGAATAATAGTCCACTGACAGAGAAAGAAAATGTCAGCGAGATGCCAAGTGTTGCTCTAACCTCACTGCCATCATTATGTGAAACACAACATCACCATATCACACATGACGGCCTCCTGCCGAGTTTATCTTGAGGCATCTGAGCATTCTGCTTTCAATTTGAATAAAATGAGTATCTTTCACAAAATGTTTCCGCCTCGCTCGGAAATATATTTAAAGAACAATATCTTCATTCGGCAGCTCGTTCAGGGATTTAACAACGTGGGGTCAAAACGTCTGAGGTCACCAGCAAAAAATACTGTTTTTACAAGCTTTAAACATTTTATACATTATACATTTATACTCCTATACATTATACAAATCCATTATTTTTCATTTAAAATATTGATAGAATATTTGAAGAGTTTGGATCCAAAAGGGAATGAGTGAGTGTGTGTGCCCTGCGATGGGTTGGCACTCCATCCAGGGTGTATCCTGCCTTGATGCCCGATGACTCCTGAGATAGGCGCAGGCTCCCCGTGACCCGAGGTAGTTCGGATAAGCGGTAGAAAATGGATGGATGGATGGATGGATCCAAAAGGAGATAACTCTAAAATCATGTTTTTTATTATTTGACCATGTTTTAATTGTGTTAGTTAGCTGTCTTTTTTAGTTATTATGTCTCAAATCAAAACAAACCAACTCCAGTTTGATTTAAATTAATCAGATGCACAATAAAAAAACATGATTTTTGAAAAATGTTAAAAACAGAGTTATCTCATTTTGGAACCAAAATCTTCATATATTTATATATATAAAATGAACATTGCACAGCATCGCAATTTTGTAATGGCCCACTGCACTCATTTTCCATGTCAAAACCTGTGATAAAAAGAACCTGATGATTCATATTATTCCAGCATGATTTTATCCAGAGAGCATCCTTTGTGCAGTCTGACCCATGTGTATAAAGCAATATGACTAATATCACTACTTTTGTAACAGTAATTTGAAATGGTGTGGATAGTTATGATTTATGTAATTAATCTGCTTTTGTATTTTATATTATTTTTAACCTAAGACTCCTAAACCTATACCTTACTATTTTCATCATAGTTTAATATCACATCTAAACGTGGTCATAGATCTTCGCACCCAAAATCTAATTCAGTTAACCTTAATTGTTCATAGCCCAGATGACTAAAAATGTTTTAATGATTGTGTCATACACATTATTTTCATGTGTTTAGCTCCTCTACTATTGATGACGGTTGTTAATTGGCTAAAGAGTTACCATTTAGTATATTGATTTGAAACACCATCAATCGGCTGCTTAATTAAGCAGTAAATTCATGGAAGTGCTATTGATTTCGAATGGCATAGTCTACAAAGCTAAATGTGGGCGAATGCAACTAAAAATTTACCTTGCCAGGAGGACAGATTGAGAATTGCTATAAATTTTCCTGGGAAATGAATAGCAAAAATTTTAAAGCTTATCTAAGTCAAGTAAGTTGAGTGTGTTTGTGATCAATGTTCATTGTGAGGATTGGGAACTGGCCCAACTCTTTTATTTCTGATTGCCTTTATTACAGTTGGCAATGTCATAGCGTTTCAAAAGCCACTAATTTAAACACTTCCTTAGAACTGCCATAAGGAACCTGTTTTAAGAGAAGCACTAAAAAACTTTAATAGAAAAACTGATTAATTATAAAAAATGGATTTTGGCTGCTTTAAAAAGGTCATAATGCCGACACCTATTATTGACTGTTCCATAAATTTCACCACAAACCACTTTAAACACATTTGCAATGCCACAGACTTTAATGAAATAACATTCAGAAAATGTATGCTCATATGGCTGCTTCTCTTTGTAGGAAACACTGATTATCATCACATTTTCATCAATAATACAAGGGAACGAGGATTTTTCAGATGTTGCATCATGGCATCAAATTCCAAAATATTCAATGTTTTCTCTCGGTCCCTCAGCATGGGATTTATGAGTTGGCAGCGTCTAATCTTAGGTTGTGTTTTCTGGAGCCCCAAAAAACTCCAGGAGCCCAACACACGCCCAAATTTCAAGCTGTCAGGACAAGCGAGAAGCATGTGTCTGCTGGAGTATAACATGGATACGGCTCATCAGAACCTGATGCCACAGGTAAAGCAGCGCTCTGTCAAACTATGCTGTGTGTTTACATTATCTCATTTTTAACTACTGCAGGACAGTGTCTAACTTTTTTTAAGCTTATTACAATATCACAATTTTGCATTGGTTACTATAGTAAAAATAAAAATAATAAAAATAAATAGATAAGTAACATAATATATAGTATTAAAATTCTTTGTTATATTGCATATTGCAAACAAAACTTTTCGATAATTGAAAAGCAGTATTACGAAATGCACAAAAATAAAGGTCCATGTATGAATGTTAGCGGCATCTAGCGGTGAGGTTGTGAATTGCAACCAATGGCCCACTTCACATCTTCCTCCTACCTTTCGAAGCACTACGGTGGCTAAAACAGGACTAATATGTTGCCACGTACGTAACGCACTCTGTTGGGCAGTTTGTGCGTTTAGGGCTTCTGTAGAAACAACATGGTAAATTCCTTAATTATGTAAGGTCGTTATTCACCTCTGAAAATATAATTAGGCATTGCATTTCTGTCAAGAGATCCTCCAAGAAATAAAACGTTGGACCTTAACACAATAGAATTAATAACATGGAAAATTATGTAATGCTGCAAAACCAAAAAAATCCAAGTTCAAATACTAGGGAAATAATTGTACTTTTTAACCTTACTAGATATTAACATCACATTTAATTAAAGTTATTTTACTGAATGGATTCGGAATCAGCTTCAGACCACGACTAACAGGCGGGCAAGAGGCTCCCACTGGGGTGGTACAGAAACAGCATCATTAATACTAAAAAAGCCAAAATATCACATCTGTGCAAGGGCACACTCATGCAGGATGCTTTTTCTGTGCAAGTGAACAAGAATAACACAAATTAAACAATATTGCCACACAGTCGCAACAAAAACAACAGGTTGACAATGATAACCTATGCTGTGATATAATGCTCATTCGCACCAATGCTTTCTAAAAGAAAATGAAACACACATAGCTTTTAAAAAGGTTGAAGACGCCGCGTGCGAACATTAAACCTCCTTAAAACAGTGTCCTTCCATTCGATTGTAAATTTTCCTTTTCAAAAGCTGAATCAGCTGAGCCTTCCGTTTGTGAAGCATCGAGTGTCTGTAACTTTGCTAATTTCTAGCAGCGTCCCTCCCAACGTATAGAGACATTAATACGCTGCGTAATGACGCATCATCACAACAACCGGACTAGATTCATCTTTTTTGCAAAGTGGACACATAGGCTATCTATTTCATTTCCACTTCAGAACTTTTTAAATATTATTTTCAGTATGTTTAACATGAATTTAAAACTGTGTCATGTGGGGGGGGGCACAACAACCCTGTGGGTGGGCAAGGCCCGCGAGTGCCCCCCCTTGGCAACGGCCCTGCCTTTACAATACCAGACTCATCTAAAAACCTTGTGAATACACAATTTGAAACTAATCACCCTGCCAGTTTTTGGGCAGTTGGGCAGTAAATGACTAATTACATACAGGAGTGCTCATTGGCTGATGGCAAATGTTTCAAGTGAATTTCCTGAGCTGTGACGTGAAAGCTAGCAAATAGTAAAAAATTGTCCATCGTATGCTTTAAAGAGCTCTCAAAAAAATTGACGCTTTTAGCATCCGGATGGTGTATGCCATCTCTCAGCATGGGCTAACCGGCACATACTAACAATACGAACCATGAGTCCTTATTTGAAATTTATCATGTGTACTTGTTTGAGCAATATCAAAAAGACAGTTAAACATTTAACCAACAATTGTTTAATGATTTTTAAATTACTAATCTGTTTTTGCTAAATTAACAGTAATTCTGCACAGCTTTGTGCTTCACCAGATTACAGTTTGTTTGGCACATGGTACATCCTTATGGCGACACATGGTCTCTATCTATAGCTCAACTGATCTGAGTCCAGCAACACGCAGATAACAGGTGCTGTATTACCAACTGACATGTCAGTCTAAATCTCACCTCTCATTCTCCTCTCACCAGCTCTACACTTCAGCCCCTGTCATTCAGCAAACCTTCCTTATAATGTATGTCACTGTCAGTCTATTTTAGAGAGACAATGAGCTCAGTTGATTCACACATACTGTCCTCTACCTCGAAGATGATCAAAAATGCTGTTCAACAGCACAATGACTGTTGTGGTGATTGTCATGATTTTGGAGGAATATTTGCCAAGCCTGCAGAAAAGAAAACAGTTTATATCAGCATGTTTGTCCAGTCGGGACAATAATGTCAGTTTAATATTGGTGAAAATAGAAAAACTAACAATATATTTTTCAAGTATTTCAGTTTTTTTGATAACCCCGGTTGACCAAGGATTGTCAAGATTGTTAAATCACAACAACATTCAGAGTAAAACAGAATATTGAATAAGAAAAGTAAAGGGTGTGTATTTTTTTTTCATGTTTTGTCCATAAAAAACGTGTGGAAGTAGGTTCTAGTAGATTTAATAACTCCCAATATGCAAAACATATTCAATGACATGACACATACATTAAAGAGAATATTAACACAAACTGACATCTTCCGAGAAGGGTCGCTGTTCAGTAGCAGAAGTGTATTTTCTTTTGGATTGACTCGTGAATTGTTAACCAAAACAAAGTGATATGCACTAACAAAGTAAAAACGGTAAATGTTGATTTTATGGGGACTTTAAAAGCATCTAAACATACCATATCAAGGCCTGTCCTTCTGAACTCTGGAATGTCCGAATTCACAGTTTGTCAGGAAATGGAAAAGAATACTTTTTAAATGTTTAAATACTGTACTATGTTGTTAAAGTTGACGACACGTTTTAATACTTGTTGGTTAGATATTTGCAAAACCCAGTGACAAACATGAAGGGTAACTAATGAATAATACAAAAATAAAAACCACAAAAAAAGAGATACACAGTTTCAGAAGGACCGCTGCTGGTAAGCAGGCTAGTCTCTTAAGCAAGGAAATAATTTTAATGCTATTTAAAATCATCACTGCATCATTCCATCAATACTGTGTCCTTGGGTAAGCGAGGTGAGTAACTGAATAGCAGGTAGAGGTAGTCAGGGTCAGGCTAAACAGCGGAAGTGTCAAGCGCAGACACGAGTTTGAAAAGCTTCTAGAGAGGCTGTCAGGTCAGGGTCGCGCTGCGGGTGTCGCGTCACCCACAGCCATAACAGTCATGTAAAATGCTGAACAAAGACAAATCATTCAAAATGCAGAGAACACGGAAACAACAGAGCTGAAGTCTCGCCTGACCACGGGTGGCAGGGCCAAACAGCACGTAAACAACCAGCCGTCATGAGAGAGCTGAAGAACCTGTCACGATGAGGATTTCAACTGCAAACACAAAACTAAAAAGCTTTCTTGCATCCGGAGTGCGTGGCCTCTCAGCCCAAGCAAAAGTAATTTTCCCCAGCGCTGACCCAAGGGGCCGGGGCACAGATGTAAAGATAGGGTTTGGATTTACTTTCACAGCTACCAACCGTCAGAGGGTTGAAACACTGCGGGAGAGATTACTGTACTTAGTTCCATACTTCCTTAAATTACTGTGGCCTAGCAGACACAATGATTGCCCTTAGGAAAGCTAGCCTCCATCATCCAAGCAAGAATAACAATATATTTGAAAAAAGTTCCTCCTGTACTGGCTTTTCAGTGGAAGAAGCTATAAAATATTTAAAGGGATAGTTCACCCAAAAATTTAAACTCCGAAAAGAAAATAAGTACCACTGTTGTTCGGTTACATCATTTAATCAAACCTGTACGGCTTCCGTCTAAAGAACACAAAAGAAAGCATGTTGGTACCCGAACAACAGCGGTACTCATTGATTTGCATTGGTTTTGTGTTTGAAAATGTTTAGTTTGAAATGACAAGAGGGTGAGTAAATGAACGCCCTCATTTGTTACTTACAGCCTTAGGCCTCAAAAACATTTGACGTTTTGACTCATTAATTTCACCCCCCCTGTTTCCTTCACACCCCCCAATATCGAGTGTGACTTTGATGTGCCATAATTTCAGCACATCAGCCACTCTATAGGAAGGAGGTGGGCATGTTCTGTCACCTGACGACGCCGCTGCAGCTTCTTGCCTTGCGAGAATGTAATTGACAGGCAAAGCGGCACAGCACAAAGGGGGTCACACCAGAAGCGATATGGCACTGACTCAAGCTCATCTAGTAAATTCTATTAATTTACAATGCGCACCTCCTGCCTCTCACCTATTAGATATTCTGATTAAAATCAAGGCTGCGAGCGAGACGAGGCAACCGAGGATTTGGCGCTTCACCAGGCTGCGAGTCTTGAACCCATCACTAAAGCAGATGCCGGGTGATGCAGGTTCAGTTATTATGCACCGCTGTATGCGAGCAAGCGCCGCGGGCATGTGTTATTGTTCTAGTGCCAGACAGGAGAGCTATTTACCTCATGGTATTTTTGGACCTGCTGTCACATCTATTTTTTAATCAACCTTTCAAGAGCGAAACCAGATTTCAGTAGGTAGACATTGTTATGATCTAAAATGAAGAGTTTGATTAATTCAAATTGTTAATAAAAGTTTAGTTTAATTTAATTTAGTTTGTGACGCATGCAGAAGATACTCACTACATGTACTGTATAGTTATGTTGCATATAAGTTGATTCTCTAAAATGGGTGATGATGATACAAAATTAAATAGATTGTTTTTGCCTGAAACGAATGCATGCATTTGTCTCTCTGACGGAAACGTGCAGCCACTTATGTTTAATGTTGATCAGTAACTGTGGCTCTACAACCTCAATTAATGGATCCACCAAACTCAACATGTCTTTAGCAGGAAACATTCAAAGAGGTTGTTGCTTTTTCCTGGAAGTCTATTTAAGCCATCTAAAATAAAAATGAAAGTCGCATGCAATCTGTTACCAGGCTACTGTATAATTACCAACAACATTTACTGTGTATCTTTCTCCACTGTGTTTTTAAAGCACTATATGATTGAAAGTAGAAACACTTGATCATACAAGAATGAAACATTTATATTCGACTGGATTCATTTAAAGCTTTGTGTTTTATGTGCAAACGGATGTGGAAGGCTGATCTATCAGATAAAGGCAGGTTGGAAAGTAATTGGATTAATGTACTGTAGTCAAAATAAAAGTATTCGATTTATTTAATAAAACATCGCTCTTAGACTGAAAAATCGTCTCTTTAAAACTGCCACTACAGGAAATGAAAAAAGCTGCATTGCTTCAACAATTAAACACTGTGTTGTCTAAGTTTACAGCTCATTTTATTACGTTTTATCAGTAAATTATTTGTAAAAACCCACAGACACACACCACACATACAAAGTTTATAGAGACATATCTGGAGATAAAAAATATAAAAACACAACAGGATCAACAAATATTGATAAATCAATTAAAATTGTTGTAAATGTTTGCTTTATTTATTTTTGATGTTGTATGTTTTTTGTTCAGTTGTATAAAACCTATTTACTGATATGGTGTAGTTTGTTATTTCTCAAATAATTTGGTCCAATGCATAGCTTTAGGGGATAATCCACACAAAAGTGAAAATTTTGTCTTGATTTCAATTTGTTCCATACCTGTATACATTTCTTTGTTCTGTTGAACACAAAATATTCAAAAGAATGTTAGCAATTGAGATTTCTCGGGTAGTCATAAAATGGTAGCTAGCGGTGCCCCAAAACAGTTTGTTTTCCAAAATTCTTCAAAACATCTTTTGTGTTTAACAGAACAAAAATAAAATATAAAAATTATTTATAATATTAAAGTCAATGGTGCTCCGGTAATCTAAGTAGCTAACATTTATCCAACTATCTTTCTTTGTGTTCAACAGAACAAAGAAATGTATAGAGGTTTGGAATAACTTGAGGATGAGCAATTCGTGACTGAATTTTCATTTTTGGGTGGACGGTCCCTCTAAATGTTTATTGTTCTGTCCATTTTGTACCAGTAAAACTCATGTATATTAATGGAGAGACTATTATAGACTGGCTGGATAGAAACGACATTGGACTGCTAAAATGACATTCTGGATTGTTTTATACGTACAACCTAAAATAGAAAAACCGTTGAGTGACAGATAACATATCCGATTTAGTATGCTGTACACTCCTGCAGTAGCGGTCTAAAGTTGTCTCATTTTTCTGCAACGTTTTGATATCTTCCCTTAAACCAGCCTCACAATGTAAGCGTTAAACTCTGAGAGGACAGTCTTCATCACTCTTAGACAGCAAGCTGAATATTTTTCTCTGTCCTAAAATCTGTCAAGAGCGGACGAGACGCCTCACAAATGTCCTGTCACCGACTATCTGTACGTGTATGTAATTTGTGTCTGTTTATTACGAGACACCGTGTTCACCTCTTCACTGTGTAAAATCCCAAGTGAACAAGGGAAGGTAACTGCCACAAAGGTAAAATCCTGATTCAATTTGAAGAGATTAATTAAAAGCCATTATGCTGCGATATCTGCCCATGGGTATAACCACCCAAAGCATACGGTGCTTAATTATCTTTAGAGAGATTGAATGGCATTGTTCCTCTTCACTAAATGTTTGCACTCTGAATATGATCACACTGTCTGTCTCCGCCAACACTTTACATCCATCATGCACCGCACCTGTCATGTCCGTCATTAGAGCACCTGCCTTTCCATTCGACACTTCTTGCATTTCTATTTTTTTGTAAAGATTATACTGTGCAAAGTATTTCACTGATTCCACATTACTTTATATCTTCCAACTGCCTTTTTATATAAATATCTAACATAACAACACCATTTATGTCTGTGATATCCTCCTCATAATCATCATCTACAGTCTATATGGAAGTTTGTTCCCGTGTTTCTTACAGAGGTCATGGCCCATACCCCCCACTCGCACACAGAAATAAGCAGGCGGCTCCATGTGCCGTAATGGAAGCTGGGAAAAATGAAGCCCATTTGTACTTACAGATGGAAATTTGCTTGGCGGAGAGAGGCAATTTCACAGGAAGGTAATTTTATCCTGGTTCACACTTCAGCCGTACACATCAGTACCACCATCAGCGATCTTTCACGCTATTGTTAGAGCTCTTAGTGAAAAGTTACACAAAGGTCACTCCATCAAGCATTACAGCTCACCGAGAAAATTAAGCTCACAGAGAGAGAGAGAGACAGAGAGGGGCCTTCTGATAATGATAATCATTATGAAGATGATGAAAAAAAAAGAATGAAGACAGGCCTTGATTTCTTGTTTAATTCACCTGTCGTATAAAGGCATTATCCATTGAGAGCCTACATTGGTGTTTTTTTTCCTGTGCGCATGTCTTACAAAACCATTTAAAAGCTTCCTGTGAAAACGAGAAGTAATATGCTATTAATTAACAATTTCAAAAGCGAAGGTGTGAATCTTTGCTTTTCTTGAAGCACAACTCCCAAAATACTTTGCTCTTACATTAAAGTTTGTTTATTTATTCCTGTTTATTGTGGAATTTTTAAGTGTTCTGTGGACTTCTGGTCTCCAGCTATATAACTTATTGGATTTATCACTTGGTTGGAAAGCAATGCGTTCCAAGGTCAGACTTTAAAATCTGACTAACCACACTGAAACATTTCTAATGCTTTTTAGTTACGCCTAATTTACATTGCATGGATGAAAAATATGTCAGAATAATGAATACAAAAAATCCTCCTCCCTTTTCTCTCTCTCACCTGTTCATCCATCCTTGCTATAATCTGAATGGATGGAGCTTTCATTCTTTCTTTCCTCCTGAATAGATTTTGACTTATTGATCTATTTGAACAGTGTCAGTTTAATGAGTCAAAAATCCATTGCACCAAGTCAACAGCCTCATGAACTCCCTGCAATAAATGTCATATGCAAACAATTTAATTTATTTTATGTTTTCAATCTCAAACTGGCATTGACCGGAGGAATGTTTTTATATAAAGCTTGGGAAAAGTAAGCTCAAAGTCACCTCAATCTCCAGTGACTTTACCTGTCCTTGAAGACCGCTAAAAACAGATCCCAGAATACGATTTAGCAAGGTAGGACATGTTCCTGGATCAACATATTCATTCATTTAAGATCACCTGTTATCAGCCAATCGGGTTTAAAGGGACAGTTAACCCCAAAAAAGAAAATTCTGTCATCATTTACTCATCCTCAAGTTGTCATCTCTCAAATCTGTTTACATGTCTTTGTTCTGATGAACACAGAGAAATGTATTTGGAAGAATGGCCACAACCAAACAATTCTTTCCCACCACTGACTACCATTAGCAGAATTGTAATTTCTGGATGAACTGTTCCTTTAATGGATAGGGTTATGAACAAAATTCTAATCAAGCCACTTATCATGTCACTTCTTTAAAGATTGACCCAAAACAAACATGCGAAGCAAAACCAGGGTGTACTCAACATGACAACGACCCTAACGTTTAAAATGTTAAACATTTGTTCATCTTTCTAAATAGGTTCAGCCATCTGCATGTACAGTACATCCCAGCTGGATACGCATTCAACCATAAAGCAGGTCATATAGCTCGAGTAACCTGTCTGCACCTCTATGCATCAGTGCCTTGACATTTTTTTCCTTTCCTTTGCTTCCTCTTCCTTTGTAACTTTGCATTAATAATGTAAACCACATTTATCACTACAAACCCAAGAGACGGTAGTCTCTCCTCTATATAGAAGCACTACTTAACAGAAGTCACCTGGGAAATAACGTTACATTTCCAAGGACTAACAACTGTAGAGTTACATAGTTGTAAACCCTGCCCCTAACTTTGGGCCATGTGAAATATGTATGCTTTGGCTAACGTGTCTATAGATATTTCATTTCTGCGTCTTTCTAAAGGGACTTAGATTCCAAGAGAGCGGATTTGAAATGAAAACATGAACTTTAAATATACTACTGCACCTAGGGAGCCTCTGCGATTATCCATATCCCTATTCTGACATGCACAGAAACCGAATGCAGACAACACCACCGCCGCTGCATCCCAAACACAGCCCCCCCAGTCCAACGGAATGGACGGAGGGTCGCTCTTGCCCAATAATGCCAAGGCAGATTTTATTATTCCAGTCCATCCCTGTCTGAAGCGCTAGGATGCCTGATCTATGGCATTAGCCACCACAGCGGTTGATTAAAACTTAAAATATTACCTCGCCAGCCTTCTGATTCGCATGGGCAGATGTAAGGGCATTTTTCAACAGGGAAACAGCTGGGCACACAGGCGGTGGCTTTGGGGGGTGCTTCATGGTTGGTAGGAGAGAAATTAGAGGCAAATAATACCAGAAACACATCTGACTGTGCTTATTCACCGTAAGTCAACAGCACCTGGAGCTGTATATATTTCTATAAAGGAATGAGAATATTACGAAATTTAACCAGGTTCTCTTTTTAATTACTAAAAATATTAGTTTTGGCTACATGTTACTAAATGATGACGTCCTTTAAGATTTTAATAAAACAGATATAGCAATTCGCTGTTGTTCTTCTGAAACCTTGTACATCCATAATTTGTGTTTAATTTTTTTGCTGTAAATCATTATTATTAGTCACCTTTTATATTTGGCACAGGGTTTTGCTAACATCTAAACAATAAATGTGTTGAAAAGTGCTTGTCAATTTTGACAAAAGTATGAAAAAAGTTCAGTTTTTATTCCATTTCCTGCAAAATAGCAAATTTGGACATGCAAGGTTTCAGAAGGACAACAACGAAATACAACATAAACAAATGTAATTTAGCAAAAAGTGTGGTTACATGGAGTTTTTTATAAAAAGACACAATCTATTTAAATTTAAATAAATCTAATGACTTATACTTAATAATTAAAACATGTACATAAACATAATATTGAATAATTTCTTCTATAGGGATATTTCGTCCAAAAGTTCATTTCAAACATGACTTTCCTTCTTCTGCAGAACACAAAAGAAGATACTTTGAAGAATGCTGGTAGCCAAACAATGTACCCCATGACTTGCACTGGTGTCATACGATATAAATAAATGCATACCGCCCGAATATTCTTTTGTGTTTTGAAGAAATAAATCATACAGGTCTGAAACGAAAAGAGAGTAAATGATGACAGAATTTGCATTTTGGGGTGAACTGTCCCTTTGAAGAATCTAACAAGCTGTGGTTTTAGCAGCAGTGACGGCAACACAAAACAGTACTGTGGTAGATCATAATTATTATTAAGATGGAAGACAAGGATTCCAGAACATTTAACATTCAAATGTCAACTTCTTATTAAAATGAAACCATTTCTGAGAATGTAAGCTTTTTATCCTATGAGATGCTTAAACACATACAGTATGTGACGATATTAACTCAGCTGTTGGTGTTCTTTATCTTTATACTTTTCTTTTTACGTTCTAAACCAAGCCAGGAATAAATCGAATACCTCTTAAACCAGTGTTTTTCACAAACAATGCTCAGTTAGTAAAAGCAGTGATATTTTTCAAAATTGATATTCATTTCCATGACTAATTACAGCTTTATTTGATGTCTAATAACCTTGCCACATTTGCTATTGGTTTAAGCTTTAGGCATCAAAGAGGAAACAGATCTCTGCCTACATCATGTTTAGGAAGCAACACTGTGCACACAGCCAGTGAATGACACAAGATGGAATGCATTAATTTAATATCAAACGCTTCAACAGCTAATCGTATTCACTGCATACATTCATCAAATATTCTGTTCATGGCATAAATGTACCCTTACCTCCTCATATATCATTGAATTTGCCTTTGCTGATTCTTTAATGTGATTCTCTGTGTGAAGTCCATGTTGCTCTTTTCACCCGTTATCTCTCGTTCCTGTGGATTCTGCAGGGGCACGAATGCCGTCTTCAAATATTTAGTGTTAGCTAGACCAAAGACAAATAGCAGTAATACCGTCGCTAGGAAAATGTTATGATTACTCACAACGTTATGATCACGTCCTCACAGGTTTCTTAGCGACACACATTTCCTGGGATTATTTGGTTTTATAAAACCACATTTTTGGATTCTATTTAGCTGTAATGTGTCAAGTATACATTTTCATACCGTGTCTTTTGCAATTTCCCACGGCAGCATTATAACACATAACACTGAAATAATTGGGGGATGTGAACTGTACTTCTAGTGACCTATTTATGTATTACTCTGACAGCCTATTTGTTTTTGCTGTACACTGCTGAGTCAATGGTGTTGTTCGAATCCGATAAATGCCACGGAAAGGGCAACTTCCGAAAAAGAAATCACATATCACTGCATCCATCAACCCGGCACCCATTGTCCAACAGGTTAAAGTTCGACATTTACATCTGGGAGAATTATGAAGTAAATCATGAATAACTCTAACAGACATGCCTCCGTTAATCTCAATTTGAACCCCTGCCACAGGATACCAGAAGAGGCCATCGGGGTAAAAATAACAATAAAGAGTTATCGACCGTCTACGTCTGATGTATTTTTTTTTACTTAAAAGTAATGAGAAGGGCATCTAGCCAGGGACGTTCAAGGACTTGAGCAATCTCTGATGAGGTTTTATTGCTCATGATAAGAGCAGAATGGTCTTTATGGTCCAGAAATGCTCAGCAGGAAGGCGTAGTGGGGATGGTTCAGCCTGTCAGAATGGTTAAGATGACTTCCCTGCCCTAGTAACCTTTAACAGAGGTGCATCTCTTTGTTCCAAAGAGAATGACTGCAATCTGTTGCTTTAGCTGTGACTGCTGCTCTGTCTTTTATCGCCCACACACCGCATGCGGCCAATTAGCTGCATTGGATCACTCAAAGATTTCATGCTTGCAACTAAAAAAGACGCACAGATTCACATGGAGAAACTCATGATAAAAATATTTCTTAGATGTTACTCTTTAATACCTCATGAGACTTGGATGGTTCATCAAAAAACGGAAGTCATAGGGGCCAGTATTGTTTGGTTACCAACTATCTTCAAAATATCTTCTATTGTGTTCTGCCAAGGAAAAATCATACAGGTTGGGAATGACACGAAGGTGAGTAAATGATGAAATCTTTAGACAAACTATCCCTTTAAAAGAGATCCTTTTCTGTGAAAGGGACAGTTCACCCCAAAAAAAATCCACCATTGACGACCATAGTGGAAAATTGCTTCATAAATGTATTTGCTCTGTTGAACACAAAAGAAGATATTTCGAAGAATGTAGGAGAGCACACAGTTTTGGGGCACATTTGACTACCATGGTAATTTTTCCTACTATGGTAGTCAAAAGGTTTGTTTACAAACATTCTTCCATATAGCTCCTTTAAGCAACTCAAAATCCTAAATCAATTAGGTGGAATAAAGAAAAACACAAATGAGACACTGCAATACATTTAAAAATACAATTAAAGTTTAACTCAAATCATTTGCACTTATATAATGAAGCACATTCTACCCAAATCAAAGGACATTTTGAAATATTGTTGAGTTCTTGAACCTCTTGCATTCTTTCAGGTCAATAGCCAGTATTCGTTGCCCACCAATTAAACCAGTTTAAACCAGTTTGAAACAGCATGAACATTCAATTACTTTATATGTGGTGAGGTTGATAATGGATTATTATATACACGCGCCATTTGATGCGGATTGGTTTCTTTAATTTCTCAGCATGTTTCCTGTCAGCTTCACCTTCTTTCACTTCATACGTGCTCTGAGCCTAGAATATATATATATATATAATATTCACAATGTGTATATTACTGCAGCTTTACCTCTACTCAGAGGAATTCATTAAAGATTGGCCACCTGCCACCTTTAACGTTTACAAACGCCCACATCATCTCAGCGCTGAGATTTGCTTAATTGATTGAGTTTTCTCACATTCTCCTTACTGCAGGTAGTCTTTCTCTAATCAACTCCATTATCCTCAGTTGACTGATGGGTATCTACAATCCTCTCAGACGGAGGAGGGAAGATGAAAGGAGGGAAGACTTTCTTTTTCTTCTCTATTCATGTTATTTTTTACTCAATTTCATTAGTTTCCATCTGTGTAAGCTATAGGCTCTGGGTCATTATACAACAGAGGGAGAAAACGATGAAACATATTTCACAGGCACAACATGATCACACGAAAAAAGGGAAAAAAAATCTTTAAAAGCTTTTAAAGCTGTCTTTGTAAAAAAACTTCTGATACTTTAAACCAATGCATTCCACTATAGAATATCAGCTATGTTTGGTCAATCTGATGGACATCATTTAACTGTAAATTTGACTTCTGGTAATCAACATCTTATTTCTTTTTTTATAAAATAATCTAACTTAATTCAATATTCCATGTCTATTTATTTGCTTATTTGCATCTTTCAACTACATTAAGGATAATCCTTTTATGGCTTAAAGATGACACGATAGATTCGGTTGCCAATCAAATTAATAAAAATGATCAGACTCTATTAGTTGTGACATTAATGATTTCACATAAACTACCTATTAGGAACGCATGAGACTTAAATGAAAACATTCAATTACACTCGGAATCTGGACACAAGGATGATAAACCCAATCACGACATGTAAATTAGTGAGTAAGACTTTTTATTAGTGATGCACGATGTTGGATTTTTTCCGATATGCCGATAATTTCCACCTCAGTTAAGCCGATAGCGGATGCCGATACCGATACCGATACCAATATATGCTGTATATCCACCAGGAAGTTTTTACGCAGCACACATTTTTTTTCAATGTACAGAAAACCTATAGAGTTATCACGTCTTATTTAACGCATCTTCACTTCAACTGTAATGATTTTATATGTATATACAGAAAATAAAATATTAATTTGTATGTGTTCCTAAATCTTTGATCACTCAGATTGCAAGCTAGTTTAATTATTTTAAGTTTACACACCAGATGCCCAGATCGAGTGTTATGCTCGGCTCACATCACCATATTAAAATGTTTCAAAACTTGTGAGCCACAGAATCTTTTTTAACATTACTTACATTAGGTATAAAAATACCAACGTAATGTTAAATGACTAACAATAATTAATGTATTACCATAACTTGTTCATAGCGGTTGTTCATAGTACATTCATATTCGTTCTAGAACAACATGAAACATGAAAATGTAGGCTACGTTACAGCCTGTAAATAAATTCGCATGGGTGCTTTTTTGTTTATTTTAAAATGCGCTGTGATTCCTTGAAATAAAAACGCTAAACAGTAAGACACTGGCCGTGAACGACAAGGAAAACAATATTAATATGTGGTGTTGATAAGGACATATAGCATTTTTTTAGGATCTTAAGAGTTGGCTTGCTAACTGTCGTCTTGTTGAACAGACTTTCACCAGAGTAAAATAGACCTAGTCTTTCTTATCAAGAACATGTAAAACCAAATAAACAATATTATTATATAACACAGACTGTCAATATACTCACTGTACGTTGCGTTTTGTTCATTTTGTTTTGTATGTTTTCTTTTTGCATTATCCCATTACGCGTAGGTTTAAATGCAGTATTATGGATTTTTCTATATTTTCTAAATTAAAAAAATTGACGCAAATGCATATAAATCAACTCTGCATCCTATCGGCAAGCCATATCAGCGTTATTTTCTGTATTGGGCCGATGCCGATAATTACTTTATAAGCCTTTATCTGTCGATAATATCGTCCTGAAGATAATATCGTGCATCCCTACTTTTTATAAATTGAAAGCATCTAAAAGATGTGACAAGGCATGTCACTCTCACAGATGCTACAGTATATTGTGATATTATCTTATTACTTCTGTTTACTTCAGTTGAGTATTTGCTCGAACCAGCAGCAAATACTTACAAGAATAAAGAATGTTGTCCATTCTTTATCAATCTAGCCTACTGTAAACCTACCTTAATTTATCACCCAAACATGGTTCTATGCTATTTAAATTCATCGTCTTCAACGTAATCCCAAATCTATAACTTTTAAAGGAAATCCCTATTTTGTTACTTTTGCTCTTTAGCTTTACTTCTTTGACAGCAAGACATTTTAAAGAAGACGTTCAGTCAGTTTAACTGGATCAGCCAATAATCAGTCAACAGTGCACATTGTGAACTCACAGAATAAGGTAAGATTACCTCTTTATTTTGAGGCGCAGGGGGGATAGGTGAGGAGGGATGATGGTGTACACTGAGATGCTGACAGGTGATAATGTATCATAGCGGGTCTTGTGGGAAGGGCAGCAGTGCCCCTATCTCAGCACCTTCAGACGGTGTTAATGAGAAATGACAGATCACACCCCCTCAGCCCCTTTCGTTTCTCACACTTTTAACACTATGCATTGCTTTCCTTCCCTGCGTAATGTGAATCATACCTCTGTGCGTAAATGTTAAAAACTATACTCATAAGAACCCATATATAAAGCTGGATAAAGTTAATGGAATCAGTCGCTAAAGGTTTAGATGATACAGAGGGTGCTCTTTGACGGTTACAAATGCGTTCAGGGTGGTTGATAAGTGATTTTATGATAATCTGGTCTGTGGATATGGCTGGAGGCCCAAAGCAGGGTCTAAAATGAGGGAAAAAAATCTACAGGTCAAAAGTTTTGGGAACTGTGGAATACCATATAGGGAATTATGAGAATTATGTTGCGACTCAAAAATCGAGACAAAAAAGAAAATTTATTAGATTTTAGCATCTTCAGTGTAGTCAACATTTTACAGAAATGTTCTCTTGACATTTGATCAAGCAGCTTCATTCCTGAGAGGCTTTATTTAATCTTTTAACTTTCACTAAATGTATTATGAATACACATGAAATTCACAATCCAAACTTAAATCTTTGTAATTCATGAATGCTTTGAAATACAGACCTAAAGTTGGTCTGTTATGAAAGAAGAGACAAGACAGATTGTTGACCAAAAAATCACGTAAATAGTAGTTATGACCTACTTAGACATTCCGAAGTTCGTCATATTGTTGTATAGTTCGTCATGACTAGATACAAATGTAATGGTGAAGTAAATAAGTAAGTATAATATAAAATAAGTAAACTTGAGTTTGAACACAGAGCAACATTTTAAAGATTAAACAATATTGAAGTGGTTAAAATCAGTTTAGAGCTCGCTATTGCTGCTCTTTCCATTATTCAGTCAAATTGAAAAAATATATATTTACACACTTGTATTTTAGCTCAAAACCTTTTTAAGATGATGAGAAATATTTATCTCTAAAAAGTGCACACGCTGACCCATGCTGGGTAAATATTGGACAGGACACTGCTGGTTTAAAAATGACCCTATTCTGGGTTATTTCAATATTTTCACCATGGTTGATTAAAGACAACCCACCTTGTAGCAAAAACAACCCAGCAATTTTAAGAGTGTTACTCAAGTGTTCCAAAACATTTGACCTGTAAGTGTATAAAAAACATTCATCGCAGAAAAGTATATGTGTACAAAATTAAACCATACACTATTATTAAACTGATTTAAAAAATAATATAAAAAATAATTTGTTAAAAAATCTACGCTAGCTTCAAACTGTAATGGGTAAAGAAGTCGTTTTAGGTGGAAGGATAACTTTGAATGTTCATTTCCCACAAATCGAAATCTTTCGTTTCAGAGGAGTGGGTCCGTCATACTCTTCACTAAAAGTCCAATTAAACCATCCTGAGCTATTCTGACCATTTCATCCCAGTCAAGCCACTGGAGAGATGTCTCACCCAGGCAATAAAAAACCTGTCACTACCTACCCAATCCATTTCCAGTTAATTACACAACATTAATCAAAACTAAATAAACAGCAAATAAATACAGCACATGTCACAAATAGTTATAAAGAAGACTCCTCTCCATATGGACCCTAATAAATCCTCCCTCATAAAAACATATAGTGTTGGGTATATGCTTCATTGAGGCTTTTGGAGATACAATACAATAGCTCTCTCACATTGGTGCTGTAATGGAGCTCTAATGTAATTGTCTTTACCACTTCATCATAGCCGGTCCGTGGTCCTGTTATTATCAGCTTTGTTGATGCAGTTTCTGTGTGCTGATAATTTTTACGTCTAATCATCCAATACCTGCAAAAACAAGCGATGGATCAAAGTGTCATGAGAGGCGTTTGCTGGCTCGCTGATTTCGTGATAGAGAAAATGTGTGCAAATTTTTGAAAGAGGTCCTGCTAATTCTCTGTTGTGAAGAGAAGAGGGAAAAGTGGGAGGATTTTTTTAATTTATGCATTTGGCAGATGCCAAAGGGACTTACACTGCATTATCCTATACATGTATACTTAGGTATGTGCAATCCCCTGGGATCCCCTGGGATCGAACCCACAATCTTGCGCTGTTAACGCAATACTCTTACCACAAAGCTACAGGAAGACTACAGGAATTCCCAAAGGAATGTTGTTGAATAAAGGCTGAAAAAAGATAAGGCCAAGAACACAGAAAAACAGCTCAGAGATCAGTCGGAAGAGGGTGTAAACAGATGTCTGTGATATAGAATACCAAACAGGCAGCGAGGAAAGCACCATACGGTTCCGAAATCCTATTTACCGCTAGCGCGGCGAGCAGCAGGCCGCATTGTCTTCAGGAGCACGACGTGTGCCGTGTGTTTGTGCGTTTGTGTGGAGGAGGACAGATAACAAGGTGCTGGTTGATTGGTCTTGCCCTGTGCCGAGCTCTATCTGTAATGGGCTTCTCCTCACCACCTATCTGCACAAGTGTTCTGTGTGTGGTTAGGACAGAAAGAAGGCAGCGGGAAGATGAGACGTTGTCGGAAAATTTCTAATGCATGTGTTAGAGGATGCCTCTGAATGTTTGAGTCATTGTGAATTTTTTTCATGGTCATGTGTGTCTGCATGTCTAAGCATCATTCTCTGCCATCTGTGTAAACAACATAAAAGGATGTCATTCGGTATTGCTTCTTATCTGTTCTTGTTTGACGATTCCTTTTCCATAAATAATGGTCACCAATTCTCACCTGAAAGTTGTGACAAGGGCCCATTTGCATAGATTTAGCTGCAAACTTAACTAGCCCAATCTACCTGTTTATGTAACTGATTTAAAGAAGTTATGACCAGTCTTGAAGGAAAAAAATAGATGACTAACTTCTAAGACTAGTCTACGCAGTTTATACAACCAGTGCCAGGTTTTCTAGGACCTGATAGTGTGATGTTCTATCTCCGTTTTTGCATGTAACTCCTGTGTGACCACATAAGACTAAAAGGACTTTATCACACTGTCATGTGACCAAAAAAATATTCCATTGTTCAATGTTGAAATTCATCTGCCTATTACTTACATAAAGGATGTTTTAATGAGATGATTAAGAGGATAAGAGAGAACAAAGACAAGGGATATAAATGAGAAGAATCGTGTCTGAATTTTAAAGGATTATAGAAGTTCACTACAGATACAATGAGTCAAATTTACATCATTGCATGAGGGTAAATTATTTGAATCCATCGTTATAAACCATTTAATCGGATGTGTGCACCTGGCATGAAGTTAACTTCCAGTCTGTGTATTTTAATTTATATTAATATTCATTTATACAACAATTATTGATTCTTTGCAGAGGTCTACCGGAAGTTAAGTTTGGGCCACATAGCATTTGTTTATGTTATTACCGTTGTAAAGTCTATTTACAGTACATCACTAGTCAGCTATTACTATTTTACAGACAAAACTGTTTCTGTAAACCGTGCTCCACAGCCTAAGCTTAGTGTCATCATCACCGGTGTAATAAAGATCTCAAAGGGTACTAGCACGCGGCCTGCCGTAGCTCACCGAAAGACTGACGGAGATGGAGAGCAAAGACACCATCCCTCATAACATAAACACAGACAGACATTAATCACACAAAGCGTCTGTCCCTGAAAGAGTGGGGAGATAAGGTCGAGTAAGAATGACACAGAGCCTTCTAATGCGCTGACTCAATGTTCCATTAATCTTTAAATGCCAGAGTCAAAACCTGGATGCACACAAATGTTGGAGCACAAATCTGCTCCATTATTTAGGCGTGTGCGAGTGGTTTACATCGAGACCATGTGATCACGTTCTCCACCGAGTCACCATTATGCATTCTGTCTGCTGGTTGTGATTGACAGCACCAGGGATAATGGATTTCACCCATGTCAGTGTGCTTTAGTGCATTATCACGGGTGTATAATTGATGGCCTGTGTAAGTTTGATTATTAGCCAATGCTTCACTTTGTTATGTTGCTGCTTTCTGATGGCAGTACGTTAACATGAACATATGGGCATATCAGACAAGCTCACGCTCCGCGTAACCAGGCCAATTAGAGATAAAGTTAATAAGACACATGCAGGAAACACCTGCAGCATCAACAAAACGTCCACCGTGAAAGCACATAAGAGAAAAATCTAAAGCAAAAGGCTAAAATGCATTAATGCAATTACATTATCTCACAACTTTTCTATCATCATTGACTTCAAAACTAACACTTTCTGTTGCTTTATTGTCAGCCTCCACATCTTCGGTCTAAAGCCTCTTTGCTTTGCTTCTGGTTCTCCTGATTAGAAATGTCTTGGCAACCTCACAGCGTATTTCCAGATGTTTCCTGAACTGTAAATCTGCTGTGCCCAAATTGTGATTTTAAGTGAACAAACAGAAATGCTGAACTTTGCACATTTGTATATGCAACCGCTTTTAGTTTTTATTATGTTATTTGTTATTTCAAACGGTGCCCTTCCACAATAGATCCTAATAGCGAACACTGACAATGAAACAATGCACAGCAAACAAACACAAACACAGGTGTTTCTAAATTCTCTTGGTACAGATGGTGAACCTGTGATGATATCTCATCTAATTGAGAAGGTTTCTTTGTGTTTTGTTTTACTTTTCCTTTCAAACCTTTTCTACTCAAACCAAATTATATTTAAATAACAACATGCAAATATTTCCCAAGTTTATTACAGATTACTTAATGAACACACATCCGAAAAATGCACTCCTAAACCCCAAGCACGATTCTCTGGGATACATTCAACCCAAAATGCATTATTGAGGGCAGTTTTCTCACAATATATCTTTCATTCAATTATTCCGAATTTGTGCAAACTGCTGCCCCATACAAAAAACACATTTATAAAGCATTCAAGTATTCAAATCTTAGTTGTTTACTAAGATTGTCTATCATCTTTCAAAATCCACAATGATATTATTAATATCCTTAAGCTTAATATATATCAAATCATACTTTATTGACTTCTTTTCAATTGGGAGACAGGTGTCCCAAACCCCTAAATTTCAATTCATTAAAATTATATAAAAACATTTTTTTTCATTGTTACTTTAAAAATATATTTTGGATTTTTTTAAGTGATTTCAAAAAAATATATATATTTTCACTAATTGATGTTTAATTAACAAATTTCGGGAGGAGCAGGAGCAGATAATCAGCTCGGCTGATCCGCTATCACAGCATCTTCACGATCAGCTCAAGCAGCTCTCCTGTAAATAGACAAAGCTGTCTTACCTGTGTTCTCTCTTCAGATTTCAGTGTCCTTCCACCCCCGGCTCTTCTCCTCGAGCCCGCTTCTCCTTCAGGATCATAGGTGCACTCTGGGTTTGGGCCGGGGGGTGGAGGGACGCTGAATGCTGTAGAGAGAACGCAGGTAAGACAGCTTCTTACCCGGTCAGGGGGTGTGAGCTCCGGGTTCGGTAGGAACCGGCGAGCTTGGAGCCCCCTACCAGGACAGCAGGCCAAATAAGCATACCATTTGCCTTGCAATATTGTTATTATCTGCAAAGGCGAACTCTTGCATAAGGTAAATGTTGTACATGTGTTCAAAAGTCTGAAAATCTGTGTGAATAAGGAAAGTCACAACCAAACATATTTTTCCAGCAATTAAGCAAACTTTTTTGGGCGCCATTCCATAAAAGTTACTTTTTATGTTTGTACATTTGTTCAGAACTGTGCTTGCAAACCATGTGCTGATTAGCATCCTTGAGCTTGGCTCAAAAGTATTCAAAAATTGTCACTACCAAAACAGTTACAATTGAAATTTATCACTGGGTATTTTTCTAACTACCGAAACTATTTTTGTTTTCAACACTTAATCCTCTTTTGGGGAAATAAACAAAACTCTGTACGGTTATGCAAATCATTAGTATTTTAACATGTTTTAGTAGTGATATAGTATGTGAGCTGTAGGTTTTCTATTATATACAGTATTTACTCTCAGATGTGTGTCTGCTATATGTGCTGGCTACGTATGTGCAATATGGTTAGCTATTTGTATTAACATAAAAGGATGAAAGTCTGATTCAGCTGTGCAAATTAAATATTGTGATCACTACCAAAACATTACCATCACTACCGAAAATGTGTCTGTCGCGACCGAAACATGGGATGTTTTGTCAAAAATAAAGTATATTAAATGATCATGCTCATGCTGCACTAAACTTCCACTGTCATTGCAGAAGGCTCGGTGTCATGTGCTGTAGTGCATTGTCAGCTTACCCACTTCCATTTGTAAACATGTCAGTTCAGCCAAAAACGTCCTGGCAAGACATACAGTCCATTTGGAGCAATTCCTAAGCCATAAACTGAGAAAAAATAAAGTGAATTAAAATACAGACAAAAACAACACAAATGTGATGCGAGGCATAAGGCCCTGACATTTTTTGCCAGTCTGGCAGAACTGATACGTCTAAAAATATCCTGCATAACAACAACTGTAATATTCTGCTCACACCAGGTTTGAGAGGCCAGTAAACATAAAACTGTGAAAGACGTCATTCATTCTGAACTTGAAGTGGTAAATGTTAATCTTGTAAGTACTTAAAGAAGAAGATGAAAGGCCATGAATGTGGCAAATTATATTCACTCAGACGCACAAAATCACTTTGAAACATGAAGCTTTGGCTCAGGAGCCAGATTGAGGCTTTTAGGGCGATGATAAGGTTAGGACAGAATGTCCTTATTAAAGAAAGCCCAAAGATTTCCAGTCCACCAATCCAAGACCTCTTAGAAGACAATGTGAAGTTTTGGGGCAACTGATACTGCATCCAAGTAAAAGTGACAGGCCCTGTCATTTTTGAGCACTGAATTGAGACTCTGGGGAATCTGGAGCCCTTGGGAAAGCCCTGAATTTTACAAAAGTCTCATTGAAAATACGTACGAAGTAGACCAATATGAGTAAATCTTTACTTGAGTAAATAAAACGTCTGCTGGCCGTCAGAGGTCAGAAATTTCCCGGTGATTAATCACAGGCACATACTGTATATCTGCTTGTGCAAACAAGTGTGTGCTAGAGAAAGGACTAAAGGGAGTCCATAAAATGCTGTCCCTATTACCATGTTTGAATGAATGATATTCAGTAAACTAAATCTAATCTAAAAAGGTAAAAGTTTGTCTTATATAGTATGAGCTTTTAAAGCTTTAAGGAGTTTAATTTACATATTAAAATTAAAAAATTAGCTTTAAAATCATTCGACAGGTGAAAAAGAAAGAAATGATTTTAAAACTTGTTGCTGATTTACATGTAAATCATTTTGACCGGATCTTTTATAGCATTTTAGTTTGATCATTCAAAATATAAATTTAACGCTATCAGCTCTCAGCTAATGCGAATCAGCTGGCCTAGTCTCAATATGTATATCTGCGCATTTTCTGAGGAAAATTCAGCAAAACATATTTAAACATACACAGAGAGAGAGATGCTGCTGCTGAAAGCATAATTAATTGAACCGAAATATTAAATACACAAACACAGTGGAAGTGTGGAACATGGACATTAAATATTAAATATAACAAATATAAACAAATGATTAAGTATTAAGTATTAAATATCACAAATCTGCTGCGCCAAGTTCAGCAAACCACAGCAAAACAAGCATATGCAAAAATCTATCCAATGAAAGTGCCTACAGAAACACATTGAATCCACTAAATTGACAAACTCAACATAAATAAAAACAAAACAAATCAAAACAAAAAAATATATATATACATATATAAATTAAACTACATAAAAAATGGACAAATACACAAAATTGCAAAAAATGTAATTGAAATTAACATGAAAACAAAAAAGCTAGTCCAAAATATCATCAAATTATTACAAAAATACTTTAAAACTGTAAAAACTTTAAACGTTTAAACTCTGATTCAAACGTATCTCTATTGTGGGCTTACTGCATAACACTGGAGTTCTTCATTCAGCTAATACATTTTATATTAATATTTGTATTTTCAACTCATTTTTGCAAAATGTGGTTTAAAAGTAAATTGAAAGACAGCTGCTATCATGGGAGGTGCTGAATGAATCATATATGTATTATAATACAGACGGAGCTCTCCAGCTTTCTCATGCTGAAGCAGTTGCTGGCCATGGTGCTGAAGCAGGAGCTGACCATGGTGCTGAAATGCTACAAATAACAATTAAAAAAAAAACTTCTAATTTCAAATAATCTATCTTTTGAAACTTCATAGTCAATATTGTGTGTGTACATTTTGTAGAATAGATACAACCACATGAATGTTGTACCTGTAACATGAACAAGTGTCTCATGCTTGCCATAGCATGACAGCATATTAAATGTGGAATGATAGATTAATATCAGAACGAAACAATTTGCCTGAGGCCGAATACCTTGTGCATGCTGGGATAACTAAGTGGAAATAGATAGAAGAGATTAAGACACACCATGAAAGATGCAGGGAGTGTTGATGTAAGCAGAACTATCAACATAAGCCCTTTGCAAAATATATCTCAGGGTTGATACACAATAGCTCCACTTCTGTACTGTTCAAATGCTGCCGTCTGTTACTATCAGTGCCAATAAATCAAGTGATGTGATTGCTTTTCAAGTGGTATATGTTCTAGAATCCTGCCAATAAAATGTGCTGAAATAAAGAGAGTGTGAGGCCGTACGCAATCTCTCTGTGCAGCGTCTATACAGTCTGGGGACCTCAGTGGGAGGCTAATGGTCCATCAGCTTCGATCCACATCCATCTACCATCAGTCAGATCCGAGGGTAAGAGGAATTCCGTGCCCAAGTCTAGACATCATCTACAGAGTCAGCTGCCCATGCAGACCCCCCTCCAAGCCTCGCTGAAGACGGGATTTTTATAGGCATGCTAGTGATCCATAGAATTGCAAAAACTTAATAAAACATAAAGGCTTTGTTGATTAATAACCAGAGTTATAGTCTTAAGGGCTTTGTCGCGGCAAGCTCGTTCGACAGCACAAGCGCCAGAAGGAAAAGAGAGGCCTCTGATTTTCATCTGCTTCTCAATTACTTTAGCACATTCTAATTAGTTCATAAAACAGAATCTTAGGAAACTGACTGCAGATTAAAGGTAATAGGTCAATATCACGGCACAATTACAGAGAATAGCAGCAAATAACAGCAATAATATGTGCCTCAGTGACTGACCCCCTTCTGTCCGACAAACTAACCAGTCCGACAAACCTGCTTTAGCTTTGGTTATTAATAGGAAAAAATGGTGTTTTAATTATTGTAATAGTAAACAGAGGGATATACTGTATACCCAGCTTGAATGGACCTTCATACTATAACAATAAACAATAACTTAGTTATAACTTTTAAAAATTATACTAAATGAAGGAGAATAGCAGAGTTTACGTCCCAACTATACCAATACAGATACAAGACACAATGTTGTTGGAATCATTACAGACGGAAGCGTTCGGTAAGTGGTGTTTTAAGGTAGAATATAATACTTATTGATCTATTACTTACATATTACAAGTATGAGCAGGCTGGCAAGACATGCTTTGCATCCCTGTGATGTGATGAGCGTACCTACAGCGTTCAGAGAGCAGCATTTGCAGTGACATTTTAAAGGAAGGCCGTTTTCATCAATGAAGTCGTAAATTGTTTGTTGTGTTTAACACAATTAAAGATTAAAGAGTACCTAGCATATGTTTTTTTAGGCCCTACTTTGGTTTATGGAGTGTCCAACAACAAGTTTATGTACATACAATGTGTTTAAACACTATAATGTCGTAATCATAGGCAGTTATTCGTACCTTACTTCTTGACTGACTCTCAAATGATTCGTTCCGCGATTCATCCGTCTAGGCCCCGCCTACCCACTAACCTTGTGTCATGTGATTGGTCAGATGGTGTAGTCTGTTGTTATTGGTCAAACGCGTTCATCATTTGTCGCAGCTTGAACCCCACTACCATCATTACAGGATTACGGTTTACGTGTGGTTGGATGTCATGTGTATTATATGTGATGGCGGCGATTTTACCGTACCAAATGCGAGCCCGAGTCTGACGAGGATGTTATTGTGATTCGGTGGAGCTAACAGGTCCAAATAGAGTTTGTATTCCCCGTCTTTCAAGGATAGTCGTTTCACATATCCTGCAGTGAACACGCCAAGATTATTAAACCAGTGACGCACGCACAGTTAAACCCTGGGGTTATACTCCTCTGGTATCGTTTGAAAAATGAATTGTAACCAATTTTCCCTTAGTTTCACACCGTAGAACACAGGCTCTAGACATGATACACACGCATCACGAACGAGCGACAGTGTTTGGGGGAGGAGAGATAAGTTCGCGTCATTCTCAGCAAAACGTAGGCGGGGACTATGTCTAGTGACGTAGATATGCGGGTGAACTATTCCACGTCTCCTTTGTGTGATTCAGAGTCGACTCCCATTTTTACAAGCAAATAACTTTGTTATTTATTCACCTTCGGACTTACAACTTGGCAGACAACTTACTTTCAAACACGGCAACATAACAGACTGCATGAAATGTCATTTTCATGATCTCATTCTACCTACTCTTTAAGACACATATTGACTGTTTTTCTGTTCTGTGCTGAACTAAAAGTTTGCTTTCGTTTTAACAAAGATGGATCAAGGCCGACCAAAACTGTATGAAGTTATTCTCTCTCTCTTTAAAAATGTCATAAAGAAAAATTACCACTTAACACAACACATTTATGTTAGCTGTACATCCATTTGTGTGACAGTAGTAACCTACTGCATCACTCAAGTTTAGATTTAGATACGCAAATATAGGTATAATTATTGTTACAGTTATGTCAAATCCTGAATGTATCCCTCAAATGCATTGCAGACCTCTCTGTCTGAAATCAGAGTGCCTTTTGTTCAGAATTTCTTCACTATTTCCTCAGGCAGTGCACAAATTTACACTGATGGATGATATCGAAAGCTATTTTTCAACCAAGAAAAAACAGCATTTTAAATAAAGGTCTAACAGCTTTATTAGACTATGAGGAGTGTAATGGTACATTCATAGTGGATCATAATATCATAACTATGGACGGTTTCATCAGACACACACGACTGGACCGAAGTAAACAGTGTTTGGTTATAATGTTACAATTTTTTATTAATGTTTAATTGCATAATTATTATAGAAAAATAAATTACATTAAATCTACTAACAATAACTAAGCAGCTATTGATTCTTTGTGGAGGTTTACCAGAAGTTAAGTTTGAGCCACATTTGTTGTTGCCGCTGAAACTGGCTATTATCACTCTATGAGAAGGTGGTATGTGAAAACTATTTAAAATGAAGTAATAAAGGTTTTTCACACACTTCATTTTGTGGCTACTTTAAAATAGCAGGACGGCAAATCTGAAAAAGTCTTTCAATTAAGAGTTTTTCTTCACGACCCTGTTGTGGCTTACAGACTCCTTTTTTAATGTCCCATTTCATCACCCTCTGCCCCTTGGTGAACCCCATATTGTATCCTTTAGCTGAATCCCTGCGCTTCTTTCTAACAGGCGTGGCTTTTACTCGCCATGGCTTTATTTCCACTTTCGCCCACCCATGCCTCAGGGGAAAATCCCTTTATGGGCTTAGTGAATGTGGGATCCCAAATTCCCACAATAGCGTTATCTACCAGCCTAAGCCGCGCGTGACCTGCAGCCCAACACACGTACATGCATAAATATAAACATGTAAATAAATCATGGATTCTCCACGCACGCAAGCTAAGCCGCTTTTTAGAAACTCCTCTATGGGAACACACTTCCATATAAAAGGAGAGCTACCAGGTGACATTTGCCTCAGGTTTAAACAGAAGAGACAAGCAAACGCTGTACAGGGAACTGTAGTCCGGTACCAGGCACAAAGTGTTTTTTATGGCCTGCAAATGAATATTATGATGATCAGTGAATGAGCAGAGCGATCGTGTGGCCCACTGAACGTGAACCTGTACCGAGCGGCAGCACGGATGAGTCTCATGTCACCGCAGGATAAATCTGATTAATCATTTATTGCATCTCGCTTCAGCAGATTACTGTAATTTGAGTTGTTTGTCTGTACAATGGGGCATTGAAAACTCTGCACCAGAAGAGCCGGCGGAAATGGAAATGAAGGTTTACATACTTATTCAGAGAGTTAGTATGAAAAGCTTATTTTGTTTCAATAAATGAGGCTCAGTGCTCATTTTCATATTCAGTATGAAACGACACATGCAAGAAACTTTGCAAATGTATACAGTATGTGTTTCCTACTTTTTCCTAACATAATTATCATGTTTTAAAGCTACATAAATGCTGAAAATCCTATTAACAATCATTGACCGAGTCCATAAAAGCATTACTGATTTACCACACAACCTGAGGTGCCTTTTGCTGTCTGTTTACTGTGCATTAAGGGCGTTTTCACATAGTAAAACCCACACCACTGCAGACACTAAAGCCCCGCAGCGACCACTCTTAAAAATACCTCTTACATCAGGTCCACTGCTCCTGGCTTGCTTTCATTCTGTTACTTCAAACTCCTGTGTGACAGCCTCCAGACTCCAGTAACAAAGCAATCTGAGATGAGACAGAGAATGGAGCTCTGAAGATGTAATTGCTGCGTTGGACTCTTGGATCTTTCAAGCACATTGGTGGGGATATTAACTTTGAGTGTCTCCCTCTCACAGACAGGACCCACGGTGATGGATTTGGAAGTAATGTGTCCATCCACCTGTGAAATGCAACCAGACGGTCTATACTGGACCTGCAGATATGATACATGGAGCTGGGGTGCACAAACTGGTCTAGGGATAGTTTATTTTTACAGAAATACACACACACATTATCGCGCCGAACTCGCACACACACACACACACACACACACGCACACACACACAAACACACATAGTGTTTGCTGTAAGAGCCATTAGGCAGATAGACCAACACCATTGCTGAGAGAGAAACTAAACATATATCTATGCAGACGTTTAAATGCACAAGCTTATACACCTTATTCATGAAATATGAGCAGAACGAATTTCCCTGTAAATAGTTTTAAATCCATTTACTGTTTAATGTGTTAAGTAAGGATATAAAATAATTAGTCCTGTGCTGGTTAAGCTATTTTACATAACAGATATTAACATTACACAGATGGGGTCTTATGTTTACATACGCCTCGCAGAATCTTCAAAATGTTAGGAATTTTAAAAGGAGTTTCAATGTAATACTTCCCTGAACATGCTATTTACAAAAATAAACAAATTTTACATTGATACTTAATACTGAGCATTGTTACCTTGACAATCAATAACTGCTTTTATGTTTTTATATCAGTTGTTTATGAGTCTCTTGTATGTCTCCAGACATTTAATTGTTTGCTTTCCGCCATTTTCTACATATTTGATCCCATTCCAACTATTTCATTTTGAGATCTCTCTTTTCAGTAGGCCATTGAGATAATTGAGATACTCATTCCTAACTATTGCGAATGATACAAACATTTACTGATGCTCAAGAAAGCAACACATCATATTCAAGAGTTATGTCTATGTACAGTATATACTCTTGGACAGGACAAAGATTTTTTTTCAATTTGTAACGCCCTTTGGAAGCTACAATAATACATTCAATCAAGCACATATACATTTGTATTTTTGTAAATTCCCTTATTTTGTGTATTGTAGAATGCAAACATCTGTTAGGTAGAAATGCTTGTTCGGGGCAGTCATAAATTGAAAACAAACCATATTTTTCATAATTCCCACACTCTTAAAACACATTGTTTCGGCTATACACATTGTGTGTTATTTTAACACATTTTGTGTTGATTTTGTGTACAATAAATGTAAGGGACAACACAAGTAACACTAAATGTATTGTCCAAGTAATAACACAAAGATGTGTTTAGTTAAGGACAGCACATCTGTGTGACGTCCTTTAAGTGATAGTTCACCCCAAACTGAAAATGCTGTCCTCATTTAGTCACCCTCATGAAATTTCAAACATGTATGACACAAATAAATGAGAACACAAAAGAAGATAGTTTGAAGGATGTTGGAAACAGAAAATGTGTTGTCCCTGATATTACACACTACTCAGGTATACAATTGACGTTTTCGTTTGGATGCATGTTTGTTTGTTAGTCTTTTTTCTGTGAATTTTAAAATACAAAAGCACTTTTGATTAACAGGCCAAGGCCATACATCCCTTCACGGATATGCATTCAGCCTAGAGTTTGCAGATGTCTATAGTGTGATTGTCTTTAATTACCAAACTCCAAATTTACACAAATCTCCGTGGTACTTGAAACCCTCATTACAGCTGCATGAAGTCTCATACAAAACTGCAATGCACAAACACACACATTCACTGCCAACATGTACATGCACTAAATCAAACACACAAATCAATCATATGTAATCACATTTGTCTATCCTCCCAAGACACTGCTCAACATTATTTATCATGCGTTTATCATTTTTGGATGCAAATGTGTTTGGCAGATTTGCAACTGTTAGAACTCTGTGGAAATTTGCTCCGAGTTGATGCGCAGAATTAATAAATCATATTTGTGTATAAATTTGTTCATGCATAAATAAAACTTGATGCAAATAAGCAGGACTGAGCTCTGTGTAAACCAGCAAGAGATTTTCCTCATCAATATTTAAATTACTCATACACATCAGTCAGACTGAGATGCTGTGATACAGACAGTAAGAGGAAACTCTTCCAGAAGTAGACTTCTTATACTTGACTGATGCTGTGACTGTCTGGAAAAAAACTATTAACTACTCAATAAAGAATAGTGTTTATCATCTTATAAACCTGAGCCACAGAACGCACACACAGACTTCTCTCTCTTTTTCTGTCAACGATGTAATCAAATACCTGTGGCAACACCTGAGATTCATAATTCCTTTCCCAAGATAAAAACAGTGATACTATAGGATGAAACGGCTTTATCACCTGTCAACATCGAGGGAACCAAAATCTGGTAAACATATGAGCACCCCCTTTGTCCAGGGTGTCCCCCTTCATCCATTCGCGACAGGAATATATAACAGAAAATTTTAGTTTAATGGCAGAAATAACAAAACGGTGTTTACAGAGTGATACCGTGTATCATGAGGTAAAATGAAAGGTGCTTTATTTTGTTTATATAGCATGTCTCTCCATTCGTGTTAAAACACAATACAAACTGAAATATAAATTCTAACATGAAAACTTAAAATTCAATTAGAATAAATAAAAAAATGCAACTTCGTGGTTAGAAATCTGTTTTGTGTTTATGCAACTTTGTATCAAACAGAGATGGTGACAACAGTTGAGACAAAAGTTACAGATATAATTTCACTTTAAAGAACATTTAAATAAGAATAAATAATGTAAAGTAAGTTGTAAGTTAAAATTTGCGGGATCTCTCCTCATTCTCGCCATTGAATTTTCCTCTGTGCCGTAAGTGAGTGAGTGTTTTGAAAAGAAAATGTTCAGCTGTTTCCCTCAGGAGTGTACGAAGCAGAACTACACCGCTGTAATTGAATTTTCCCCTTCTGTAATGAAATGCCAACAGTTTTTGTTTTTATTTTAGCATTAGGACTTTTCCCACATGCCTCCAAAACAAACGGAGATAACATGTCCAATGCACACGAAAAGCTGTTAGTAGCAGACAAACAGTGCCGGTGTTGTCACGATAGAGATTACTGATCATGTTTTTTTACCATCGTTATTACAATCCCTGAATTCCCGTGAGACTATGTTGCATGAGGACAGAAATACTTTAAACCTGCACACACAAAGCAGTCTGCGTGTGACCGGGCACGCTTATGACTAAATCGAAGAACGGCGGAGATTTTAGAGCCAGAGGGAAACAGCGGCAGAAATGAGAATACAACCATGACAGGAATAATTCCCGGAGTGAGCAATAACTGGCGGATCAATACGAGCAAGGGGAAGAGGAGAGAAAGAGGGCTGAAATGTCTTTCCAGCCTCTCCTCTTTAACTGCATCTGTGAGAGCCATTAGATCAAAGTACACAGGCTTTGTCTCTCAATTGCTCATTTAAACCAGCGCTAGTGCCATGTCACAGCCAAGGTTAAGCACAGAAGGCCAGCAGACACAGAGTACAGAAGATACAGTATAACCTTCTGAAGTCCTACCTTATTATAAGAATGCAAATAATTTCAGACTCTGTAACAAACATAATGTGGGGGACAACACAGGCTGAACAGATTTTGTAAAAATATACATCAATAAGAAAGTCTTAGGCACTACATTAATAGTGACTTATTCGGATAGCTCGGCTTTGTCCTTTTTCCATATTTCTCCCTCTTTCTCTTTTTTCATTTATCTCTCCTTTTCATTGCCCTCTCACATTCCCTCCGTTTCTATCTGGCATGCTGCATTAATAATGGAGTGGGTATGAAGATCTTCCTGCCGGAACATTCTCCGTCATTAATCCCAATATGTAGTGTGCTGGAGATCTGACAGGATTCATTTTGGCTTTGGACACGCTCCTGCTCTACCTCACTATACAGCACACACATCCACAAAACACAGGATACATTCAGATAGAAATAATAGCTCGCTTCTCCCTGAACACTGCACAGTATATGCACAATATACGGTCTAAAATTGTTTTTTAGTGAACAAGAATGTTATTCGATAATAAAATATTTAAAATGTCAAATAAACCCGTCATACAATTTTAATATGAAGAATAGCAGTTTAGAATGGTTGTTTTGCAATTTAATCCAATTTTGGGCTTTGCACATTGGGATACTCAATCCAGGACCTCTGGATACTGGTCATTTTGGCAATCATAAGGACAGTAAGGTAATATACTGTACAACTCAAACCTATACACGCAACACAGCCATCTATCCTACAAAAGGCTAAAATAACAATTGTCCAAACATTTCTGCATCAAGTAAGCTGTGTAAATATGTCATTATGCTAGAATCTACTCTAGGCAATAGTCTCCATATGCCACACCAGTCATAATCAGCATAAATGAGAAGTCTCTCAGTTTAGCCCCCTAGTTCATGCATAAAGCTCACCATGTGGATTTGAGATTGCATTTATTAAATCAATATTACATATGCAAATATACTTGTCAGGGGTAAAATATGAAAGCATTCATTATAGTTTCTATATGATTCTTTAAACGGAATACGAAGTGAACCACTTGACATAACATAGTAATAGAGTGAGGAGAAAAACAGCATTATGCAAAAGTATGGATTGCAGGGTGCGAATGGGTCTGTTTTAATTATTTATTACGTAACTCCCATTTTCACGTTCTTCACCAGTACCCCATAATCAGTATCAGGCCAAACATGCCTTTCTCATATTTTTGCACAGTTGTAGAAACAAATCTGCTAAATTCTGCAACATGAATTAAAACATGCCAAAATTGTTTCAATTGAGCTAAGAGTACCACATAATTCATCCTATTGACAGTCACATACACAATCAAATTAGACAATATAAGTGTACACACAAAGAACTTCATAAATGCTTCCTGTTCAGTGGAAATCTTTGTGTTGTCTTTTTGTGTTGACCTCAAGCACTAAGGGCCAGATTTACTAAACAGGGCAAAATAGCTCGAGAGCACAATTTTGAAAAAGCACAGATGGAAGTGAAAATGTATGCGGGTGATTTACTAACAAGGCCCACATGTTCAATATCTCATTCCCAAGATGACCAACACAATCTACAGTCCCAAGAGCAGTTGCAAAAACAGCTGTGTCCACACCTTTTCAGCGCTAGTTTTCAGCACGTCTTCTTTCTAAATACCAACAGTAGTTTTAACGCCAAAAGAGGTGTTTGTGCTGCCGCAAGCTGTTAGTAAATCTGTCTCTAAGCTTCATATTCCATTGCAAACTTATATGCATCATTTCCTCAGCGGATAGCTAATAGAAACTCTCAGACAGCATGTTAAGTGAAAACACATAGTAAAGGCTAACATGATGTGTAAGTTCTCGCACTATGCATTCCATGGAATAGATAATCAAATTAAAAGAAATAAAAGGCATACAAATATCATATGATATGGAAACAGATTAAATGTGAACAAGAATCAAGATTTGACTTTAGACCCTGTTAGAAAAGGTGTGATTGAAAAAAACATTTACACATGCACACAGCTAAGCTCTATTCAAAACTCTAATACATCTTGACTTGAGAACAGTGCTGCTAAAAAAAGAGAGAACCGTTTTCTAATGTGCATGGAGAGCAAATGGTAGATATTTGAAGCGGAACGTGTGGTCTGGCCTCTGCTTTGACAGGCCATTATGGTAATCTGTGTTACTTAGAAAGATACCAAGAAGCTAAATATGTGCTATCCACTTTATCAGCATGAATAGAGCAAATTAAAAAGCAAACCCAGCCATCGTCTCTGTTAGAATGAAAATTCAAAGCCATTTATTTTTATTAGATGCAATAGAAACACACACATACACGAACACACATTCTTCCAATTAGTTACAAGGCAAGGCAGACGTGTTCATTTTCTGAGCTGTTAACTGCACAATACAGTGGTGCCATGATTCCCCGAGCATGACGTCTGAAAGAGAAGCGAGGCTGCTTCTTCTCTTGTTCCCTATTCAGCGGAAGTCGCAGCTGAACTCCACAGGGCTTTGCTCAGGTGTCGCACACTTAGCCTGAATGCCTGTTTATTTGTTTCCACTGCAAATAGCACAACCGAGATGGCATTCAGTGGCATTTGTAACCGGGCGTTTGTTTAGTCGGTATTATGCCAGGCTATTATTAGGAGACTATTAGTCTCACCTGAAGACCAATACAGAAGGAGCACACGGTTTACAAAATCACATAATTTTTGATTTGTAGGTTGCTTTGCCACTGACCAATTTCTTTTTGATGAGCATTTGGCTTTTTTTATCAGTCCGTGGTCTACAAGTGTTGTTTGCCTTTTAAAATTAGACGGCTGCTAAAAGGAGCATCACCAAAGGAGATTTACCAAAGTTTGCATACTGTAGTTAATGGCATCTGATGTGTTCAAGCATTTCGCTTGAGGCTGTTAGTTAAATAGATATCCTCAAGCATACTTGTGTATTCAATTTTGTTTTCAGAGGTATTTTATAATTATAAAATTGTCAATATGCCTTTGTTTTGTGTCATAAGGTTATAGAGGTAATTCCAACAACTTGCAATCCCTCCTTTCAGAATTAAACAAAACAGCATATACAGTTTGTGCTTCCTAATCTGCCAGTTCCATTAGGCTTGCGTGCCCTGCAGAAGCATCACGGAGCCCTTGCAATGATGCGGTGTCACCACATAACAGATAACTCTGAACAAAACCCATTCATTTCAATCACCACATGCCTCTCTTTGTATGAGAGAGAGAGCAACACAAACAATGGGCCAAAACACTGAGCAGACAGACACATTCATCTGCCCAGGCACACACAAACACTGGCTACATCCTTCCTGGACACTGTAAGGGTCCATTGCTGGATTTTAAATAATAGAGACAGGGAGATTTATACAGAGAGAGATAAAGAAAAAGGTGGAGATAGACGGTAAAGAATAACAATAAAGTTCAAATAAATCAATCACTTTTGTGCATGAACAATATGTGAAGTAAATTTTTATGGCTGCGTCTATATCTAGTAGTATTTACTTACGTTGGAGTAATAAAAATAAATGCAGACAAAAATATGACTACATGCACATTTAAAAGTTAAGGTGTTAAAGGTTCTTCACAGCGATGCCGTAGAAGTAACGTTTTTGCTTCCACAAAGAACCATTCAGTCAAATGTTCATTAAAGAACCATCTGTTTCTTACCTTTTTAAAATCGTTGTAAAACAGAAAGGATCTTTGGATGTCATGTAGACAAAAAAGTTATTCTACGAAATCGTGAAGCGTGAAGTATGTGAATGAATAAAAAGACTTAAAAGTTTTCAAATACTTCAAGTTCAAGAGGAGGCACTGCTTTATGTCTTGAACTTAAACCACCATATTTTGGAAAACAAGTAAAATGTTGAATGTGAACACATTCGAGTCTGAATGAAACAAGACATTCTTTCGCACCTTTAGCTTTAGTCTACTTTTCTTCACGAGCATACTGTACACACGTTTCATTTTTTGCTGTGTACTAAAGTTCAAGCTGAATCAAGTGAATATGTAGAGCAAAAAGACTTTCAGTCAATAGATCATCTCAACATAACAGATTGACCTCTTGGCTCGATACAAAGAATAAAAATCTTAAAATATGACAGACAGAGACAGATAAAGAGAGAGAGGTGGAAATACGAAGACAGAAAGAAAAGTTACTAGAGAAACTCCCCATGTGCAGTCAACCAAAGGCCATGTCCAGAATGTTCCCAGTCATAACCTGACATAACCTGACATGATCAAATCAGCCAGTGCATTATTCCTTTTCTCTCCTCCTTAAAGTAACTTCATCCCGGTTACTTATGCTCATGCTGCTTAGTAACATATTAGAGAGCATTGTGAATCTCTCTCTCAGATTCCCAGGTCACTGTTTAGTGGGTTATAGTTGGGGACGGGGGCCTGATTTTGGCCTGAGGGAAGCCGGTGAAGGGCAGGAATGCTTACATGGTCTCATTTATAGTGCCAGATTTCTCTCAGGGGAACAACACTCATAAAGTGTGTCAAAGTGAGTATCATAGAGGAGGTAATAAAGGACCAGAATTATAGTTATTGTTTATGATGTCTACATGAGATAAACACGACCTCTGAGAGGCGTCTGTGAGAAAGAAAGTAAAAGAGTGGGCTTACTTTAACAATGTATCACATTTCAAATTATTTTTTACCAAAGAAACAAAAACCTTCTCCAAAATAACATAAAAAAAACATGAATAGAGCTTTGTGACACCAATGCAAGGTTCTGCTTTCCGTTTATTATTATACATTGAAAATTTGAATCCTGATAGTAATCCATATTTTTACATAATCGGATTACATTATATTTAATGTGAACATTTCAACGCATTTACTTTTGTTTCATCCTTATTGCAGTATACTAGTCCAATTTTTCTACACCTCAATCCTCTGTAAGAGGTGAGAAATTGTGCAGGCAGTTGTGTGTGTGATGAAAAAAATGAAGAATAAAAAGGCATAAACTTCCTCTGTAATTATATTTAAAACATAGTCATTGTGCAGTGACAGATGTATAAATCTGCATGTATAAAATTTTTTAAATCTGACAACTCTACACCTGGAGTCTCTAATAAATATGTGCCCAATCACATTCCCCTTGAGAGCAGTACATCTGTCATCACAGAGCAAAAGTCCATTGATGCAAATGTACACGTACACAATCAACGTAATTACATACAGATCACATACACCACCATTTAGCCATTTTTATGCAGCTCAGCGTGACGGGCTTGATAGATGAAGCCTAGAAATAACACAAAGGCGGGCGCCTCTCAAGTGTTTTTCTTTGGAGATAATTATCTTCTTGTGGGTTGTCACCAAAATAAAAGAAAAAAACAATTAGGTTATAGTGGAAAGGTCTTTTTTAGACATGGAATATAATCAACTTTGTTTTGTAACCATAATGTTTCTTTTTCAAGGGATTGCTAACTGATTGCCTTTAAACTAGCCTATATAAACACCAAACTGCCAAAGAAGAAGTACAGATCCTTATATAAAATATATACAAATGACATCAATTCTCAATATGCTTCGACTGTTCTGGTATTTTTTTTCCATTAAACAGAGACGTTTCTAAGTAATATTGCTGTTACACAAGACTTTTCGTTCCATTGACTTTATACATATGTGAGAATGTATAGGAAACACAAGCTTGTGTAAAAAGTTAAGCATTTCGACACATTACAAAATTTAAGTTTGGTCATTCTGACCTGCATATCAGGTGAACCCAGAGAAGATCTATTAATCACAGTGTGACCTTCTTCGGAAACACAATATAGACAGAAAGTGATAATGGCGTTATGGCACAATCCCATATACGCATGTGTCTTTGAAGAAATTTTGCATGCTGAAAGTCTTCTGTGACTTTGGCATAAGAAATTTCTATTTTTTGACTTCCTTGATGAAAAATCTGATTGTCTTTAATAGTCATGTTTTTCAGAAACCCCTAAAGTTCTGGTCAAATGGTGGTAATGTTAAACCTTGTTGGTTAGGCTAGATGCCTGAAAGTGGGACAGAAATTCTCTAGTAGTATAAGTCAGATATTGTTACTGTCTGAGATCATTGTCCCGCGGCCATAGCAAGGGCTTTTATTCTTCTTTATCTTTTCGAAGTCCAGCCTGTCCTGGAAATTATCATTCCATTCTTATCAGCCTAATGAATATTTTAGTGCATTATTAAAGAGCCGTATTGAATTAATTGTTGGGTTCTCTGCTAAACTCTCACGCTCGTGTCCCTATTCACCCTCCTCAGCAGAAGCTTTTAAAGCAAATCTTAATTGACGAAGCTTTACCAGTCAGCACAAAGTAAAAACATTCTTGTCCAACCACACACAAACACTTAATTTCCAATCACTTTATCTACTGTAGCTATTCTGAATTCATATGGACTGCAGCTGATCGCTTGTGAATTATTTAAAAGTGTATTGAGCACGTGTGCAGACAGAGAACAGAGATGAATAGAGAAAAGGGCACTTTTTAGTAGTGAAATCATATTGAAATTCCAGATACGTTGTATAAACGTTGTGTAAATGTGTCAGATAACAGCATGCCCACTTTAAAGACTTGACTAAGTTTCAGCATGTTCTTCAGGTGTTATGTTAACCATTTTTTAGTCAGTTATTTAGTTACTATATGCTCTCATATAGATTTTGTTCTTCAAACCTACACGACTTCAATTTTGTAAGTGGGCACCGTTGCTTTTCACAGAAAACAATCAAACAGGCTTATACTTACTCCCAGGAGTTACTTTAAATTTATTCAACATCTTGGCACAGAACAGAGTATACTGGTCTATTTAGTGAGTCAGAAAGTGTTGGCAAGCATTCACTTTCATTCTCAGTGTAGTAATTTCAGGAAGAAGCGGGAAAAGAAATTGTGTGTGTGCAGAGAATCAGGAAAAGAGGCAAGCTTATTTCAGTCTGATGCAGTGAAAACGATACGATGTGCTGTGAATTTAGCCATTATAAAGTCAGGTGATAGAGATGCAGAGACCCCATGTGGTTCGGGGTTCTCCATTGAGACTTGACCCTTCACCGCAGCAGAATGCCTGATCGAAACACACCTTCAGCCATGTCAATTAACGGCTGGCTGTCGGAGGTGAACGCAGCTCATAAAAAAATATATTGACGCGTGCGTTGCTACGGCTAAGCCTTTTCATTACTCTCCACTAAACTATTCATTTTGACAGACTTACGAGTCGAGTCTTAATTCACTCATTCACAGGCGTCTGAATAACAGAGCACTCAATGGAAATTACTGGTCCCTCAAATCCCCCGGCAGCTGATTTAAAGTCCTGTGCACCACTGTTTTTAGCTGAGCGAAACGTCATTAATTGTTTAAACCTTTACATTGATTTGTTTAGTGAGCAACAAAGAGTTAATTGTGGTTTAACACAATTTAACACGTCTGGCATTGAAAGAAACATAGCTTTCAGGCCACATTAACATGAATGACCTCGGCATACAATGTCTCATGACATGTTTTGTAAGCAAAGTGGATAGGTATTTTAAGAAGCATGGGAGCTGGTTTGAGTTGGTCATGTGCTGGTTCTCAGCTGGTTTAAGCTGGTCCTCAGCTGGTTATGAGCTGGTCCTGAGCGAGGAGCTAGCTGCTTGGGACCAGATTACGACCAGCACATAACCATCTTAAACCAGCTCATGACCAGCACATAACCATCTTAAACCAGCTCATGACCAGCACATAACCATCTTAAACCAGCTCATGACCAGCACATAACCATCTTAAACCAGCTCATGACCAGCACATAACCATCTTAAACCAGATCATGACTGCCACATTACCAGCTTAAACCAGCTAAGAACCACCACATGACCCGCTTAAAACAGCTAAGGACCAGCACTTGACCAGCTTAAACCCCCTATCTTTCTTCAAAACATACCTAACCAGCATATTCAGGGTTTTTTCAACCGGGTATTAGAGCAATCACAGTTTTTTTTCTATAATAATACATCACTTACAAACATTAACCCTGGTTTAAGGAACAATCTTTGCTTGTTTGTTTATTTGTACAACTCAAACAATAGTTAGCCACTATGGTCTCAAAACAATAAAGAATTTTACCAAAGTTTTTATAGTGAAATATTGGTATTGCAAATAGTAATCAACCTACCAGAAAACTAAAGTATGGTTTGTACTTTAACTATAGATTCCTTCGGAAGATGTCGACAAAGCTGGTCCAGAGAAACTTCCTGTTTCTTTTTTAATTAACACTACACGAAGATTTGAACATAGTATAACCAACAGAACATTTATAATGGAATAAGATATTTTTAAGATTTAACTATGTACGATTAAAATTAATAATAAAAGAAACCACTGGACTAGTGTTTATATTTTGTGAAGTGGTCTATAAGTAAACTATAGTTAATTTAATCTGAAAGGAGCTACACAGTAATACATTTTACTTAAAGAAGACTGCATCACATTCAACATTCATTACAACACACCAAAGCACAGGACTAACTGACAATGACGTGCTATAAATGCATAGGAATCATCCCTGGTGCATTAATGGCTTAGGGGTTCATGCTGAATCCACTCAGATTGTCAAAAGATCTGCACAAAATTTTCACATTTCATGGCATATTATCTTTTAAATGTATTCAAGAGTCTTGCTGGAGGCCATTATGATCAACTAAATGAGACTAATTTTATTTGTGTTGTCTGTGAAACGTTTCATGGAGACAGCTTCGCTATGATATGCTGCAACCACTTTCTACATGCTGGTTCTTTATTGTGGCATCATTGATTTCAAATTTGCCTCAAAATGTCAGACTTAAAGATAGATTTATTACTAAACCACATCAACCAGCATTTATTAAAAAAGACAAAAATCTAAGTCATTTACTGTAATCCTTCTTTGGTTTTTGTTTGTAGTGCAGTTTGTTCAAATTTGGAAAAATATTCACGGAAAAATTCATGTTCACAAATTAATAATTCATAACCTTGCTAGCTACTAAATTAAGCTTGTAAATATCTAATAATAATGTCACCAAGAAGTAACAGGCAGAAGCAATTTTAAAGGTCTTCTGGTACACTTCCTCGGGTTGAAACATCCGCCCAATCAGTTCATCCACAGCTTTTAAAGGAGAGCAAAAATTGACAGTGCGGAGTAAAGAAAAGAGAGAAAAAGTATTTGTGGGACTGAGCAGTGGACACACTGATCAATAATAAATTAAACATTCTAAGAAAGAGATCAAAACTTTGCAGCCAACTGGAAAAAAACTGTGATAATATTATGAAGAAAGCTTGCTCTTGTACATCAAGTAATTGCCTTGTCCACAGAATAACATGCGCTATGACAAATACACTGAGTCAACTATTAATCCTCACCCATTTCCATCCATTCCAACCTATCGTGTATAAACAAAAATCTCACTAAGTGTTTGGGAGTATATTCAGCTTTCTCACTAATTCTCAGTAAATGTCACCTTCTGCTGAGTTATTTTTTGGTCCATCTGTTTTTTGTTTTTTTTTAAGTGGAGTGCAGTCACCGCCAGTTCTAGAGAAATAAAAATTCTGACAAGCACCTGGGAACATTTGAGCCCTGTTGGGTTTTAAGACATCCACAAGTGGTTTTCTGCACAGCATCCCTAACACGAGGCAGAATTCATGCCCAAGGAAAACCTTGTTAACTTGGGATTTGAAATGGGAAAGTAATGATCATTTTCTGCACCAGACTTATTGGAGCACCGTCGGCAATGTGCATATGATCCGACCCTTTCCAAGAAACTGGAATATCTGAAATGACAACTTACTATACTGTAAACTGAATAGGTGAAAAAGGAACTGTTACAATTTATGCCAGACCTGTACAATGAAGACATTACAAATGATGTTATTTTGGCAAAATAAATACGATAAGTGTCCTCTTAGAAGAAAAATCTACAAAGCTGCACACAGAATTGCATTTGTCTTTAAATCAGAAAAGGAAAAAAAGTATATGTTTGCACTCCATTATTAATGCATGTAGAGACTTTCAAATACTCTTCAAGAGATTTTTAGCCCACATTTCCACAATAACAACCTACGTTTCTTTCCGCACACAGAGGTATGAGTGCCAGACAAAAGCCGAGGTCATGGCTGAAGACAAAGGTGCATTTGCAGCAGGTCGACGAACGACGCTTATGTTCACCCAGCAGCGACACGACAAGATGCTCTTAATATTCCACTGCCCGCAGGAAGGCTGGCGCAGCAGACAGGATGTGTAATGGATTCCACGCAAGCTGCTCTTAAAAAAGCATTAGGGATGATTCGGGAGTGAGCCTTTTTACCATTTCCCCACTCTTTCCGCCGTCCTTACCTCTGCATTTTTGTTCGCAGAGTGACCGGCTGAAGGGAATGTGGGCCAGTTAACAACAAGTCATCCGGTCCATTATGGAGCTCCGGCGCATTTTGTGCTTCACGTTGACTGAACAAATATAATAAATGACTGAGGCGCACTCTGGGATGCGCTGGAGCTGTGGTGAAAATACACTAGATTGAAGATGAATCTGGAAAGATATTGAGATGGACACAGTCTCTGTGCAAAACTGCATCCCACCGCAGCGTATCCATAATCCAGTCATGCTTGCCTAAACAAATACGAACACATCCTCAAATTCACAGCGCATTTTGTCCATTATTTCTTTTGCTCCCCCTGTGCCCACGACAGTCAGCTATGAAGCACTCGCACAGCCTAAAAAATCAACACTCTCCCTGCAAATTCTTTTGATCTTTACCTTCAATAAATCATCATGGGAATCACAGCGGGGCTGCGGCAAACACATTCACTTTGCATAAGTAAACTAGGGGGCGAGAAAGGCCCCCTGCAAAAGGAATAATAATCAATATTAACATGCAGCATCTAAGGTCACCAAGACAATGAAGGGAGACCGAAGTGAAGACGTGTGTATGGTGATTTAAATGTGCCGTGAGATGTAAGGATAAAGCCCATATTATACACTTTTTTCTCACATGCACCAACACTCTATCAACTATTGATAGCTGGATTAATATTCACCTCTCACAGTGTTTTTCTTTGCATTCCAATTCAAAGTGAGATCTCATTGGTATGTGAGGGCACATGTGTGGCCCACATAGACAGGGTAATTGAATACACACTGAGATGGAAGACCGCTGAAATTACTCTCGCTGAGACACGCCAGTACAATGTAGAATCATGAGCTTTTACAGAACTGAAAGATGAAGTCAATAATTACATATTTCAATTAAGTAACTGTAACAAGATGTTTCCTTTAATTGCATAAGCTCTATAGAAATTCATTTATTTATAATCGGATCTATACAAATTATTTACATTTGAGTTCAATATTATGTGCTTGTGTTTTCTACTGTTCAAACTGTTAACCTTTTCCGCTCTGATGCATATTTTGCATTTTTTACATTCATTTATAATAGTGCAATGCCCACATACTGTAGATTTGAGTGATAGTTCACCCAAACATGTTAATTCTTTCACCTTTTGTTCACCCTCATGTTGATTTAAACCTATATGACTATTTTCTTCCGCAGCACAAAAGAAGATATTTAGAAGAATTGCCCAGATTGGTCCGTACTGACTTTCATTGTATGGACACAAATCCACAGAGACGATTCTCAAAATATATTATTTTGTGTTCCACAGCATATAAAGGCCTATAAAGGTTTTTAAAGACATGAAGGTGAATAAAGGATGACAGAATTGTATTTTTGGGTGAAATTTTTCCTTTCACATTATCACATAAACCATGCACATGAGATCACGAAAGAGAACACACAGACCTCAATGTTTGTAACATCCAACTGGACAAGAGTAACACATAACTATCCGATCTTTTCAAGAGGAGAAAGCATAAATTGCCATATGTGGTCAACAACAGCTTAAACAACACAGATAAAAGGTTAAAAATAAAAACATATTAATAAGTCATGCCCCAGCGAATTCTGGGAAGAGGGCAAATGGGCTACATTACAAAACCGTTTGTGTAAAAAAGCATAATTTGAACTTGCCGTGCTTGTTCTTAGAAACTTAGAAAAGAATAAATTAGACAATATTGAAACATTGCTTCCAGATAATCATATCATCAACTCATTCAGAATGTAAACAAATCAACAAAAATATTCTGAAAAGCTTCATTATTGACCCATAATATACCTCAAGAGCATCAGCACAAGCCACACAAACTCTCTGAAGGCTCACTATGCATTGTCTGTGATAGAGCTTCATTTTGTCGTATGCTCTAAAACAGCTTCAATTGTTTTCAAAACTGCAGCAAAAAAAACAAAACATGCATAAACACATACACTAGTATTGATTTTGATGGAGAATGCAGTAGACGTAAGGCTAAATATTAAGATAGTAGTGCAGTGAAAGACTGCTGTCATAAATCAATGACCAGAGATACTGTCGCTATAAGATTATCAACTTTAAATAGACTCCGTCTGTAAGGCAACATCACATCATTCTAAACAACACAAACCTTTGATCGTTTCGGCATCTTTGTGGGTAGTTGGCTTCTATGCATCATTTATTTTTTTAAACTGACCTTATTATCCCCCACCACAACCGCAACCGTTTACCAACCCTTACAGAACCCTTTTTTTATTTTACATCATCATATGAATAAAATAATAAAATAATTGATGGTCCCCACAATTAAGATGATCTTAGGTTTTTAGACAAGAGCACACACACATGCACACACTGAAAGTCTCCCTCTCTAACTTACTCCCTATCTCTCTCTCTCTCTCTCTCTCTTTCTGGAAATCTATGTTCACAGAAACCAATCAATACACCTTTATCATGCTCAAACACAATTTAAAGTAAGTTTATAAGGGTCTATGAAAATAAAAAACTCCCCATCTCTATTTACATACACATGGAGTTATCCAAAGTCCAGCTGTCTCTTCCAAACTGACCAGACTTCCTTTCAAAGAAGGAATTAATAGGATTTCTGAATAGTCATGTGGGCATGCTTGAGAAGCCACACTGAGAGCCTATTTCCACATTCATAGGCAACATGCAAAGAAGAGGGTTTTGGCATAAACCATGACATTAAATTTATTGACACACATAGTCAGTTCTTCACCCAGAGTCACGCACACTTTCACTCTTAGACAAGTAAATGCTCATCTCACTGGGAGGAACACTAGGGTCTGAAAGTCTAAGAGTATTTGTGAAAATACATCCAAAATTAATGGGTGAACTTAAGGGTCATTTTCTGATGTGCTGATTTAAGCAAATAAGTAAACTGCCCTTTTTTCTGTAAGTACTCCAATTGCTGCCACATTCAAAAGCAGACCATAAATATCTTTATATCTATATTTATACATTTTAAATTAAAACGTTTGTAAAAAAAAAGGAAAACAATTGTATTTCTTATTTTTTACCATTTATTTTACAATTGATAATATAATAATTGTTCTTATTATTATGTTTTTTGTCATTTATTATATTTATACTTTTTTTTATTTTAAAGCAATTTGCCTATTTACTGTCTTATGTGTTTTTTCCTGTTACGTTCTGAATCCAAAATGTTTAGAGTGATTTCAGACATTTGAACCCCCACCCCATTGTTACGTTCTGGAGGTCTGATCTTAAGTTTAAGTTTTTGATCTTGTGAGTTTGTTTTATCCAGTGTTTTTCAAGCTCTATTACTGACAATCAGCGCTCTAAATCTCTGTGACATTTTCTGTGAGTTTGATTATCTAGTTTTTGTTTTGTCTGCAAAGTAATATTTATACCTATAATTACAGACTGACCTTTCAGAAAGGCAGGCCACAAAAACAATCCTTCATGTTCTCTTCGCTTTAATATTTCAACTCTCATTCCTCATCTCGTCATACATGGATTTAACAGAGTCAGAGAAATAGCAGAGGAAATGAAACCCTGTTGTCCATAACAAGGGAGCAGGTCACCACTTTATTATTATACTCACTAGGATTGTTCACCCAAAAATGAAAATCCCCTAATGTCATTCAAAACCTTTTTTCTATGGAACACAATGGGAGCTATTTTGGAAAGGGTTTTGTGTCCATACTATGGAAGTCAATTGGGGGCCAATATACTTTCATAGTTCCCCTTCTCTCCATCTTTTATTTATACATCTGCAATAATCCTCACTTCCCACTGTGAATTAATAATAGAGTATAACCCGGCAAATTTTCTCATTAGATGTCCATTTGTTAAACAAACAACATACGCAACCCAGTCTTCGTGACTGGCTGATACTCTGAAAAGGGCTTTTCTATAAATTATAGAACACGATAAGCATCATTTATGGCCAACAAGCAAATGCAGCTTAATGTAAAAGGAAAGCACTCTTTAGTCTCTGTGTTAGCACACAAACAACAGGAGGGATGATGTGTGAGTAATTATTACTTTATAATTGACGTATTTATAGCTGCTGTTTTTTAAATAGCAGTCGAGTTGATGGGTAAACAGACTTTGCATTAGCGGTATGCTGACATGCCAGCCCAGCAGGACTTTTTAAGTGTGGCTATATGTGCAAACTTCCTCTCTTCTCTGTTCAGCAAACTCTCGCCTCGTCTCTCTTCTTTCAGGTGACAAAATGATCCTCAGGCTCTAATCTAAGATGAGAGCCATATCAAAGGTGAAAAATGCTCACAAAATAATACTTTTTTCCTTTCACCCCTCTCTGTCTCTCACATCTCTCTCTCCCTCGCTGATGAGATATTAGACTTCAGAAGGAGGGGAGATATGGGCTGTACACTGGGTTTGTGAGGCACTGAGAGGTACACAGGGCAAAGGGAACCAAATCAAATAGAGTACACCAATCCTCATCACGGATCCATAAAACACCAGAGATCACAGAGCTTGAAACTTTCATAAATAGCCACAGGGGCTTTTGGCGAAGACTTGAAGCGTTATTCAGTAAGTCACTAAGGGTGACACATCTGATACCCGGCAGGATCTCAGGAGAAGACACAGAAGATGCCCTGCACAGAGGAGTGGATCATAGGCAGGGATAAAACAGCTGAAGCTTGAATAAAACAGGTTGTTATATTCATTCAAGCACTAGAAAAGAGTATTTTCTCAAATGCGTTGGGTTTGTAAAAGGTCAAAATGTTCAAATGACTGAAGATTCAGATGATATGACAATGATAAAGGTTCCAAAATGTACCACTTAGCATAGGGTTTGTCAGAGGGGAAAAATGCCATCTTCCATACTTAAACGGGTAGTTCACCCAAAAATAATGTCATCATTTACGGACTCTCAGATTGTTCCACAACTGTATAAAATGATATGTTCTGTTGAACACAAAAGACGATATTTTAAAGAATGTGAGTAACTATCCCTTAAAGTACAATTTCAACTCTAGCATCAAGTGTTTCCTTTTAAAAGTGGGAACGTACTAAATTTTTATTGTACGTAAAAACAGTTTTAAAGTAAAATACTTGTAAAATGTGTTTATAGGTATTTATGAAAAGTAGTGGAATAAAAGTATGATATATGCTTTATACTGTAGTACATTATACAATATAATGGAGTTTATTCAAAAGTAAAGAACTCTCATAAAGTACAGATATTCGAAAAATGTACTTGAGCAACAGTAAAAATACTCAAGCATTGTCCACCTCTGCTGTTTAGAATTTAAGATACCCTACAAAATACAGATGCTTAATATTTTGGGGGGTTTTGAAATATCTAACAAAAGGTTAAAAAAGTTAAAACGTTATGCACACTGCAAATGTTCTACATACATTTAAACTGGGCTTGGATTCAACTGGTTTAAAGTTTAAATTGCTCAGACAGTGAGAACAGTTCTAGTATCAATATTTTCATCAGATGCTTCATAAATTTTTAAACATTTTCAATTATTTTGGTGCCACTGTACATTAACAAATGAGACAAATAGATGGACAGTCAATTTCCATTTTGTCTACTCTTTTTTTTAAAGAACACTTGCTGAATGGCATGGGCTCAATTCCAGTGCGCATGTTCAGTACATAAAAGCTTTACTTTATTCTATATACCGCTTTAGAAAGAATAATCTGAAAATATATAAATGTAAATAGAATATAAAACCGACCCTGAATGTCTGATCAAAGACCCTGCCAAAATAATTCCATAACACTGTGAAGGCTATGCAGCACACAGATCTAAACTTAACAGAGGACCATATGTGGAGCTGTCAGGGTTTCAATCACATCGAGACTGTCTTGTCAAACAACCGGGCAACAGTATTTAGTCTGTCAAACTGACGTTCACCAGCATGGTCAGAAACTGTCCTCCATCCTCCTTGTTAGTGCCAGTCACCATCCTGTCGGCCTCCACCTTTTACTACCCTAACCCCAAACAGACAGGGAGGGGCCGACACTGCTGTGTCTAATGAGAGATAGGAGACACTAACTGAGGGTTGTGTGTGTGTGCTTATGTGTGTTTGAAAGGGGTTGCTGAGGTCACGGCCACCTGCTGCAAGAGAAGGATGAAAGAGAAAAAGATGGCACTCCAAACCATAATCCCATTATGCCCATCTCTCTAAGAAGTACCTCCTTCAAGGCATGTGTGTGTGTACACGTGAGTCTGTGAGAGAGAAGGAAAGAGATGTGTCTTTTGATGTGTAGATTAAGCGCATATAGCATACAGGATTTTGATTGAATGAGGCATAACCTGAAGCTTGACGCTCCAGAGGCTCCAAAAAGAGAAAAAGGAAAAAATAAAACTCTCAGAATAAGACAAGTTGTTTTAGAGTGTCTGCAGCATTTGTCTCAGCAGGACTCGTAATGTTCCCTAGGTTGGGGGCTATTATTATCATTATTAAATGCGAGGAAACTGTAAGCAGAGTCGGATTTAAACGAATTCAAAACACATTTTATAATGTTATATTAACAATTGGGTTTTTCAAAGTGAATTAGGAATGGCAATCTTTCTATGATACGCCTTTTAAAACCACTACTCATTCTGTTACATAATTTTGTTCATATTAGTTCATATTAGTAAAGCTAACATTCCCGCAATGCCTGCGAGTGTCTTTTTTCAGCAGTTATCAGAGAGCCGTTTAATGCTACAAGTCAATTTACACTTTTAATACACTAGTCCTGCAGAAAGAAATCTGTTTGGATCAAAGACAGTTTGGAGCCAAGTTTCCGCCTCCGCTAGAGTTGCGAAGGGCCTCAAATTCGCTTGCCATCCGCAGACTGTCTCATAACATTAACATGTGTCAATACTGTTTGATACTTATACTTAGCAACATATCTTGTTGGAATGTATAACGTGGCTTATCACATGCTTTCAGGTGGAGAAGCTTAGACCATATGCATTGTTCTGACAGAAACTGAACTGTTTGCAAATCACGTTTCCGTGAATAAGGGGCCTAGTGTCCTGTTCATACTGCAAATCCCTTCATTTTGTAGATAAAATACAACGGAATTTAAAGATCCAGTCTGTCATTTTTTTAAAGATCTATTGACAGTAATGCAATGCTATATACATAAATATGTCTTTAGAGGTGTATAAAGATCTTACATACAAAGAGTTATGTTTTTATTACCTTAGAATTCTATATACATAGACCGAGGGTCCCTACATGGGTTTTTCCATGTTGTTTCTAGAGTAGTCAAAATGGAAAAACTGCTCCACAGAGAGCATTTGTAAATACGTTATCTCCTTCAACAAAGAAGCGAAAGCATGACGACATCTTTGTCCGTGTCGATCACCACTAGATGCCGATAAATTTGTACATTTGACCTTTAACATCACATTTAACTTCAAATCCTTCAAAGTAGCATACACATATTCATCACGTATTATGTTTTTTTGTCAAATATGTCTGTTTATAGTGACGTGAACTAGTCAGACCCTACTGAGAGTTAACTTTACTGTTCAACACTGTTATCTACATAGATGTATATTCATTTTAACATGTCTGAATTTTGTTAACAGTGAAACAGAACTTAAAATACTTTGACCTCCTGAGATAAACTTTTTTTCATAACAAATAGACCCTGGACAAGTAGCACGGGAACATTTTTGGTAATAGCCAAAAATACAGGGTATGGGTAAAAATTACAGATGTTTCTTTCATGCCAATAATAAAGATATATAGTATAAGATCATTGTGGAAAGGGGGGCGTGGCTTAACACGGTCTGCGGCTAAAGGGCGTGTCGGGAGTATGACGGCGAGTAAGCAGATCAACGATATAGTGAAATCACCTGCTTCTTGTTCTAGTAATTGACGAGGAGATGCATTTAAGGCACGAGGGAGGAGAAGAGAAACGAGAGAGAAACCAGGCTGGGAAAGCAAGCGTCGACAGACGAAGAGAGACAAGGTGTCTAGGAGTATCCGATCCAGAGAAAGGATTCGTCACAACTAGAGAGATTGTGTTATTGAATGAGCGGGACTACAACCCGGAAGTATTGTAGTAAATAAAGAATCTTACGCTTTCCCAGCCACGCCGACTCCGCCTCCTTTCTTCCTCAAATCTGAACCTTTTTACAATCATGTTTCATGAAGATATTTTATAAATTTCCTACAGTAAATGTGTAAAAACTTTATTTTTGTGAGTGGATGCCCTGCTACAGTGCCTCGATTTTCAGAGTTATTTATAGTTTTTCTACCCCTAGATTCCAGCTTTTTAAACATTTGTTTTTCCATCAGATAGTGTCATATCCTAACAAACCATATATCAATACAAAGCTTATTTCTTCAGCTTTGTCCATACAGATGATGTAAACATCTTTTTCTCTTTAAATTGACCCTTAAGACTGGTTTTATCGTCCAGGGTCACATATAGTGACTAATATTGCCACATAACAGATAATAGACAGTATGGTAATGAAAACAACACTGTTATCTCTGATGTTGACATCCTGCATAATTTTCCAAAGCAGGTGAAAATGGCTGGCGTTCAGTCATTTGAATGTAGACTCTTATCACATTCATACGAGCTCATGAGAGCTTCAAGTTTAACCCATCCATTTCAACTGATCCTCCATCAGCATGCATTCGACACCGTGCAAAACATTCACCAGTCAATTTCAATTAGCTGAGAGAGGCTAAACCCATCACAGAGCATGTTGTCAAGGATACATCGAGTCAGGATGACAGCTAACACAAACAAGCTATTTCACCACGGATTTAAAAACGAGAGCATATTTCTGATATGCAGAAAAAAACATAGAGATTTTAGATTGTGTTTACCCCAATCTGTCATGACTGAAACAGACAGTGGTTTTCATTATTCACTGCATATATTAAGTATCAAAATATTTCTTGATGTTAAAAAAGTTCTGCTTTTTCTTTCGACTGTTTGCACAGATCTTAATATTAGTTCTCAGCCTAAACAAAAGAAACCTTATAAAACGTTTTTTTTAGAAACCGTTCGAAAAAAATGTAATACATTTTATCATTCACTACTCTTTGTTTATGTGACATCTCAGGATAATAATTATAAATTTATTTCATCATATATAGTGAAAAGTAAGAAAACCAGAGTAAGCCTATAGTTCGAGCTGCGAGGCTTATCTGAATAACTGTGCTTTTACAGCCGGCAAACGAGAACTCTGCAAACTGTGTGTCTGTATAAAAGGTGTTTATTGGGTATGGACAAAATTTAAGGACTGCGTACTTGGAATTACTCGTATGGGTTGCCTAAAGTAACTTTGACTTAAGTGGCGACAGGTGGTTAAGGATAGGTTAGGCGGAAAGGCCTAATATGGAGATGGACTGGGTGTGTTTTATGGAAATAAAAACAGTAGACATCCCTGCCCATCCCCTGGCTGCGGAAGAGTGCGATATGGTTTTCAAACAACGTTTCTATACTCGCCAGATCCATCAGCTTACTTAAACAAATCCATGTGTATTGTGGTGCCCACTGGGAAGCGACATTATTTACAACACTGGAGAAAGACAATTGCTCTTATCAACCACATGGGGAGCCGTGAGCAAAATATCTATATTGTCATTTAAAAAATAAACGCATGGGACATTTACATCAGCGGTTGAGCTAGGTATCAAATTCTAAATATAGGAGAGGCAAGTGTAGCCGAATAATGTTTTCAATTTGCTTGTTATCAGAAATAATCTACATGCACTCTATTGTTTGCAATTGTGTACTGGAAGTTAAGGGCAGTCCACAAACGCGGGCATGCGCAGAAACATTTGTTTGTGTTCGGTGCTTTGAAACTGTCCCGTTTTAGACAAGGTTTTTAAATCATATATGATGATTTTATCACATCCTTCATTTTCGTGATTAGTTTCATCATCAATGGAGCAGAAAATTAACACACACTAAACACCCAAAATAATGTGGACGCATGTTATTATAACACAAGCTTGCTCCTTCCATTTGTTGCTCTTGTGTATGTATGAGCATGCATAAGGTCAGGCATTGATTGAACTTTTTGATTGAGGGGCAATACATTGAGTCCTGGAGTTGATTATCTTTTTTTCAATAAAAAATACAATTATGAAAATGTATTATATCAATAATAATACATTTCGCCAAGTGTATTTGAAAAAATATTTGTCAGAACACTGTTTCCCCCTCAGGTGACATTTCTCAAAATAAAGTAAATGAAATTGATTTAATTTCCCTTTTTGCTGATCTTGAAAAGGTATTACAGACATAATAAACAAGATAAAGCCCAGAAAAAGGATGTGATCAAGACTCTCTGTCAAACAGAATATGGAGTAAAGTCTATGTTTTTTCACTTTTATCAGCGGAACCATAAGACTTCCCTACAAACTTACTCCCAGAGTTGTACTACAATTACAAGAATCACATCCACACTTCCATAATTATATTCCGTAATTCCACAACTATAATTACTTGATTTATTATTTATCTTTATTTTGGATGTTGCAAGTCAGCGCAATAAGGCAAACAACATTCTCTGTGTGAGTCAGCTAAAGAGAAATCCTTCATATTTCTTTCTTAGAAGCCTCCATCTTCAACTGACTGATTCCACCAAAATCCTCAAGTGTCAATGGCAGATAGCAGTGCATGATAGATACAGAACGAAACAGAAATTATTTCATCTCTGAATTTAAACGCTCATTGTGCCGGAAAGAGAGATAGAGGGGAGAGAAATGAGGGTAAGAGAGATGTGTGGTGTGTCGGTGCAGATGCGCTATGAAGCTTTTCTTCTGAGCTAACAAGCAAGACTGGAAAGTGTAAAGGCCATGACAGCAGAAAGAAAGGAAAGACTGCATTACCAAAGAGGTGAGAGTCATCCGTCAGAAAGGACAGGACCAGAGAAAGAAATAAATCATTTTTCTCCCTGTGTTCGTACTTATCTATTTTTAATTCATTTATATTAAGCATCCAACACATACATTAGATATGATTACACAGTCAGTGTTTCGTATTGACAACCAATCTCAATTGCCCTGTTTGTACTGTATGACCAATTTACATTTTTAAATGGACAGTTTTCTGTTTATTTAGAGCTTGAAAAATAAATCAATATTTCGATTTATCAAAAAAAAAACATTGGCCCCAATACTGCAATGCATTTTACATCAATTGTAATTGAGATGTTTTGACTTTACAACATTTGTGGAATGACGTGAAGAAAGATTAAGAAATGGGGATAACTGTCATTCTATGTCATGTTAGCAAACCACATACCAATGTCCAAGACTTTTAAATTCATCTGTAAAAACCGTCTGTCGCAATCTGAGTCATTTTAATAGAATACAGCTCTTTAAATCACTTGCTTTATTAGCAAAGTACATGAAAAGAGCTTTGTTAGTCAATGATAGAGCCAAACACCTTCATCTGCCAAGCGGAGGCGTTTTCAATAGCTGGCGGATCTGCGGCGGTCATTCTGAAACCTTCGCCCCCACAATTAAATTTGATCTTCCAATTTCATTTCATGATTTAATACAGAGCACTATCAGCCGTCCGTGGGTGGAGTGCAATGGAGACACACAGAGACACTTGTCCGTGATTACGTTTTCGCAGGGGTCCTTGTACTTATAGATGACCTCATCAGCATCTGCTTGCTTTACGTTCATTTTTCGTTTTAAAGTTTTATCGCGAAGGACATTATTTAAAAAAAAAAAATCCATTTGTAGTTCATTGTAGACACAGCATGACAAGCCGCAAACCACTGTCAAAGCAGAAGAAAATAAAAAATCACACATACTTTCCTCTTTATACTTTATACTTTTTCCTCTTTCAAAAGCGGTGTGGGGCAAAAAGAGAATCAAACAGAAGGTGATGTTTATAAGTGCGCTTGATGGAAACGTTTGTATAACTGGATGTTTTAGTCTGTTGCTTTATAAGTGTCTACAAAGTGCACTACATTGCGCCTCACCCTCATTCCTACCTCTTTTGTTTATTCTGTTGCCAGTGTTCAGTGGAATGTGATGCTGATATTTTTTTTAAACTAAGGGACATGTTTTCTGTGTGCACTGTTCTTTCTTTCATGAGAGCATCAGATCAAACAGAAAAAAATCAATGGTAAAAAAATAATGTTATATCTGATTTGATGGATCTTCACAGGAGAAGACAAATTTCCATTAATTTAAGCTTAAATTTCCCCAAATTACATTTCTGTATTGATTCCCCGATTTATCTTTTTTTTCTGCAAATTCCCAAGAGACTCTTATCTTATTTTTTGCACACATACACAAGGGGCCTTTATTGTTCCTTCCTCAACCCCCCGCATCCCTTGTGTGTGCGTGTGTGTGTGTGTGTGTGCGTGTGCGTGTGCGTGTGCTTTACTCATATGACATTATCCCTCAGCAAGACCATAAAATATGATCAACGTACATTTAAACAGACATTTCCCTCTCCGTCCAAAAGCATCAATTCCATTTTTAGCTGGATTTCATGATTCCATAATACATCACAAGCTCCTTTAAAAGATTGCGTGCATAAGCATACAGATGCACGAGGAGTGTCCCAGTATCTCACACCTGCTTACCACATGGTTCAGAGGAAGGATGCCTGGCTCAGGAGCATCATGTAATAGATTTGGATCAGGTCTGGCACTGCATCGTTCCCCGGAGGCAACTCCAGTCACGCTGGAAGTGTGCACTCAGCAGAAGGAGAAATAAAGCATTAAATAAATCCCGCGTCTGCGCTCTGTTCTCTCGGGTCAGATCAGCAACTCCATCAGGGGAAATGTGAGAGGAGCGATATTGTAATAGGCCCCATTTTACACTAACCTGAGGAGACAAAAGTCATGGAAAAGGAAAGAGGTGGAGGCAGGCACGCATTACATCTCCTGTACCTTAGAGCGGTCATGATTCACTCCGAGTGAGCCACTCAGCCACCTCTTATGGCTCTGTCTTACGCTTAATACTGCCGAACAGGTGTACACCAGCCAAGGAGATAGAGATGGATTTAGCCACGCAAGCATTCACATATGAACACAATTTGCCAAAAGAGGAACGCGGTTATATCACATCTGCCTTGTTTTGTAGCAGCAACAATGTGAAAACAGTGAAGACTGAGGCAGACAGAAGAAGCTATAGGTAGGAAAATGCATTTAGATTAATCAAATACAGAGGAAACGATCAAGTAACTCACATACACTCGAATCTCATTAGCAGTAATGATATAGATGGTCCGAAAACCTTATAATCACGTACGACAATGCAGAGGAAAGAATCACATTTCATATACATGCGTTCTGAGGTCAGCAAGGAGTGCAACAATGGGTAATAAATGAAATATTGAACAGACTAGAGGAAAATTTTAATGTTTTAGTTCTGAAAATCACGTCAGCATCATGTTATATATGTCTTAAGGGAACCGTTTACCTGGATATAAAAATTCTCTCATGATTTAGACACCCTTAAACCATCCCAAATATACATGACTTCAGTTCGCTTGTAGACAAGCACATATTTTTTTGTATTAAAATGCCATATTATGGGGGTCAACACAACAAAACTCTAAAACGCATTTATACATCCATTAAAATAATCAAAATTATTCTAGTGGGTTAATATGTGTCTTCTGAAGCAAACAAAAAGGTTTTAAGAGAAAAGGATATTTTTTTAGCTTATTTATGAGAGTGATAGGTATATACACTCACCTAAAGGATTATTAGGAACACCTGTTCAATTTCTCATTAATGCAATTATGGTGCTGGTGAAATGGTTTTGGGGATGTTTTCTTGGCACACTTTAGGCCCCTTAGTGCCAATTGGGCATCGTTTAAATGCCACGGCCTACCTGAGCATTGTTTCTGACCATGTCCATCCCTTTATGACCACCATGTTCCCATCCTCTGATGGCTACTTCCAGCAGGATAATGCACCTTGTCACAAAGCACGAATCATTTCAAATTGGTTTCTTGAACATGACAATGAGTTCACTGGACTAAAATGGTCCCCACAGACACCAGATCTCAACCCAATAGAGCATCTTTGGGATGTGGTGGAGCGGGAGCTTCGTGCATCCCACAAATCTCCATCAACTGCAAGATGCTATCCTATCAATATGGGCCAACATTTCTAAAGAATGCTTTCAGCACCTTGTTCAATCAATGCCACTTAGAATTAAAGCAGTTCTGAAGGAGAAAGGGGGTCAAACACAGTATTAGTATGGTGTTCCTAATAATCCTTTAGGTGAGTGCATGACAACAAAGATCAGAACCGTAATTTAAATATGGTGACACATCAATAACATTGAAATTCAATAGAAACAACATTGGTTCTTGCATGTCTTGTGATGAAACACGCATATGACAAATAGCCATACTGTGATAACGTGACAGCATTTTTGTATAAAATAATTTGATTATTTTCATTTCATATGACCATTGCTTGTTATGTATATAAAAGATGCCTGCCAACAGAATCTTTATCTTTCATTTCAACCTCTCCACCACCATGGTCCAACCCAAATAGGTTTTAAAGGATGTCAGGGACAAGATTGTAGACCTGTACAAACATTGAATAGGCTACAGACAGAAGCTTGTTAAGAAGAAGACAACTGTTGGTGCGATTATTTGGAAATAGAAGAAATACAAACTAACTATCAAATGCCCTTGTCCCTGAGCTCCCTGCAAGATTTCCCCAATGGAGTAAAGATGATCATGAGAAAGGTTAAAGATCAGCCCAGAACTACATGGAAGAAGCCTGTATGATTTCAAGACAGTTGGGACCACAGTTAGCAAGCAAACCATTGGAAGCACGCTATGCCACAATAGATTGAAATCCTGAAGCACCCGCAAGGTCCTCCTGCCCAGGAAGGCCTGTCTGACTCTTCTGAAGTCTGACAATGAACATCAAAATGATTCAGAAAATGCTTTGGGGAAAGTGCTGGCACTGCTGTGAGACCAAAATTGACTCCTGTGTTTGTAGGGATAGAAATGTTGACTATGACCCAAAGAACACCATTCCTATAGAGAAGCACAGTGTTGGAAACATTATGCTTTGGTGCTTTTTATCTCTGCTACAGTGCAGGAAGACTTCACTGCATTGAGGGGCTGAGGGACGGGCCAGTGTACCGTAAAATCTTGGACGAGAACGTCCTCCCGTTAACTAGATCACTGAAGATGGGTCGTGGATGTGCCTTTAACATGACAAAGACCCGAAACATATTGCCAAGACAACAAAAGAGTGCCTTAAGGAGAAGCAAACAAAATGTCCTATCCACTCTCTAGTCCTATAGAAATCTGTGAAAGAGGCTAAAACTCCAATTTGCTGAGCGACAGCCAAGAAACCTTAAAGATTTACAGAGGAGTGGACTAAAATGTTGACTAAAACCTGGTGACCAACTATCAGAAATGTTTTACCTCTGTGCTTGCCAACAAGTGATTCTCCACCAAGTACAAAGTTATGTTTTGCTTGGGGATCAAATACTTATTTCACTGACTTAAATGCAAATCTATTTATAACCTTTAGGTAAAAAAAGTCCCAGATTTTTTTATATTCTGTCTCAATCAGTTAAAATAAACCCACCATAAAAATTATAGACCTTTTATTTCTTTGTAAGCAGGCAAACTTACAAAATCAGCAGGGGATCAAATACTTATTTCCCTCACTGTATATCTTATAGTAATATATAGAAGCATGTACTTAAATGATCAACATAGTATCCTATTTGCGTTGATTAATTTTTAATTAAAGTTTAAAAAGTAATAAATAATAATTAGCAATCAAGATTGAACTATCTATGGTAGAAATTACTAATAAGTACTAAAGGTGATAAGATTTGTATTTTAAGTTATGTATTCGCACCTGCTAACAAACAGTAATGTAACTAGCACAGACTGTATCACATCTACTGTAGTTCAATGATTTGCACAGTTAATGTCAAATTTCTCTCTGCACTTTTTTCTGCAGCTAATAAGCTAATTTTCGAGGAATAGCAGCACTTCAGTTTCAAAAATATCACTTTACATATATTTCATAGATATTACAATTAGGACTAACTTTACGTAGAATAATTGTCAAAATATTGTTAAATATTAAAATGTATAGAGTAATTTCTATAAAAAGAGTCACTTAAATTGATTTACTCCAATGTGGAAACGGCACTCTTGCAGGTAAAACATGCAAAATATGCATGAAAACTGAAGAGGTTAAACAAAAAGTTAAACTTAAAGAGTAAATTACATTAGTTATAATTCATTTTTCAAACGACACCAAAGGAGTATTACCCCAGAGTTTTACTGTGTGCGCGTCATTTCACCGAAGATTGCTTCAATTATCTTGGCGGGTTCATTGCAGTATATTTTAATACCTAAAATGGGTGTTTACTGTCCAGCACTGAAACATCCTGAAATATAACATAAAAAATATTGTCTTATTTATTCAGTTCTGTGCCAACGCTTTTAAAATGTATGCCTGAAATGATGCAAACTGTGAAAAGTGGTGTTGCCAGTTTCATCGGATGCACACGCTGGCCCGAAGTTAAGTTCCGGTCTTTGGTTAATATAAGAATCATTATTTTATATTTAATCTGAATCACTATTCATTTATATTAATAATTATTGAATTTAATTTTCTTAAATTATATTAAAAATACTCAACAGTTAAAGATTCTTTGCAAGGTCTATCGGATATTAAGTTCGAGCCATAATGTTTTTTTTTATGTTGTTGCCGCTGAAACCTCTATAAAATAAAATTGATTTGACTTGATTTAAAGTTTGCTGTAAAGTATGCAAACCTCACAACATAAGAGAGTTTCTAAGCAGTTTTCTAGTTTGAGATTCAAATTAATTTCGTATCTCAATTTAAATCTTTAGAGTATGCGCAATTAAAAATAAAACATTTTAATGAGATCAATTAAAATTATAATTTGAAGATGGAATCCAAGACATTTATTCATAGATTGTGTGTGTAGAGGTGTGAAAACTTCCCAATCATTCACAAATATCACTGTGAATCACATAATAATCTGACATGTGTAGGTGGTCCTCACACATAAAAAAGCTCACTTATATTCACTTTCAACAGCTCGGGGAACTATATAGTTAAAGGAAAGAAAATTCTATTATCTTAGTATAAAAAACCATTGTATCTATAGGAGGTAATTTGTGATATGGCTTCTGTATATCTATGTGCATGTATGTACACTCCTTTATTGGTCTCTGGGAGACCAGTGATCAAAACAAATAAGATGTGAACGCCACATCTTCTCTTATGTGCACCACAAAAAACAGAGGTGTACATGATAGAAAAAACTTAACCGACCAAAGATCCTCCGTTTCATAACAACTGTCCATTAAAGTTCAGTCTTTTAACTTTCTGCCTCTTAAAGCAAGAACAGAATACCACACCTACATCTGTTGTATTCACCAAATGCTATACCCCGTCATTATGTCCTTGCCACAATAAATCACAACATCCCATCTGCTTACATCATGTTATGCCACAAACTGCTCCCAAGAGCAGGATGAATAAGCAAAGAACACATGAAGACAGCGCCGCCCTTAGCCCTGTGACCTTGATGTAAAATTATTTAGGAGGTGGACAATAATAGTGACAAATCTTGGCATACAGCATCCACATGAGTCATTAATCTCATGTAATTTCACCGTTTATATCCACAAAATGACTAGTTTTACACCAACTCCCTTGACCTTTCTCACCAACTCCAGTCATTAGGGGTTTAAATGTCACAGACGGGCTGCTACAAAGGATCAGCTGGAGATCAGCGGGGAACAGTCGCTCTGACATGGATTCATACTTCTGTACATCAGCATGATGTACACTATCAGATACAACATGGAAGAGAGTAGATACATAGATAAAAACTGAACACAATGCGTTTTAGGATCCAACATGGCAAAGGATGAAAACTACCTCTGTCCAGCCTGCACTCCAAGTAAAACAAATCTAAAGGTGATTATGAAAGCGACCCCCATGCCGTTTTGTGCAGTCAGATAAAGATGCATTAATTTTTACATTTGTTAAAGTATTAATGGTTTAATAAATGATTATGGATTCGACGGAATTTCAAGAGCACCTAATCACAATCCCTCCCCTCGGCCTTAACCTAACCACTTGTCAACCATTAAACACAATACACAAATAAAAGTACAGTCACATGTTTTTATTCCATAAAATGAACAAAACAGTATACACGTATTACAAACAAGTTGCATTGTTAACCTTCTGAACTGAAACCATATCAGAAACCAGAAGACAGCAGATGGTGATCGCTTTCGCGTTTGTTCCAAATCGATGGTTTGACCTCAGTACACTTGTATTTGTAGTTTTTAAACATTTTAACTGTTTAGTAACTGTATCATGTCATGTGTTTTTTGGTATTTGATAAATAATTGTGTTGCGTTACTTGCTCAAAATGCCTGAACATGTGTGTATGCGTATGTTAATACAGTTATCACAACATTTTGAAATGAAAATCAAACCACAACACATATTACTGCAAAATAAAACCTTGAAATGTACATTCTATAATGATGGTATGCGGCGATAGTTTTGAGCTGATTTAGTAAACTCATGTTTGTCATATTTGAGGAAGGGACAAACAACACACATATGTCGCATGGGTTGGAGGATAGGTTGCACTGTCATCAGCCACCGGATACAAGTTTTCTAACACAACTTGGCAGAAATTTGTGGATATTTTTATTTCTTAGCTTTATAGACCCTACAGTGGCACATGTTCTCTGTTTAAAGTTAATGGTCATTCTTTTTAAAAAACGCTTGTTTATTTTTTCTTATTCAATTATTGTTTTCATATTTTGGTTTTAAATTAGCTACTGTGTTGTATAGGACTTGGTGTCAACTTTCGTTGTTTCCAAAGGGGTTTGTAAATAAACATGACTTGACTTGACAGAGTCGCTCTGTTTATTTTTTTGGAAAAAACTCGCCAACAAATGTCTTAGTCGTTTGTCCTTATTAAGGTCAGAGGAAAAAGTATTTTAAAACCAAAATTGCACACATTAAATATCATTTATTTTAATAGAACCTTTTGCAATCTGCGTTTTTTCAAGCTAGCACAGTTAAATTAGACCAAATTCTCTTTCTAGAATGACTGACACTGTTTTCATAACTACACACACACACACACACACAGGGTAATTCTCTTTCCTTTCAGAGCCACTTGGGTACCTGAAGCCAGTGTGCTGGAACAGCAGTCTGACCGTGGTCACGCCCAAGGGAAGCGGCGACGGCACGGAACCATCTCTCACTGCACACCTGTCATGTGTTTCCCCCCACTGCAGACAACTAGACAGAGAGCGAGAGTAAAATGACAGGCAGATCGACTGAGTATACAATGTTTGAAAAACTATTTTAGTAACACCACAACGAAAGAAGAGAGCTACCTGCTAAACAACTTGAAATTTGTTAAAAACCTGAGTGAATTTGGAGTGTGTTAGTTTTAAAGTTTGTGTACTAATAAACAACAATTTTAGCACATTTTATTTTTCTTTATATCATCATGCTATTTAGATCTGTTGTAAGTGGAGAAACAATGAAGATCTCTTTAATTTGCCATTTATTTCTGTCATTTGACATTTACCCGCATTTTAATTGTTTGAAATTTTTCAAAAATCTGTGAAAATTATGGAAAAGAAAACATTAAACATAAAAGAACACTAAAAATATGGAAGTAGCTTTAAGTTTGTAATTCCTCTACAATAAATGTCAAATACTTCAATAAAGCAGCAAGCTTCATTACCTGAGCGGGTTATACTGTTAATTTCACAGAAACTGGAGATTTAATTTCGTTTTAAGATTCACAGGGGTAATTTAAGCAACATTTACTGTCTATTGTCACTTAAACTAAAATTAAATAAATTAAATGACCAGATTATTTGAGCTTTGCAACTCATTGATTCGTATTAAGGTAAATTATCTAATATTAAACACAGGGCTTAATGGTGCTGCGATGGCTTCAAGCCAGACACCTCACAATCTTACCGGTAACAAATGATACAGACAACTGGAACAAATGTGTTTCTTGCTTAAAAGAACATTTGGCTGATTCCAGTCTCTCTCTCTTCATCTCTCACATGTTCTCCACACATTCATGCTGTCTGGGTGACAAAGTGAGCTCATTTTCCGGGCTTCCTGGGAATGGCTGTGGACCGTGTAGGGAAAGGGCACAAAGCATCACGTGTGAGTGCAGGGCATTATCTCTCTACGACTGTGGCCAGGAACATTCATGCTTGCGTAAGCTGTATGCAGTTCACATCACACCAACAATCAGAAGGTTAGAAAATTAAATGGTGATGGTGATGGAAATAGTAAAAGCACTGTAGAGTATCATCATGAATAAAAGATCAGGGAATTTATATCTTAAGAGGGCTTGTACATGTTTCATGTGAGTCCCTGTGTTTGTTAGTATGGATGTAAGTTTGTACTTCTGAATACTATTACTCTTTACCGACGGTGGTACCCACTTGCATTAGTTGTGCATCCATACAATAGAATTGAACAAGTACTGCCTTTGTTCGGTTACCAACATTCTTCGAAATATTCTCTTTTGTATTCTGCAAAAGGAAAGACAGTCAAAAAGGTTTGGAATGACAAGAGGGTGAGTAAATGATGACAGAATTTTTTAGGTGAACTTTGCCTTTAAGTTAATTGAAGTGTAACAATAATACTGTTTCATAATATACTGTATCAGCTTTCTCATTAGTAAATACAAACACTAGCAACTTTAAGCAAGACTGTTTAACATTTTTAACAGTAAAGTACTGAAAAAATAAAGTTGAATATTACTAATTATCTCCATTGTTTGTTCAATTCAGTAACATTAATTTATTGAATGTTATTAGCTTTTAGTTTAGCTAACTGCTTCTAAATGTGAATTACCTTAAATTACCGTATGAGTGGCTTGGGAGGCTAGCAGTCGCCTCTCCAAGTATCCGAGGCAAAGAGCAGCAGATTATTCAGCCTCAAGATCTGAGGAATAAAACAAACAGAACGACAAAATAAAAGTGAAGGAGAAATTGCCATGTTCCCCCCCAAGGACCTGCAAAGAGGGGCATTATTTAAAGTGGATAATAAAAGGATCATGTGAATAGCTGAGTATGTATGATACTTATAAACAAACCATAAGGCCTCTTAGCATGAGATGGCATTGTAGGCATACCCCTTACAAAGGGCCATTAAAATTGTATGACCCTCACATACTTACAGAAAGAAGCAATATTAGGAATGACGCTATATGTACATGTCTGTTTTTCAACCTTATACAACAACAGACAACACATACAGCCGCTGAAAAAAAGAGACCATTTTAAAATGATTTTCAGTTTTTATGAAGGATGTTTGCGTAAAATTATCTTTTGGTTTCATGATGTGAACTACTACAGTTGTGTTCAAAATGATTCAACCCCCAATGCTGTAAATGGTTTTAGGGAATGTAGTGTACATTTGTAATTGTATTCAGAATGAAATCCTACAAGGACTTCTTAAAGAACCATATGCAACTAAAATGACATCAATTAGTTTTGTAATACAGTAGTAAATGATTCTTTTGTGAATTCTACATTGACATAATTATTCAACCCCTTAAAGACTACCACTCTCAAGAACAGAGGTTCAATGAAGTGTTTTCAATCAGGTATTGAAAACACCTGTGGATATCAGGGAGCAGCAATAAAGCCTAATAACCACCAATTAGGCAGCTTTAAAATGACTGTGATACTCAGCTCCTTCTAGACATTTACTGGTGTGGTTACAAACATGGTGAGGTCAAGAGAATGATCCAGGAAGACAAGAGAACAGGTGATTACTCTTCACATGAAGGGCAATGGCTATAAGAAGATTGCAAAGATGTTAAACATACCAAGATACACCATAGGAAGCATCATTCGCAACTTCAAGGCAAAGGGCACTGTTGAAACGCTACCTGGTCGTGGCAGAAAGAAAATGCTGACTTCGACTGCTGTGCGCTACCTGAAGCGTAGAGTGGAGAAAAGTCCCCGTGTGACTGCTGAGGAACTGAGAAAAGATTTGTCAGATGTGGGTACTGAAGTTTCTGCACAGACAATACGGCGCACCCTGCGTTATGAAGGCCTCCATGCCAGAACTCCCAGGCGCACCCCCTTGTTGTCCCCAAAGAATAAGAAGAGTTGACTGCAGTATGCCAAAAGTCACGTGGACAAAACACAGAAGTTTTGGGAAAGTGTTCTGTGGACTGATGAAACAAAATTAGAACTGTTTGGGCCCATGGATCAACGCTATGTTTGGAGGAGGAAGAACAAGGCCTATGAAGAAAAGAACACCTTGCCTACTGTGAAGCATGGCGGGGGGTAAATCATGCTTTGGGGCTGTTTTGCTTCTGCAGGTACTGGGAAGCTTCAGCGTGTGCAAGGTACCATGAATTCTCTTCAGTACCAGGAGATACTGGATGACAAGGTGATGCAGTCCGTCACAAACCTGAGGCTTGGAAGACGTTGGACCTTTCAACAGGACAATGATCCCAAGCATACCTCCAAGTCCACTAGAGCATGGTTGCAGATTAAAGGCTGGAACATTTTGAAGTGGCCATCGCAGTCACCAGACTTAAATCCGATTGAGAACCTCTGGTGGGACTTAAAGAAAGCAGTTGCAGTGCGCAAGCCTAAGAATGTGACTGAACTGGAGGCTTTTGCCCATGATGAATGGGCGAAGATACCCGTAGATCGCTGCAAGACACTTGTGTCAAGCTATGCTTCACGTTTAAAAGCTGTTATAACTGTAAAAGGATGTTGTACTAAGTACTAAGATTGAATGTCACTTGGGGGTTGAATAAAACTGATAATGATGTGAGCTCAGAAAAGACATGTGTGGTTATTTCATTATAAATGTTATGTTATATTTGTCTGACCTACACGTGCCTCTTTGATTTAACTGTAAGCAGGATGACTGAATGATCATAATCAATGTCAAACCGACCAAAACAATCAATTTCAGTGGGGCTTGAATAATTTTGAACACAACTGTAACAATATTTCTCCCAAATTTCAAATAAATATGTTGCTTCTATTTGCATTCCTGAAAACAGGAGAAACTGGTAAAAATAACAAAAAAGATGCTCAAACCTCAAATACTGCAAAGGAAACAAGTTCATATTCACTTATATTCATTCAGCAATAGAACAGTAATACTTAAGTTATTAAATTATTATAATGTTATTACCTTGATTTTTATTACAGTTTTCATGTGTCTTGCCATTTTGTCAGTCTTTCACATCGCTGTTGGATGGCTTTATGTCACTCCTGAGCTTTGGTTTTGACACTGGACTGAAATGACCACAATATGCTGATTAAATAAACAAAATTTAAACAATAACAGAGACTGTACACGCTTGATTCAGCATGAAATATGAAAACATACAAAGGTGATTTAAATGCAGTATTATTTATTTGAAAGGAGCCGCTAATTCCTATAGGAGTCATTTGATATTTATATTCCTGTCTCATTTACTATGAAGTGAGCTCCTTTCAAAGAGCTTGATGTCACTGAAAGGGATCAACATAAACGGCTCAAAAGCACCACTGAAGAATGCATATGAGACGACACAAACTCAAGTCCTCTTTGTTTAAACAAGTACTTATCAGAGAGCAGAATTTTTATGTTCATATTACATAGTTTTAATATGTAATTGTCAGCGATAGGCTGTTTGAGTTAAGTTATGGTTTTGCTGTCATTGAAATGAAAGATAGACGAGAGAACAATGAAAACCAGCCATTTTTCTGCGACAAACATTTCATTCTATTCCTTGTTTTGTTTTTTCTGGAAATCTGTCAAAGACAGATGGCACGGATTCAACATAATACAAAACAAATGTAAAAGCTACTTGACAAGACAGAGTGCAATACCACACATCCAGAACAACTGAAGAGAGATACCACAAAATACACATCCATCTATCACTTTCAACAAGCAGAGCCACGTCAGATGAGGAAACATCTATCAACATCATTTAAAGAGTCACCCAGGAGGATCACACCTTTTGTGCCAGCAGTCAGCAATTTTAGTCTTTGAAGTGTTGCGGACTTTTTTCGGCAGCATATTGTTTACTGTCATTTGCATCCAAATAATTACCCCATCAGGACTACAGGAACAATATCACAGCCCGCTTTAATTATTCTCCGTCGAGCCCAACTCCTGAATTTAAATTGCAGATTTAGGATTCCCTAGGTTGACTGCTGCGAGAGCTGACATGCATTAAGTTTACATTACACAGTCTTACAGTCTGCTGTCTATTCTCAAAAGTCAACTTTTGTTTGAGATGACAGGCCCATCTCTGCTTCATATTCAAATGAAAACATGAACATTTTGTTTTCAGGGAATTTAATTGTTTTACATTTTTGTTTTTATACTCATCATCATCTGTAATTCCCTCATTTATCTTCATGAAATAATCAGCTGTTTGTGTGCTTTGTGCAGGCATTGCTTCAATCGCAGCACTTTTATAATCATTAATGTTGTTTATTTCTCTACATGTCTTTGCTTCGGTTCATTTTTCATAGAAATGGCTGTTTGAAATGAGGGATATCAGGATACATTTCTATTACTTTTTCATGCTCTTCAGCTCTTTGTGACCTTTATTTTGAGTCTTTATGTGCTGTTGTATGTGCCTCTTTCTCCAGATGTTCTTCACATTGTCCTCATTTGGCTCAGAGCCAAAAGACTGAAGAGCTGCAACACATATTTTTACCAAATGCTAAAATTCTGTGACACTAACAGGTGAAATAAATATGTGCAAAACATAAGCTGTTTAAAGAGGCAGCAACGTTGCCAAGAAAACTGCATTTTGTAATAAGAGAAAACGGAACACATTAAATATTTAATAAACAATTACATTGAAATACTGTTGAAAAGATTCCAGGCAGCATTAAATCTGACAAAATGCAATAACTTTTTCTAATTTAATATTCATATCCTATGCACACAAAATAGGTGCTGTCAACTGAAAGTTGTCATGTTTTTAAACATTATTAAAGGCGACATTTCAATTGATTACAAAAAGCATTCAAAAATATATTTTGGCTATACAATAGATAAAATCCACTTAAAAAGGGGACTAAAATCATATCAGTTTCGTTGAATGACTTTTAAACTTAAAGTTAATAGAAGAAAATCCACTTTCATTTTGGCTTTAGTATAACCACAACTGTAATGAGCTCTCCGCCGCTGCCAGCCACACCCCCCGCATCAGCATCTCTCTCTCACACACGTTACAATTCACTGGACTTTTAGCACCATGGACGACACACCCCATAATCCTTAGCACCCATTTAACTCCTTGATTACACCCATTTCCCATTTCCCATCACCCTGAACACTATTGAATTTGTGTGTTTTGTCCGAGTAATTGTCAGATCTTGTAATTTTGTGTTCAATAGTTCCTACCCTCTGTTTGCGTGGATGTTATCTAGTGTACCCTGTGTAGGATTTACTTGTTCCCTTGGATATTACCCAGTTTACCCTGTGTTGGATTCACCCGTTTCCGTGGATGTTACCCTGTTTTACCTTCTGTTGGATTCACCTGCCTGCATTAAAATCTACTGTTAAATACAAATTAGGGATAATCTCAAATAAATAAATAAAAAATCCCAAATTCCAACAAACCTCTATGCACAATAAATTAATATGACCCAAATAAAAAATGTGCAAAAAATGACGGGTCTGCAGGAGAGGTTTGTATATTAATATCAAAAAACATCAAGATTTCTTTACACTTTCATACCCTGAGCAAGGCACTATTCAACCATCAAAGAAACATTTGCCATTGTGAAAAGTAAAACACTGGGGAAATTGAAAAATAAATGCAATAAACCCTGCAGATATTTGATAGCGGCTTAAACAAGATGAGAGACGGACTTGAATTTCCTTAATCATGTGAAAACTATTGCAAACAAAAGCAAATCAGACACTCTATTGAGTTCAATATAAAAACAATACTTTAGAACTAAGCACAACATGACTCTATGAACACAAAACAAAAACAAATAAAGCTATAATAATTTGTACATGCTGGGAAAATTCAAGTGAGCCTGAGAGAACAAATTTACCATGTGTTCCCATTCTTAAGTGATAGTTTATACTAAAATTAAAAATCCGTCATCATTAGTTCACTCTCTTTTCAAATCCAGCCTTTATGACTTTTCTTGTTCCGCAGAACACAAAAGAAGATATTTTGAAGAAAGTTGATCACTGAACAGCACTGGACCCCATTCACTTCTGTTTATGAACCGGCCGGTTCGGTTAACAACATTCTTCATAATATCTTCTTTTGTGTTCTGCGGAAAAAAGAAAATCATACAGGTTTAAAAGTTACAACACCACATCACAGATTCAGATCCCACCGTAACAGCAGTCAAGATTGATAAAGAATGATCACCTTCTACATCAGAGAAAAGACTCTTTTATTCCCAGAAAAGTGAAGCAAGATCTAAAATCCTAACACTTTAAATCTCAACTAGAAAATCCTACACCGTGGGTACAACAGCAGTCAGGGGCAAACAGATGAATGACAGGAACCAGAATCTAAGGGACAGTGATTTATTTTCCGATGTGCAAATGGTGGTAGAGATGTGCAGAGGGAAAACATTTACATTGAATGACAGATCGAGATAAATTAATATCCCCCAACTCTCTATGCTTAACTGCTACACAGCTGATGTGTTTTAAAGGCTCTCGTAGTGTTCACAAACCATGAAAAAGAATCTGAGAATAAAAAGCAAATGTTTAATGTGCAATACTGTAGTTGATCAATGTGAGATGGAAATGTGTGGACTGAAAGTAACAATAGACCAAGACCCCTTTAAATGTTTCCATGGATGAATTGTGTGGCCACAAGGCCTAAATGTAAATAAACTGTAACACTTGTGTCGACACCGGACACCACCAGCGCTATACGACATCACAAAAGACATTAGAAACGCAGTAGAAGTTAGAACCCATTATAATTTGACATGTTGTCCACACTGGATGCAGCGTAGATTGACGCGACAAACTCATTAAAGGGGTCATATGACACGGCTCAAACAAATATTATCGTTTGTTTAAAATGTAATGCAATGTGTATACACGATTTACGGTTAATAAATGTTGTATTTTCCACATACCGTGCATGTTTGTATCTCCTCTTTGCCCCGCCTCTCTGAAATGTGCAGATTTTTTACAAAGCTCATTGTTCTGAAAAGCGAGGTCAGCTATGATTCGCCAGTTAACCGGTGCGTTGTGATTGGTCGAATATTGCAAGCAAGTGATGGGAATACAACATCAGGTTCCAAAGCAATTGTATTGACAGGTAACTGATGTAGATTTGTGGGGGTGTGGTTACACGAGGCGTTTCAGGCATGTCAGGGTGAGCATTTGCTTTTAGATAGAATGCATTTTTTTTTCCGACACTTACATTTTTGCAATTTTACGTGTCAAGTACATGCCTGGGCAACCTACTACACACCAAAGACACAGAAAAACACATATTTGCGCAATATGACCCCTCAAGCAGGTTGTCATGTCGTATCATGCCGGTCGCATCCGCTGTAGACACGGTGTGAGTTTAACTGTAATTGGCCCATAACAAATAAGTTTGACATGTTTTTATCTTGTGTCTACAGATTTGTTTAAGTGTTGTGTGCATGATACCTGCTGATAATCAGTCTCACGGTAACAGAGGATAACACAAGCATCAAACAAACAAAATCATCTGACATGCAGCAAGCCTTTGATTGGTCTCTGAACATATCTTGTCACGGCGCTTTCCTGTGAGACACTTAATCTGTTGTAAAAACACAAAGCAATGCATGAAGACAGACATGATAAATTAAATTAGGCTTTATGACCTGTACATCAACAGAGTTAATTGCTTTTTATGACGCTCGCACACGCATGCACACTTTTATTCAATATACTTAAGCATTCTTCGTTTGGTCCCTGGACCACTAGAACCCTCCCAGCATCTTCAGATATAAAAAGGTCCAATTAGCTAGGCGGTGATTCTTGCCCCCTTTTGCACACTTTTCACTTGCAAATAATCCTATTATCAAAACAACAGAGTATAAATAAATGCCTTCTGAATATCAAGAAGAAAGAAAATAAACATTGCAGTATTATTTTAATGAAGATCTGTCAATTAAAAGCGCAGACTGTGCAGCTTCTAAATCGTCTGCGGGGAGACATAGGGTTTTTCAACATTGTAATTTTGCGAAAACTAGTTGAAACAAGATGGCGCTAAATTTAAGTGAAAAAAAGAAGACTAAACAAAAAAGCTTTTCCTTTGTTGACCCATTTGATTTGAAGTAAATGAAAGGTTAATGCAATTAATAGTCGTTTAGAATACATCTTGCTTGTTAAAGGTTGTCAATCTGAACTAAACCTATTGAGGATAACGTGTACCGATATATCTTATAGCCTAGAAACAGAACAACAAATATGATTTGTATTTAATGATACGGAGAGAAAATTAATTGGAACGACCAATGGAATGTTATCCTGAAATATTCTTAACATGCATGCAAATCCACACACGCACGCATGCATGCGGGCTCACACACACACACAAACACACACCTGTTGGGCTTTGTATAATGTACAAACGGTCTTCTATCCCATCAACTTATCTATTTACATTTATGCATTTGGCAGACGCTTTTATCCAAAGCAACTTATATCGCATTGTATTATACACTTGTTTCTGTGCAATCCCCTGGGATCGAACCCATCACCTCGGTATTGCTAGTGCCGTGCTCTAACCACTGAGGACATGAAAGTTGACTCAAAATCAATCCTTTGCATTTTGTTCATTTTCAAATAAACGCTTAATTTGATTTAAAAGCTGTTTTCCTCATGGGAAAACACAAGCCATGAAGTACCTGGATGTATTGATGTTGCAGGAACGGACAGCTGGGTATTCTCTGTGTCACATGTCACACCTGCTTCCCAAACAGTGTGTCCAGCATCTGGAAAGGTCAGTGCACAGAGGCTGTGGACAACACCACTAACAAGCTTAGTGCCACAACAGTCCCAGAGCCGAAGTGTTGACAATACTCACTACATCCTCACGGACACAAAACCCTATTGTAAAATTACTTTCATTGTTTGTGTTTTTGACGTAAGTTGTAATCATCAGAGCAATATCAAAAGTATGCTAAATAGAGAATGGAAAACTCTCTTCACCTACAGTATCTTGAAAAAAAAAACATGTGGTAGTAAGAAGGAGATACTCTATATACTTACATGCATTTACAACATACATTTCATACATAGTTTTCTATACTCTCCCTAAAGAAATTATGTGTGTATATATATATATATATAAATATATATACTATAATTTTTGTTTCATTCTGTGAACTAGTGACTTAATTTCTCCCAAATTCCAAATGAAATATGTTTTTTTATTTGCATTCATTTGCAGAAAATTGAAACAGGACAAACATCTTTGCAATATTTGAATGTCTTGAATTCTGCGAAAATAAAACAATTGCATGTTTACACAACATAGTTGATTGATTTTTTTACTTTCATGCATTTTTACTTCCATGCTTTTGGGTAAAATAATATAAATCCTGAGTTTTGTATCTGTTGAAATTCGACAGACCCTTGACTGGAATTGTCACAGTGCATGTAGAAATGCTGATTGAAAGAATAAACTTAAGTTGCTGTTTTTTCAGTGGCAGTATATGTGTGTTATGTAAAAACAGTATCCACACTATTTACATGATTGACCAATGTAATATGTTGAACAGCAGCAATTTCTGTAGATTCAGACGCTGCCTCCAGGAGTCTGCAGGTCCTCCAGTCCCTAACAGGTATGATGACTCATATCCAAGTAGAGTGTTTTTCTGCCAAGTCTCCATCCAAATATGTATTAAACTGATGTCCCCACAGAGTTAAATTTGAAGCTATCCACATGCTTGCTGAAATGTAGCACAGGACTGTAACACATCAGCAACGCCCCAGAGACACTTCCGGACCCGCAAGGCAACTCCCGTCATGATCTCGTCCGGACCAAAATGAGTCAACAGTCAACCGTGGCTAAGCGTAAAGCACGGAATGGCCTTTAGCGCAGCGTATCTATCCAATTTCAAGGTCATGTGCTTGTAACTACCAAAAAACATTTTGAAATTGGATTTGTGAGTTTGGTAAACTGCACAGGATACTCAGCCCACAGGAAGTCGCAGAGCTGATTTTTTTAATTTTTTCCCATCACTCCACTCTCAATTTCATGCACACCAGTCTCATGCAGGCAATGTGGAAACTGGGACTTATCCCACTGCGAACTGGAAACAGAAGATTAATTTGAATCCTGCAGTGCATTCAGGGTCTGTCGGGTTGACATCTAACTAACCATGCATGTAAAAATAACATGGGTGTATTCACGCAGAAACCCTGACTCCTCAAAACATTTGCACATATATTTTCTACATTTGGGAAATTATTTTAAATCAACTAAAAACACACGTACAGTACAAAAAATACTTTGGAAAAACTGTGATTGTATAAATATAATATTGTGATATAAAATTATAATATGATATTGTGAAATATGATTTTCGTTATTTAAAATTATTTAAATTATACAGCATATATTATATACATAATAATATTTTTATTATGTCATAATAATCAATACTTTATATTATTGTCGTTATTATCATTCTTTATTAAAAATAATAATAAACTGTGTGGTACTATTATTTTTATAATTACTATATTTGAAATTTGATAGACATAAAATTCAAGGTTGTGATTTCTCATGAGAATGAATAAAAGGTGAAATTGATGTGTATACATGCCTGAATTGGTCTGAAAAAATAGCTATAGTAGCTATCTAATATCTGAAATATTAGCAGCCTCTGCTGTGTAAGGAAAATTTTCATGCACAAATTATGAGAGATTCAACACAACAATAAAACAGCAATGAACAAAGCAGTTCACAGTAATTGCTGTGTGAATACTGTTATCTCCCCTTTTAGTTGAATTAGGTTTACTCTCACCTGCCTGTCTATAAAACCATGGAGGACAGATATTCACTTCGGTGCTGAAATAGCTGAGCTTGTGGGGTGGGGGGATTGGTTCTCTCTTGAGTCTCTCTGTCTTTCACAGCAGAGGGGAATGGTTTTGTGAGTGGGGTGTGATGGCAAGCAGAATTGTGGTGCGCAAACACACACACACACACACCTGGGCAGGGTGCTCTCTTCTGTTGAGATGTTCTCAAAATGATTTCCTAGCAGATATCATTTCAGTAGCTGACTGAATTCGAGGCGGAGCGGGGGGAGGGGGTGTAAAAGTGCAGGAGGTGTCTCAGGTGCACTACAGGAAATGAAAAATGAAAAACGAAAGAAATGAAAGGAATGTTTGTCAAGAGGTGCCGTCTGGCATGCCTCATGGAAAATTAATAATGTATTTTTGCAAATTTGCAATGTTACTTTGCCAGATCAGGGGAGCAGGGCAGGAAGCCAGTGTGTGGAAGAGATCGGGTCCGGGGAGGAATGCTGATTAAACTTGAGCTGAACGAAGCCAACTGAGATCAATGGTGGACCGCATGTGATATATCTTAATGATGAGATTGGTCAGATCCAGCAAGCCCTATAGCCTCGTGCATGCATGTGTGTCTATGATAGAATGACATGCAGCACATATTTGATGGAGATATACAGTAAACACTTAAACACAAAGCATTTTGTAGTAATTCTGTGCTTGAAGCTGTTTATTTAAACACAGGCGTTTTTATGTTTTCAGGTTTTATTACATCTTCCACTAATACTTTGGATTAATTCAAGCAATAATCCAAAACACCTTGCCATAAACCAGATGTATTATGCATCAATGTATAAAATATCATCTTTAAAATTAAAAGGCCATTGATGCTGCTTAGACTACTACATGGACATGTTGTCTAAACACATACAGGCTGATAGGAAAAGCATCTTATTGTTGCCCATTACTTAAGATTGTGATTTAAATCTTGCTCAATGTTGTGCAACAATGGCCTAGCTGTCAGGAAGGTTACTTCTCATTGCTTCAGTTATATCTTGTAGTCTTTTCCCTTAAAGACAAGTGCAACACTAAAAAGCCCAGATGAATTTCATGGCTGGATTCATCTCAGACATTTACCACACGCATCCACCCGACACACTAATCACGGCCATAGAACAGTATCTGTATGTCTGTAGTGTTTGTGGGTGTTATTAAAGTCCAAATCTGCTCAATATTAAAGAAATCGCAGTACCATTTGCATCTTTTATATCTGACCAATTAAAAAAACATTTGCGAGAAGTCTTTAAAGATCTTTCATTCCGCCGTAAAATAAGCTAAGAAAATCTGACTCGCAGCAACTCCCTTCACCGATGCTCATCACTCATTGTGAAGGTCTGACACATGTCTCATAAAGTGTACGTCTCCCATGTGACATCTGGTACATGTGGACTCATAGGTTTATATATAGATATGCAACCAAAAATGAGAACAGAGTTCTTGACCTATGGGTTTCAAAACCTGAATGTTTTTATTAAAACCTTAAATCAGCTTTTTAGATGTCATCATTAAATATATTTGGCCTGCAATTATGAGCATTAATTAAGTCAGATTTTCCACATAATTCAACCTATTCTGTATCCAAGTGGAGGCTCGAATAAATCGTAACATGAAGAGTCCTGTTTTTTGACTACGTGGTTAAAATTTCCAGCCATACAGATGCACTAAAAGCAAAATATTGTGCACAATAAGTGCAGTGATTTTCAAAAATTTGGGAAAATACAGCAACTAATGTTTCCTTTTAACAGCTCGCCAATTTCTAACCAACTCAAAACACCATGTCAAAATTTAAGACAAGATCTCTGCAGAAAAACAGAAGCCTGCCCTAATAGAAAACTGATTTATTGGTTATGATGGGGATTGTATTGGTTTTAATGGAAACTACAATGGTGCGTACTGAAAGTGATGAATTCTATTGGTGGGATGTTGAAATAATGCCAAAAACACGATTGAAAAATGATTTTGTAATGGTTTTAATAGAAGCTAATGGGTCAAAATGCTACTTTATGGAAACCCGTACAACTTCTGTGATGGTCTCTATTAGGTCTATTTTTCCAGCAGGGATGTCAAAGCTGACTGTTTCATATTGCAATATTTCATCAAAGCATGTCCCCATACACATTCACAGAGGTCTATAATCTCCATGTTCTAACTAAACCCTCTAAATTCACAATGTTTTCTTTGAATGAGTAGTAAATCGCGATCCCCTCCACTGAGCACGACCATGTAATATTACAAGAAGTTCATTAAAACAGAGGTCAGAGGCTGCAAAAGCCCAGACAGTGCTACTAAACAAAAATACAGTAAATAAGGGGTGTCAGACCAAGAGGCCAGGACAGGAATACATGCAGTTTCACTTTCCAATTACCTTAAATATGCCTCATTAGCAGCTAATTCATTAATTCAGCCTGACCGAGTTACAAAGTCATGGTGTTGGATGTCTTTTATTTGCAACTTGTATAATAGGCATGTCAGGTCTAGAGTCTATGTGGTCTCCTGAGACCACTTACACTGTAGGGAGTTTATCCTGCAAATATGATCATAATGGAGCTGTCATCTGAGCAAATGTCATTTGTTGGAATTGGCTGGGTCAAATTTGACATTACTGCTATTGGGTAAAATTGATTTGAACCTTTTCAGGGAGAAGGCCGATTTGAAGTCTTCATGGCAACGTCTTATTAAGAAAATCACAGCGAATCTAACTCTATAGATTTTTGGTATTATTGATTGCGTGTCATCAAGAGCTATTCGTGCAAAAGGTGTCTTTATAAAAGCTAAAATTATAAATAACCTTGACCACTTTGTTTTGTCGTTAAAACAATCTTTCATTTATGGTCGTTGTCAATACCGTAAAATTCTTGCGTGTCATTTAATGCAGTTTGTCACGCAAAGATGGTTTGTTTTAATTAAAACAACAGCGTGTGTTTGTGTCCTTGATGTTTTTGTCTTTGTCTTCGGTTTATAGTAAGTCTTCAAGGTTTATTGAGAAAATGAATTCTCAAAGCATCGCATCACAGAAGCTATTGAATGAACGTAAGCAGCCTCGTTTTGTGCGTTTGCCAGTTGGGTGGTTAAAGCTACGCAATAAAGTTGATTAGGAGACAAATACAAACAGAGATTACATCCCCACTTTATTTCTAAGTGACAGAGAGTGTGATAACTAGGAAACATAAAAACTGTGATCAAAACATGGTATACTTGCAGCCTTAAAGGCATACTTAAAATTGGCTAATGGCAGATTTAAAGGTGCAATGATGAAGATTGAAGAGTATCTACTGACACAAATGCTGTCGTAAATATGTCTTCAGAGGTGTATAAAGATCTTATGTAACCAAGCTTTATGTGTTTTACCTTAGAATGAGCTATTTCTATCTACATGCACCAAGGGTCTGCTTACATGGAATACGCCATGTTGTTTCTACCTTTGCCCTTAACGGACAAATTGCTCTACAGAGACCATTTCGCAAATAAGTTAACTCCTTCGACATAGAAAGGAAAATGTGAGAAAATCCTAGTCCTGTGTCAGCCACAATAGTGCTTCGAGATCGAGGGGCCCAGAGGAAAGGAAAATCCAACATGAGAACTCCTTCTCATCTAACATCTTTATCATAGATATAAATTAGAGTCATAGAATTAAGACATGAGGTTAAGTCTCCTTCTCACATGTTTCTCCTGAGACAAAAAATTCATTCTCTCATGTATGTTTCCATTGAAATTTAGAAGAGATCTCCATAACGTCTCACACCGTGTTCGGAATATTCTCCTTCAATAAAGACTCTTGCATTCTCACATTTATCTCCTCTAAAGTTTCATAAGAGATCTCCGTAACATCTCACACTGTGCTCAGCCTTTTCTCCTTAGCTAAGGTTTTGAACATTCTCACAATTGTGTCCTCAAAGTTTCATAACAGATCTCAGTAACATCTCAAACTTCACTCAGCCTTTTCTTCTCAGCCAAAATCTCGAACATTCATTTCATCAAAAAACCTTTCATCAACATCGAAGCACAGCAGCACCTCAGACAGCATGAGTTCGAATCCCAGCTTAAGGTATATTCCTCTTCCCTTCCTGTCTCTCATCCTACGGTCATGTCTAATGATTGTGAAAAACAATATCATCAGCATCATCATCATAAAGAAACACAACAATAAAAAGTTCTCATGTTTTTCTTCTTTTCATGACTTCCTCATGTCTCAGTTGCGTCTATTTTATATTTATCCTAAATAGTTTTAGGAGAAACATCTGAGACACTGTTGATACTACAATGAGAGATAAGTAAGAATCTCAGATATTTCTCATGTCTCAGTTGTGTCTACTCTTATTTTACCCAATGGAATTTAGGAGAATCATGGGAAGACAAAGCTGATACCTAAATTAGACAATAAAGAGAATCCCCAAGCTTCTCTCACCACAATCTCAGTTTTGACTCTCAGACATCTCTCATCTGTGTCTATTTTAGTTTCTCCAAAAGGAAAGGAGAAATATCTTATAAACTGTTGAAAATGAATCAAGAAACATTGGAGAATCACATGTCTTCTGAGGTTAGAAAAAGCAACCAATGAGCAAAAAATTTTTCCTCTGGGGGGAGCGGTGGAGTAACCTCTCCATGATGCTTCTACATTTCATGCACTGGCCTTTAACTAATAGATAAATCTGAGTCAGAATTGACTTTCCCTCATTGTTTCACATTTGCATGGTTTGACTTTTTCTGTAGAGTGCAATAAGGAGAAAGTTTGAAAAATTGTAAAGACCTGTTTCATTTCAATTAACACGAACTGAAGTTCTGCAGCTTTGAAAAAGATTTAAAGCAACGATTACGTATGAAAGAAGCTGAGAGAAGTCAGAAATCATTCTGCAAGTCCTTGTGCTTTAATGAAATCGAAACACCTGCCATATAGCACTCTCTGTCACATTTACTAAAGAAATAAATGTTCAATTCATTAATTCATGATTCTTTTGAGTCCGATCTCGTAATCGATACAAATCTTACTTCATGAAACAGACTTGCTCTAGTTTTCAAACTGAACTTATTTGACTGAATGATCCGGTCAGAGCAGTTAATAGCTCACTGGAGGAGAAGATTACAGTGAATAACAAGTTAAATGTAGGTCTTTTTCCCACAAAAAAAGCCGTCACGACTTCAGAACACTTGAAAGATATTGAAAAAAATACAGTTTTTCAGCTTGATCTTATATTTTTATAGTTTTATGAATAAAAGCTTCAAAGCCTTATATATGCACTGCATGCAAAATAGTGACCAAAACAACTGTCGAAAATTTTACCTTTTGTGTTTCACAAAAAAGCCATATGGTTTTATAATGACATGAGTTAAATCCTATCCTAGGCGGTCAGCCTACATTCATGCAAGTTACAACTTGCGATGAGATTGTCTTGGTTTTCTTTCCTATCAGTCAAAGGCTGCAAATAAGTGAGATGGCACCATTTAACTCCATTGTGCTAAAGTGACCCCTATAAAAGACCAAGACATCCACCACTGCATAACCCATCACATACATGAAAGCAGTCATGTTTCTAATAGAGACGTTATGATGTAAAGGCCAGAACATTTTCTCACCTGAGACAATGGCAGATATGCCTCATTGAATCACGTCATCTGCTACGTTACAGTGAAGCATGTCAGAAGCAATTCGAGTACGGCTGTTTTTGTGGCACGATTAAAAACCTGAGAACATGGGAAGTGAAGGTGAGAGTAACAGCAAGATGGCAAGATGCTGTAGGCTCTGTAGTTCTGTATTTTAGAATCCAAAACAAATATATTTAACTGAACTGTGCTTATGATACATAATAGCTGTTAAATACACTTGTATTTGTGACTCAAATTGCTCTAAAAACAAAAAACATTTAAAGTTCAACATTAAGATAATACAATGAAAAAGGTAATGCTCTATTGTAAGATGAGAGGGAGCACTCGCAGTCAAAACTAATTTACAATGGATAAATGAGATTCTCAGCGTGTGTGCAGAACTTTAGGCTGTTTAATTAGTTTTACTTAACATCAAGCCCTGGCAAAGCATTACAGGACACATCCACCAACCAATTATAGCAGTTTTTTTTCAAAAATGAAAGTCTGTTGGGACTTGTGAGAATACCGTTGGGTATTGCGGTTTTCTTTCATTTTTCTCTCTTGTGTGGTTCTCAATTCATTTTCAGAAGCTTGATCCCATGGTTAAGCATGAACTAATCTTCAACTGTTCTCTCAGGATCAGTGTTCTGTTCTCAGGCTACAGCACTTGGCCACTTCCCTAATTTTGTCAATATTCCAGACACCCAGCTCCACAGGAGCGGCTGCTAAGATGGTAGTGCGGGAGGCAGGAGACACAGTTAACAGATGTGGTTGACGGTGGTGGGAAAAAGAAATCACAAATGAGATCTTTAATACTTCAATTGTTTCCTCCACATAGCAATACAGGTTTAGAGGAGGTGAAAGGTACCCTACTGAGGCTCACATAGTTGTCAAGGGAAATAAATCCCAGTTATCACATATGTGTCCCTTCTTGACTTTCAAACGATCTAAAAAATGTATCTGTGATTTTGATTTCCCCCAAAAAAGTCTTCATAGAAATAAAGATTTCAGTATAAAACGATGCAATCCACATTGTATTCCACATTTTTTTGTTCTTAAATCACACTTTATAACAACTGTATCATTTTTTAAGGTCCAGTGTGTGAATTTTATCGGCATCTAGTCGTGAGGTTGTGGATCGCAGGCAACAGCTCACTCCAGGGCTCCACTCTCCCTTTCAAAGCACTACATGACTGACACAGAACTTAAATATTGTCACATTTTCAATTCTTTGCCAAATGAGATAACAGTTGGTCTTTTTAGTGCTACTTTAGAAACAATGTGGTGAATTCCATGCAAAGGGACCCAGTGTGTTTGTAGAAAGAAGCTTATTCTAAGGTAATAAAAACCTAACGCTTCAATATGTAAGATCTTTATACACATCTGAAGACAAAGTCATGCATGTTATATTGCATTTCTGTCAATCGATTCTCCAAAGAATTATACACAGCACCTTTAAATAAAAAGACCTATATTCATTTGCTAAATTTTTTTTAGATATTTTTATATTCATAATTTTTAAATACAGTATGTAACAATGCACTAATGCAATTTTAGAGATTCATCTGAAACAAAATAGACACCTAAATATAATACACAGCGATTGAGATTTCAATGAGACTTCATAAAGGAGCAATTGCAGTTACAAATATGGCAGTCTCAGCTGCTTCTCTTTGTTTAAGTCCAGACAGACTGCCTGGTGTGGATTTGTCCCTCTATATTTGCTTGTGCATAGAGATTGTGACCCCTTTTACAGCAAAATAAGAGTGGAGGCAGAGAGTCGCAGCCCTCTCAGTTTAAACAGGGTTGGCTGCCAATGATGAAGGAGAGGACCATTGATGTTGCAGAATGTCTCTGGTCTGCCAAACCGCTGTAACTTTGAGTACTTTGTCAAGAAAAGTGGTGAAAAATGCCAGACAGCCACCGAACCGATCAAAGATCTCACTCTCCTGGATAGGCAGAAAGACTGTCAAACCAGGAAAACAACACGAGTGAATGGAAAATGAGGGAAAACATGTTAAAGAGAGAAAGGGAGACGAGGCTGATACAGATTACAACAACAATGTGATGATGTTTCTATAAAGGAATTTAATAATAAGCAACTCGTGAGATTAGAGAGGGTAAGCCCCAAAAAAGGTCACAGTGAAAGAAAAGACAGTAATGTGGATAGGAAAGAAAGCAAAAAAGAGTCTAAATGAAGACACTCTGGAGTATACGACAGGTGAGCTGAAGAGTACTCTAGGAATGTCAGTGAGAAAAGAGGTGGAGATGAAAGATGAATGTGGGGGAGGTGAAAGATGGCAAGAATGAGGTAATGATCCTGCTGTGTTTCGTCTTTTCTAAGGCCTACCATTGGGGAATAAACAGGAGGGTGACAAGAAAAATGAATAGGCATTTATTTTACTCTAGTCATACACGCTGTAAAAATCATACTCAGATCATCTATATAGTATTGAAAAACAAGTAATGTATATAGTCTGTATAACAAGTAATGTACAAGTAATCTGAATGCAGGCTTTCTGTTATCATTCCCAGCATGCATTTGGGACAGCAACAATAGTTATGTCTGCATTGCTTGACCATATTGTAGTCTTATATTCACTGCTGTACATTTTTATGTCACAGTTAGTAAAACATTATCAGGATGCATCAGTTTTTTATGTAGTTGATTGATGCTGTTATTTAAGGGAAATGTTTCATAGCAAAAACAGATAACTATCATGTCTTTTATTTTGTTATCATGTTGCAATTGGGTCTTATTTATGTTAGTTAGCTGTATTTTTTTTATTTTATTTGAGATACTTAATCAAAACAACCAAACTGTAGTTTGACTGGTATAACTTTGAATCCACAAGAAAAAACGAGAGGTAATAACAAGAATGATTTTTCGGAAAATCTCCTTCTGCAAATAAACACTTTGGGCGTTTTTGTGTTATGAAATGAGTATTGAATATTTTTTCTTATCCTGTCTAAAGCAGTATGATTAATGGAAGCAATACAGCAGACGAGACAGCTACAACAAAACAACACAGAAAAGTGAAACTACTAAACTTCTCTTAATGGATCTGAGTCATCAAAAAGTAATACGTGTGTAAAACTTGTCTCGCCTTCAATGATCTACATCAGAGTTTTTTTCTAAATGCTCCAGATGTTCAGACATGAGTGGGGAAGCTATTGATGTTTGTAGTTCTTTGTAATATTTTGGACGTTGCACTGAGAATGTTTCATGCGCGCTGTGACATCTCAGGAGCATCGTACTTGACAGCAATGAGTTTGAATAAATGCGGTGCCAACTCACCTTAAAAAAAGCATGGGCTGGTTCTTATAGACTTTGGAGTTTATTAATCTTGAAAAAGCCCTTGCTGTGAGGGTGATTTTTCTACATACTAGGAGGAATAGGGGGTAGCATAGTACTGGTCTCAGGTATCTTGAACAACATGTATGAAACACAACTTTATGTGTTTGATTTAGATTTTTTTTGTCAGAGGCATGACCTTGAATTTGGAGTTAATCTGCAAATATGGGTATAAGACTCACACTTGAGAGAGAGAATCAAAGGTATGTCTGAATATTGATGCAAGGTCTCGTCAGTTAACTCTGCCTAGAGTGACAAAGAGAATAAAAATGCATAAGACACATACAAGCATACACTGCAAAAACAGTTTGTTATTAAAGCATGTAGTTTGATTAAGCGGTAAGACCCAAAAAGTGGATAACAGTGCATTTTATAAAAGCTAAGGGTGTTGAGAAATCCCCCTTAGCTGTTATAAAATGCACTATATCCCACTGCTTCGTGGGGCTTATTGCTTTTATAAAACACTATGCGTAGAAAGGTTTCATAAAATAAAGTAAATAAAATGATATTTAGGCTATTTAATGCCTGTGTCAGCCGTTATAAATCATGATATTTTATATTACGTCATACAACTCAGTTCAGCCAATCAGAATTAAGGACAAGAACTGACCGTTTTATAATTTTCTTTTTACTGTGCTCATTAAATGCTTCCTCAACCGTCTTGTACTTCCCTTTATCACTCTGACTGCGCTATACGTTTGATCACATATTCATCATTAGTTATGAGTGTGAAGATGATGCTACATCTTTTTATTAGGAAAAGTACACAGCGGTCTTCAACAGCAGATGTTGTGAGTGAACAAAGTGTCCCAGAGCACTAACAGTCCGGCTCACGTAAGCCAGTAATTGCCAGTCCCAACTGAGCACCCATTGTGTTCTGTCCTGGTCCACCAATCATCTACCAAAGAGCTCACCTCTTCATCCTGACCAAAGCCATTAAAGAACAGATACTGTTTTAAAAGGATTAAAAACCTTTTCTGTATTTACATACATTTATTCATTTGGCAGATGCTTTTATCCAAAGCGATTTACAAGTAGGAGATTACATAAACATTTTGACAAAATGATGTTATATTATGTAATATTATGAATTACAATGCAGCTACAGAGTCACTGATGGTAAACGTAAATTGTAATTGATTTTTGCTTTGATTCAAAAGAGCAATGATGTTTAGTTTATCGACTGACTTGGTACAAAAATCAATGATCATATGATTTAGTGCTTGTTAACACGTGTGATCTGTAATTTCACTGAATACCAGGTTTGACTAGACTTTAATTACTGTTATTAGATTTATTCCTGAATCCTTTCAGTGCATTTTATTTTCTACATCATATACTGTATGCTTTAATATGCCGGATGAAATGCAAAATCTAAAAAGTTGTTAAAGATTAAAATCATAATATGATTCATTTTAGAACATTTGTACTTGAATACTTTCAGTAATTTTCAAGGCTTGCTTATAACTAAGAAATCAAATGACATAATTTTCCAAGAAGTGCCATATTTTTGGGGGAAACTACAGCACAAGCAATTGATTTCTGTGATACACACAAAAGAAGATATTTTGAAGAATGTCACTAACCAAACAACGGCGGTACCAATTCACTTCTAGTGTATGGACACAAAACCAATGCTAGTAAATGAGTACTTTTGTTGTTCAGTAACCAACATTCATTAAAATATCTTCTTTTGTCTTCTGCAGAAGAATATGAGTCAAACATGTTAGAAATGACAAGAAGGTGAGTAAATGATGACAGAATTAAAAAAATTAGGTAATCTATCTATGTAAGCGTTTGTGTTGTCCAGAAATTGTTTTACTGGAGTCCAAAGCAGACATGTGACTGAGACTTTGGGAAAAAACACTCACTGAGCTGTGAGGACCAAATATGAAAGAGAGATAGCACCGTAAGAGAAAGAAAAACAGAGAGAGAGGGGTGTTTGGTGAGAGGATTCTCTGAAGCTTTGAAGAAAAAGCATAGCTTATTTACTTTTCCTGCAAAATCTCAAATGTGTTTGCAATCCTTATGACCTCAGAAACGTCGCCGAGAGATTTACACCAAATCTTATTTTCTCTATGTCAACAAAATGACAGCCAACAGGTCAGGTGTGTCTCTGAACCCGAAACACTACTTACCGCAAAAATAGCTTATGAAATAAGTCTATGAGCAGTGAAGCCTTTATTCTAAATGATATTAGCAGTGACCCTAACTAAAGAAAACTCAAACGCTTTCTCTCGCTCCCTCAGGATCAGACATCTGATCACATGTCCTGCAGCTCTCTCACATGGATCAATACCTACGAATGTACCATCTGAGAACATTGATTTCCTGCTCGCTGTACTCTGCTGCCTTCGCTGTTCTGATCATCTTGCTAACGCCACAACCACAGTCTTCGTCTTTCCAAGTTTGAAACACACTTTGAGTCTATTTTACACTCCTGCAATTAATTTGGTGCAATGGCGCTTCAGAGTATAGACAATTTTTTTGTTTGCAAACAGTGTTACGCGATTCTGTGGGCGGAGCCAAACTGGTGGCAGAAAGCATCTAAATTATTGTTCTTAACTTATTTATTTTGTATTTGTGTGTGATAAACAGTATAGAAAACCTTACCTGAAATCAAATAAACACAGAGAAATTAATATTCCGGATGCTTTTTTTCAGTACAACCTGTTCATTTATTGGGTTGTTGAGCTTAAAATGTCATTTTTACTGATGGTATTCCATAGGAAATGACACCATATTTTTTATTATTTTTTACGCTGAAAGTATTGTTGTTGCTTTAAAATACTTTGGTTGTATAAAGCATTTAAATTTAAACAAATTAATCTGACTTCAGTCTTGAAAAACTTCTGTATAAGTTAAATTAATGTGTTTTTATTATAGAATAATGTTTATATGAAAATGTTTTTATACAGTTCTCTTCATTTAGTTGAAGAAAAAAATGGTCTGTTGCGGAGAAGGCACATCCATGTTTCAAAGCAGGGATAAAGGTTTAAAATCTAATTCTGCTAATCTTTCATTTCAGGCTGCTTAAATCAAGCACATGCAGTTTTATGGTTGCTTCATTTATTTTTTCTCTTTCAGAAACGGCAGTCTAAAGCCCCCACAAACTGGCCTGGAGCCTGCCACACAAAGCCAGACACACTCGAGCTGTGACCCAGTGCGCGTCTTCTACCCCATAGAACATCGCACAAATAAGAAAACATCAAAGCATGTTTTTTTCAAAAACAATGAAGCTAACATCTTGCAAATAGTTAAAATTACCGATTGCCTGTATTTATATTGATTATTGTTTTTAAATGTTTTACTTTAAATTATCTTAGAAGTAGCCTAAAAGCTCATGAGCTTTTTTTTACACCAAAACACCCATTTACCTTGTAGGCCTAATTTTAAACAATTAAATGATCATTTAAATAGGCTAGAAAAATTAAATAATTTATTAATGCAATGAAAATAAGAAATAGCATACGAATCTATTTTAAACCCAATCTTTCTATTTGTCATCACTCCTTTTCAGTTATCAAAAGGGAACAGCGCACACAGACCTTCAACCAATCTCAAAACCTGCGAAAAACTGAGACCTGTCGTGAGATTGGAACGTATCAACCCCTTTAATCCATATTGATAAATGGCAAATTTTGCGTGCAGACACACCGTACGCTCAGTTTTCAGTCATATGTTTGTTTCATAAATGAGGCCCACTGTGTCTGTTTCGATATAGGCATAGGTCGTTTTCAATGAACGATAAAACTGTCACTCATGGCTATCTGTGAAACACTACAATGAGAGGGAAATGAACAAGTCAACAACATTTATACAGTAGTTGTAGGAGAGCAACTCATTGAGTTTCTTCATATATTAAACTAGCAATGCATCAATTTACGTACAGTATTTACTTAAAGAGGCAAACACGGCTCTGACTATTTCCATTACATTCCCTTCAGCCAACAATAAAACTGGTAGAAGAAAAAAAACATCTTAAAAATATATATTTTTCGCCACATAGAGAACTGGAAAGATGTTCTGCATTCTCCAGACAACAGGTCAATGAACGTTTAACTCCTGGGTCTAAAAAATCTTTATCATTTGGAATCAGTGTGATCACACATCTATGGATTGGTCCCATGAATTGGATGGGTTTCAGAGGCTCTACAGATACAATGATAAATGTTAAAGGGATCTTCCACCCGAAAATGAAAATTCTATCATTTACTTATCCATCTAATGTCATCTGATACTAATTCATGACAGAAGTTAAAATTTTTGAGTGGATTATCCCTTTATTTTTCTGTGCTGACTAAATGTTGACCATTATATGTACAGAAGGAACGGCATGGGGTGATTGTACTCTATTACCCAAAGATAACTACAAAACACACTTATTCACTACATGAAAAAGTTTTAAAGATATCCGAGTTGTGGAAATCTATTTCGACATAGTATTTATGCCTCATCAAATAAAACCCCAAAATGTGTTATATCTGGACATAAAGGTATTAAGTGCTTGATTGATTTAAAAAATAACCACATCCTTAAGATTTTATTGATGAGTTTTGTTAGGTACTGATCACACTGATTCCAAATGATAAAGATTTTATAGACCCAGGAGTTTAAGACTTAAACGTTCATTGACCTGTTGTCTGGAGACTGCAGAAAATCTTTCCAGTTCTGCAGGACATCTTTACAGACAAAGGTACAAAATCCAAGGCACATGTCTGGAAATCTCTTTGCAAACAATTGAAAATCAATGCTAGTTTCACTTCTTGCTTGCATCTGCAATTTAGTGGAAAGAAGTATAAATCAAGAAAGTTGGATCCTATTGGAGAACAAACATACCCGTTTAGTACAAGACTCTAAATGCACATGAAAAAAGGAAAGGATTTTGATATCTTTATTGGATATAGATATGGTAGGCACGGCCCAAAATGTATGTTCTTTGCTCCCGATGAGGACATCATAGATCTTGTTTTGATTACTTAACATTTTGCATTTATCTTGTCTACGAAACACTTCCAAAATTCCATTAGAAATTTCTCTAAACAGAGATAATGTAATAAAGTTATTTTCAGTATGAACAAAGCATTTTAGGTTACATAAAGGTTTGAAATATGTTACAGTTGCACTAAACTAATTTAGCTCTGTATTCTGTGGTAGGCTTTGTGAGACCAGTTTTATTGCACTTATGCTTTTTGTTGTCCTTATGTTGTTACAACTGCTTCCATTTTTTTAGTTTATTTGTAAGTTACTTTAGATAAAACCATCTGCTAAATGACTGAATGTAAATGTAATATAACATAACGTTGGGTGGACCCAAGACCAGTTTGCTAAATTTGCTAATTGCCTATTATTTTTAGTTGGTTCAACTGATTTTTCTTTATTCAATCAAGTTGAAAATCAATACACAAATTGAGTAAAATACTTTGCCTGAAAGTAGCCTTGAAATCTCACCTGACTCTTAGTTAGTGGCCATGTGTGAATGCAGCAATCGCACTCGAGTGGGTACCATAAGCTAACCAAATAAACGTACCGAGACCTAGATGAGGTGGTCTCGGTACGCTTTCAAACGAACCCTTGAGCGGTTCGTTGGTGGTGAGAATGTAAACCGACGTTTAACAGACCAATTGCAAGAAGTACAGCATCTTCTTAGACTAAACCAGCTGCCTTAGCCAGCTTCACTGCGCATTATGAGATGAGGACAAGCACTACCATGAAGGCCCACGGACAAACTTGGAGTTGTGAGGAGGTGGAGAGCCACATTAAAATTTAGTATGATAACCAAATAACATCACAGCTGTCGAAACACTCACAAGAAAAATGCAATGTTTTTGTCTTTTAGCAAACAACTCAGGGAAAGGTGGTTTAATAGGTCTGTGGAACAGTGCTGGGGGAAGGTGAAGAAACTCCGGCAGCAGTACATCTAATAATACAGGCTGCTCGGTCAAGGAGAAAGACAGGTTCCCCGGTACGATGACCATGGTAACATTCTTGGGACAAAACCATACATTGATCTGATCGATGTTGTTGAGTCCCATGGAAGTTCAACATCGTCAACTTTTTATTTTTACATTGAACCGGGGTTGACAAATGATCAACCACTGGAGGGGGGGTTTAACATTATCACTCAATAAGCAATTCTCAACACATACAGTATATTTGTTAATATATTCGCGCTAACATTATTTTAAATTCATATTTTGTGAATATAAAGGTTTAATGTTGCTTTCTAGTTTCATTGTATTCTTTGTCTCTCTTGGTCTATTCATTCATTCTACTCTCTGGTTTTGATTACATTATTGAATTTCTTTTGGGACTTGTCAGCCCTATTTGATGGACCTTCAACAAGCCCTGCATATGGATTCTAAATAACAACATCAGACAGCTTTACTATGTAAATCAACAGTGGATTCCAATTACACAATATCTCAAATAAAGGGTTCAGAATAAAAACAGTGCATAATGCTAACAAGGTCATTGGTTTGACTGAAATAACAAACAAGCATAAAATGTTTGTAATGCATTGCAAGTCGCTTTAAAGAGACACTTGACTCTTTGCTTGTATGTAAGGAATACAACAATTCAAGGAAGCTTGCCAACAGAATGCTTATTAAAAAAATAAAAGATCAGTTTCACCACATTTAAAACTTTCACTTGCATATGACATATTTTCTACTTAAGCCTATAGGTCAGCCTATAAACCAATGTAAGGATCTTGCAGCTAAGCTTTTGACGTATCCATTTCCCTCCTGACAATCTTTTCTTACCTGCTTTGTGAGCTGTTTTATAGACTGGCACCTTACAGGTGTTCTCTCGACTTTTTACAGTATATACCCAGCGACTGGTTTCCTCTCAGGGAGCTCTTTCTTTTTGTGCTGTACTTCAAACACACAACCAGTCTTTACATTGGACATTAACCTCACTGACTGACAATGTAAGCTAATACTACAGTAATTGCGATCTGAAGAATCTATTCTAAGCTACTATAATTATCAGTAATGCACATAATTAGATGACAAATTGCAGCATAAGTGCTGACAGGCCACAGGAAGACATATAAAAATGAAATCGAGGTCTGTCTGAACTTTCCTTAAATGCAAAAATATAGAAACAGACGTCCTTGTAGGAAGGTGATCAAAGAAAGACATAATGATCATGGAGGAGGAAAATAATAGTAGATCTGTTTTTGGAGGGCAGCAGTGAAATCCTTTTCCCTCAGTGGCTAATCCATTGTTCCCCATGAGTCGTAATCAGAGACGAACTCTTTTAGAAAATGAAAAGAATATGAAGTCAGCTAAATGTATTACTCACTTCATACAGAGAAAGCTTGATATATATTTTTATATGTTCGCTCTTTTTGAGCTCTTCTAGAATGAAAAGTCCTCTTTGTGTCTGTGAGTGAGTTAGTAAGAAAGAGGGAATTCTGTTTTCTTATAAGTGAACTCACGGATAGTTCTGATCCAGTTCTGTGATCATAGATGCGGACTCAGTTTGTGCCTGTTAAATACGCAGAACTCAAACAGGTGATGCATCTGGCCAGGGTTAGAAGAAATGATGATGCAGACCGCCTCCTCCATTCCTGTAAGAGAGTGTTTTCGATCACCTGCTCTGCTCCACGCCGAAATCGCGGCGTGAATCAACCTTTAAACAAGAGAGAGAAAGATTGAGACGTGATGTTATTTCTTTAGACTGCACGCAGGCACACAGGGATTTCCTGTGGGGAATGTGCACCACCAATTTTCCCGAGTGACGGGGGAGCACAGAGGTTCAAGCTGAACAGTCATCCAATTTAATGTAATCCAATGCTGCATTGGACAGTGGGCAATATATATAAACAGTATATTAGTGCTGATCAATGAATACAGAAGGATTAAGTAAGAAATTTACAGCATTATACAGCAATCTCTAAGATTTTAGTTTTGTAGTGGTTATGTAATTATAGGGGAGGAATATGTAATTGGTAGACCTGACTATGGCAATAGGAACTTTTGGACAAGGAGTGACTAGGGTAATTCTTTCTTCGCGCAAGAAAATATCAAGCTATTTATCAAACAATGCTGGCCCAGTAAACATGTCTAAAGGAATAGTTACAAAAAAATGAAACTTCTGTCATCATGCCCTAATTTTGCTGCAAATCTGGATTATTTTCGTATAGTTTTGAAACAATTTGAGGATAGGAATAGTTTTTTAGTAAACTTTCCTGCGCAAGATCAAAGCTAAAAAATAGAAGTTCACCAAAGACTGACCCATACATAAAAACAGAGAAATTTGCATCGAGTAACCACAAAAGATCAAAGTATGTGTTTTGACAGCTACTATCTTTGTACTTTTGAGCCAATAACATCATGTGTGAAAGCCATGTGACTATTATTCTTACAATCCTTTGACTGCAGCATAAAATACACGAGAATAAAAAAACATGACTCCCCTTTCAGAAAAAAGATAAAAAAGCTATTGCTGTATCGTTTATAAATTTGGTGCCAATTTATACATTTGAGGTACTAATATGCACTCTTTTGGTACATTTTGATGTTTTTCAATTTTTTTTTACCGTTCACCCAAAAATAAAAATGTCAAACAATACTTGGCTACCATTCACTACCATAGTGAGAAAAAAATTACAATGGTGGTCAATTGTGCCCCAGAACAGTTTGGTTTCCTACGTTCTTCAAAATATCTTCTTTTGTGTTCAACTGAACAAATAAATTTATAAAAATAAATTCCTACTTTGCAAGTCAAAGGTGGCAAATAACTGTTTGGTAACAAGCATTCTTCCAAATATCTTTATATGTGTTCATTAGAACAAATAATGTAATGATTAAATGAAGACAGAATTTTCATTTGTGAGTGAACTATTCCGGTCATTACCACTAAGCAATCAAATTGTACTGTACTTTGTGTGATATTTGAATGAAGCGTATGAATTACTGGGAAGTGTCTAAGTTGGAAAAAAGTACTCTGCAAATTTAACATCTAATATAATTATATATGAATGCAACACATATATCGACAGCAAATGCAATGAGTTTGCTTCGACCTTTTCTGAGAAGATCATTGTAGTGGAGTAGGCGGGGCAAGGCCGTGGTTCGAGAACAATATTCTACGTCTCGGATCACGTAGGAGATCGTGTGCATATAAGAGAACGAGCGACCGGACCGTCGAGGAGGACCGGGCCCGGACATGTTTTACGTTTGTATTTATGTTCTTGTGTTTTACTTCCATGTTTTGTGATTTGTTTTGTTTGTCGGCGGTCGGCCGTGAGGGGCCGCCGGCTGTTATTATTTATATTAAAACTTTATTTTATTGTCTGCCGGTTTCCGCCTCCTTCCTTCCTTTTAATAAACCTTGTTACAATCATTAATATCAAAAAGGTGATCAGCACGTCCTCAAATATACGGAGTTCTGACAGATTCGACGGCAATCAAACAAATTTTGAGAGAAATAGTACAGCACCTTAAATCGTCAACCTGCTATCTTGACACACTTCCCACATTTTTTCAAAAGTGTGCTAAATCTGTTAGGAGTGGTAAATGCCTCACTTCTTTCTGGGACATTTTCAAACTCTCTGAAATCTGCGGTTGTTAAGCCCCTCCTAGAAAAAGAGCAAACTTGATAACACCATTTTTAGCATCAATGGACCAATGTTAAATCTTCCTTTTAAAGGCAAGATTATTTAAAAGGTTGTTTTTCACCAGCTTGAACAACTGCTTAAACTCAAATGGATACCTGGGCCTATCATGATCCTTTCCTTTTTGTCAAGAGTTTACTAGTTCGGTGACAGGGTCATGACAGTACCATGTCTGTTGTGTTTTGTGTGGAAGAACATGGCCTTTGTGGTCACTTAGCGCAATTTGTTCTCCTGTAGCATGTCTTCGCCCCATTCCACTCACATGCCCAGTGTGATGTATCCCTTGTCTTTCCACAGGTCTCTTGAGGGAATATTGCTGGTTGCAATGAATATTTCAGTTTTGGATTGGTGTCATTAATGTTGAACATACTCCATACAGAAGACACAACTATTCTCTCTTTTCAATCAGGGAACAAATCACACTGTTGGCTGATACATTAACATGAGAGAAAAAGAATCCATATCCAATACACAAATGCATACCAAGTTTCCCAAAAAGTGTGATCAGTTCCCATCGTGCAATATTGCGATCCACTCCCATCTCAGTTTATTAGAAACGCCTAAGGACTGTATTCCTCAGAGAACACTGTAATAAAAAGGTCAGATTCAGTCCCAAAGTAAGAAATACACAAGATAATGTGAAGGATATGAAAGGGAATGGAATAATAATGAAATGCTGGGTGTTGTGGATTTCATCAGAGCAGCATAGAAACCGGTATCCTAGCAACGTGCAGCAGTTCTCCACGTGCAGCTCTCCTAAGCATCTGTAAGGCCGGACTCACGAGAGCTTAATTAAAACTGAACAAATCATTCTCAGGTTCGCTGCAATTGTAAAACTAAGAGATCTTCCCCTTTGACCTTTCATTCGGATCCAGGCAACTGTTATTGGTGCAACACAAAATAAAACACGGCAATATCTAGTTTATGTCTGCACTCCAGTGACCTCATAAATCAAGATAGAAAATGATTTTGAAAAATTGTTAGCGTGTGGTTATTTAAGACTACCATGCATATTTGTCCAGTGCATTTTAAATAAAACATGGATTTAAAAATATACTTTTTCTTCTACGAAGATCCCAAATACAAGAGCTCACGGTGAACTGGAGAAATGTTAAAATATCTCCAAATGATGATCACAGGGACAGAAAAAGAAAGTGGTCTTCATTTTTGTCTTATAAAAATCTCATCTGCCCTGGGTAACAGATATTTGTGTGACCAGGATCTTCACAAAAAAATATTAAAAACAGGTTTTAAAGTAGACAAAAATACAAAGTATTGATATGTTAGAAATACACTATTATGCCCCTAAAATGGAATACATGTACTTCTATAGAACGTTTATGAAGGATTTTATGTGCTTATATTGACCTTTTTGCTTGTAAAGTAGGGAAAAGTATTATTTAATGATTATTCTATGAAAATCTATTTTATTGTTATTTAAACACCTTCAGGTTGCTCCAAATCTGCATTTTGTTTTTATTTTTATGTAATATAAAAGCTGGAAGATCTTTTCCTTACAATGATAATTCAGAGTGACCATGTCTGACCACAGAGGTTCTCAAATTAACAGCTTTTAGACTTTCAATATATAATAAACTGTGCAAAATTCTCAGAAGCTTGATGTAGTTATTATAAGGTAATTGGTGAATACAAACATTATTTTTGAAAGTATCCCCACTTTTTGTGAATCCACAACATTTCACTCTGCGATACAGAAGCTTTGCAGGTCTTCAAACCATTTTCGGGGTGAAAATACTAACATGCCCAGTACTTTTGCACAGTACTGTAGCGCAAGTCACTGTAGTGCAAGTCATTGCCTATGGTATGTTTGGGGTTTTTGTCCATTTTGGACATTGACAAAGAAATTAATACAGCTTTAAAACAACTCAAGGTTGAATAATTTATTACAGAATTTAAACTTTTTTGGATGAACTATCTCTTTAATGAGACAAAAAGTTGTTATTAAAACTATGACGTCATTTCTTAATGCACTTTGTAATTGCATTTACTTCCAGGCAGCGACATCCATGCTCATTTATCAACCATCAATTCCTCCTGTCAGCTTTTCTTATAAAACACTATCGTCCTGGTTGCTGGTTACTGTACACGCTCCTCCTCCGATCTGTTCTCATCAATGAGTTTTTCCCCTTAACACTGGCATGCAGGTCAAAGGGCCTGAGACCAAAGACCAAAGTGCATTAAGTAATGTTCTGTGACATTTTGGATGTGTAAATTGAATATGCCTGTCATTGATCCATTCCTCATCCAGAATTCTAAATATAGAGGAAATGAAATAGCGAAAACAAAACCGCACATCATGACCGATTCACAGTGACTCATCAAAATTTGAGGATGAGCTGTTGGTCAAAAAATAATGTATTTAGGCAAATTACTGTATGAGCATTTGCTATTCTGACGTTTTTTTTCCACGCTGACCTTTCAGTGTCGAGTAAGTCATGAAAGAATAGTCGTAGGCTTAAACCAACCACAACGCTCACTAATTGAATCATAATGACTGGTATGTGACTGTGGTTATGATCACTAATACCATTAGCCAGCATGTGCTGAAGCGTATTTCTGCCTGAATGTAACATGTCAGATTCAATTCTGTCGTAATGAAGAAAAGAGCAATAATGGGTTATTAGTAGACATCAAACATCTCAGTGCATATCTACATACCTCTGTTGCAACTTGCAACACATAACCACTGTCTCCCAACAACCTCCCATGTAAGCCTATGTCATATATTCAATCCAATGGCCTTTGTCATTTTTAATAACACACCGAAAGCTACAGTGGCTAATGCGGCCCTCATTGTGAACACTTTCATTAGCTCTTCTTCTCTGGCATCTCCATCCCTCTTAAGCCCCGTAAGATCCGCAGAGGGACTTATCTCAAATCCGGCTCGCAGTGGGATCGTGCCAGGCATTGACGACTTCTCCCCCTCTCGTAAATCTGCCAGGTCATTTCAATTAACATTTGCTGAGGTGTCCCGGCGTCTCAAAGTGGGCAACCCTTATCCCACGCTCTAAAGGTTGCATTTGCCATGCTTGGCTGTAAGTACCGGCTTCAGCCTCAATAAAGAGCTGCATTTCGCTCAAATGTGCCATTCATCAGTCTGCATAAAAACGAACAGCGGATGAGCGATTACCGCCGCGCCCTTCACCAAATTCCTTTAGGTTTGTTTTCTAAAGTTTCAGTGTTCATTTTGGATCTTTTGAAGGCAAATCATGCATAAAATGAACGCGAAAGCGCATTCGTTGAGGTTATCAATCATGCTTTAGGCATTTATGGTGCATTTTAATGCTATAATAAAAAGTCTCTTACTAGAGTTTAGATTGAGAATATGGGCCGTTTGACACACAGGTTTGTGTGTGTTGTAATGTAATAGAAAAAACATGTGCATCTTGGTCATTTACTATTATGATGAGGTTTCGGAGTCCAGGTTTGTTGTCATTTGATGGACGTTCTCAACCCTGCACACCCTTATGAACACAATGAGGCTCTTACATTTTAGACTGGCCTGAATAGTAAATCAGAATCAGAAAGAGCTTTCGTTCCAAGTATGTTTGCACATACAAGGAATTTGTTTTGGTGACAGGAGCAGGATCATATTTAAAGAGTATAAATATATATAAACCACACCTATGCTCTTTTAAAGTATAAGCATCTTAAGGATCATTGGTTATGAGGAAGATGTCTGTGTATAACTCAATAATTTTATTTCAATTAGTGTTGTCAAAATAGATTAATTGCCATTTTTTTAAATGCAATTTTTGTTTATTTTTATGTGTGTCTGCCGTGTATATTTATGTATATATAAATACACAAACATACAGACATATGTGACATGTAGAGCAAATGTAACTTATTGCAAATCTGAGAAACATCAATTATTACATTGATAAAAAGGCTCACAACACTGCCATAAAAAAGTATGAAATAGTAAATATTTCAAGCATACAACTTTAATTATAGTAAAGCCACTCTATATAAGTCCATTAAGGTATAGTATTGTCTGACAATCTCACAATGATACCTGTGTTTTAATCAAGTTTTTTTTCATAGATTTTTATTATCCATCAACAAGGAAGACAATCAACAAACTCATCCATATTCAGACTAGCACCCACAAATGCTACATATATGCACATTAGTGCCCTTTAGTGGAAAAATGTTGAATTTGTTGTCTTTAGGCATGTTTTGCCATTTGCACAGCAATAATGTTATGCGCACAAACAAGTTGTGCATTTGAGCAGCAAGCTTTCATTTCCACTATTTTTCAAAATCCTGAATTACCTTTAGGAGCCTCTGAATGTAACTTTAATCCAATTTAACACTTTGCTAATATTAAGACGTCTCCCCCTTAAAAGTAAAGAACGAATTGCATCATACAGACCAAGCCTCTGCTTTCTGCCATTACCATTGAGAAGAAATCAAATGAAGAGAGTCAAGATAGTCATTGACATTGATGCTCGATAAACTTCACATACAATGCCCCTCTAAGCTTTACCATTGAAACCACAGCCAATGTATATAAACCAATAGCTTTAGGTATTGTGGTACTTTAGTGGAAGTCGTATCATATTTGTTACCTTTCTAAAAGGATAACAAAAAAAACGAGGCAACATAAAGATTATCATTAAAGGGCACTTACAAAAACAAAATCAAAACAACTGTTAGCAGCATAAAAAAGTAAAAAGAGGTTTCAAAATGATGAAAATATGGCATTAGCGTATTTATACGTGTTTTTTTATTAACTGTTTATATATTTAATATGCATTTATTTATCATTTATTGATGGTTTGATTTTAGTGTCAAGGAAATGGTTGTCTATGCCATTAACCCAATAAAAGGATCTATTCCGGAAGACCACCACACCACCGCTGACCTAAATTGCATTAGCAATGAGCAAAGCTAATTTAATAAGGATCTCAGTTAAGCAAACGTCAAACAAAAGTAGCTCAATTGATTCTTTAAGATGTCTCACTGGTTTAGTCAAATCAATAGACAGAGTCTTACCACTGAGGTAAAAAAAAGAACAGTGTAGGTATATAATGCAAAAGAATGGACTTACATAAAATACATCCACTTGACTGGAAATATGAGCCCATATCAAGGGGCTTTAGAGTTTCTGCGCCCATAATCTCAGTGTGCAAGAAAAAGCTTAACAAATTTGTTTTTAGTTATTTAAAAGAGTCCTGTCAAAACACAGTGTAAACCACATTGACGAATTCTTAAGAAACAAACGTACAACAGATGTAACAGTTTATCTGCCAATCAATCTAATAGTTCTAGCCGCTCTATAATGGAAAGGCCTGCTGAACTAGCTTCCTCTCCACTTCTTGAGATCTTGTTGAGACAATACAATTAAAACGTGAAAACTGGAGCTCGCAAGGTTTCATAACACATATCATGTAGACAGAAAACAATCAATGCTCACCGCTACCCAGACTCAAGTTTACAATACTGATTTATAATGACACAGCATTTCCTACTGGCAATTACAAGCCGTCTGTACTGAGGGGAAAGAATAAGTCGTAAGTGTTGTGAGAAATGTTGTGTGATGTTTTTGTAAGACAATTAGAGCTGCAATCTGTAACTATTGACTCTATATCGCTCATGAAACATAAAACTGCGGGTTAGTTTACTAACTTATGTTTAAACAAATTACTTTCGCTGCAATATTGAACGCAAAATATAAATTATAAACAATTATTCTGAGCTTTTTGTGTAAATAGGTGTCAGGTAAGAAGTTTTGAACACTAATGTACTCAAATAACTGATTTTAATTTATTAAAAAACGTTTGGGATTGCAACTTTAACATAAATACATCATTATATATTATGTCATTTGATTCTCCAAAGAATTACACACTGGTCGTGTCATTCACTTTTAGAAAGAAATTTCAAGAAATGAAGTCAAGTAATTAAGTCAAGTAATTAAGTCAAGTATTATTTTAATTGTTTTATCTTTTATGTTCTATTTGTTTATTAATTCATTTATTATTTGAAAAAATATTTTTTTATATTGCAAATCGGTCTCAGCATTCTGAATGTTTCATAGCACTTCACATCAATCACCTGATTAAGAAAAATCTGGTATGCAATATTTTCAATATTCAATATCCTAAGAATATTTTAAAACCAAAATGCAAAATAGATTTTGTTGTTAATTATTTATAGTTTCACTGCTGATCTCATTCATCACAGATATTTTTATAAACAGTTTCAGTGGCACCAGAATTTAACTTTGGGTCCGTCGTATGCGTCTTATGAAACCGTCTATTGATCATGTGAAATGAGAAATTCTGTCCACAGTAACTTAAGGCTTTATACATCATCTTCCAACTAAGATATATTCTGCTATTCTATTTCTAGCCTAAAGCGAACTGTAGAACGGAGTCAGGTACCTATACCTCAAAGGCATCTTTTTATACAGGCAGTGTATTGGGTGGTTTAGCATATGCTTCTCTAACAGGCAGCCAGTGGGAAACTAGATTAGATAATATGTTACACGAACAAGATGAAATTAGATTGGAGGACAAGATCCCACGGACATGGACAGCACTTCTGCTGCAGGTACCTTCACGGCTCATAGCACATGCCAGGAGGCAAGGAGGTGTCATACTCTATAAGATGCATGTTCTAGTTATCCCGTTCTGCCCTTGTCTTGTGAGGTACGCACACTTACGTACGTACATGCCAATGTGTCGTGTATAACAAGCAGAGGTGGACAGTAACAAAGAAAATTTACTTTAGTACTGTTCTTAAGTACACTTTTTGAGTATCTGTACTTTACATGAGTACTATTTTTCTGAGTACTTGTACTTTATATTCAACGCATTTGAAAGACAAATATCATACTTTTTACTCCACTACATTTATAAAAAGAAAATGGTTTCTTTGCAGCGGGTTAACCTGTGTCAGGACCTTTTACTCTTGCCAAGTATTTCCGTTTTTCTTTGAGGTGCCATTTGGCAGATTTTAATTCCGCAAATCTGCCAACTCTTGGATCTTCCCCGCTAAACTAATGTAAAAGTGGGCGCTGCAATACCGTTGATTGCGCTTTAAAAAGCCAAATAGACCAATCAAAGAAAAAGGCACATGTTAAAGTGTGGTGTCATCATCTGTGGGTTACGATTAGTCAAAGATCTTAGAAATATTGTCAAGAAAATTATCGGCATAACGGCTAAACGGTAAATAGGCATCACATACACCTTGAGCTACGTGTGCGTGTTAACTTCTGATCTGCTGCTATATTATTTAAAGCGATTTTGAAAATCCATGATGTTTTAACTGAAGTAATTATATTTGAAGTATTCCTGTTGAAATAAAAACGATTGAACCCTGCCCAAAATACAACATAAAATGCAATGGATTTAATGGTGTTAATGGGAATTGTACAATGGATACTTGTATGTGATGGATTCCATTGGTGGGATGGCAAATCCTATTGGAATCAAACCCAAAACACACTACAAAGAGGAATTTTATGTATAAATCACATTCTATTTAAAAAAAACATTTTTTTTAACAGGGATTGTATTTTCAGTAAAACCACAGTATCCACAAATTTACCATTTTCTATATATAGAAACCATACTAAAACTAACAATCTTTAGTAAATATCCACGTACTACAATATGTTTCATTTTACTAACTATAGTTTATGTTTGTAGTTAAATTATGGTAATACAAATGGTAGTAAATCCAACAAACTAATGGCTTCTACACTTAACATTTAGAAGAACCTTACCACTTACTGGTAAATTGCTTCTAAAACTGGTTAAGGGAATATACAAAATAAAAAAAAGCACTGCTCATAAATACATATAGGTCGAGGAAGCTAATGAAGATAATAAGGCTAAAGGATCATACAGGATTATGTCTATACTGAACATATATGTGCTGAACATATGACACTATTGAAGGAGTTACTCACTGCAAAATTTGCCCCTATTGACTTTCCATAGTAGAAATTAAACTTACTATGGAAAGTCAATGGGGGCAAATTTTGAAGAGAACTAATACATCTGAAACTGTGAGCTACTCGGTGTATTCAGTAGGTTGCTTCAGAGGCATAAGGTATACGACAATAAAAGAATGCACAACTGACTTAAAGGAAATTAACTTTTAATACTTTAGTACTTTTAAAAGCACGTACTTCTGAACTTTTACTTGTAGTGGAGCAATATTTGACCAGTAGTATCTGTACTTTCACTCAAGTAAGGAAGTTGTGTAATTCGTCCACCTCTGATAACAAGAAAACGAAGGGAAGACGATATCAGATGGTGGGCTGGGCCTACCAAAAGCTCTCGGTTGAAACGACACACGTTTGTCTTGATACAAGTCAAAGCTGGTAAATTATTTAAAGGAATATCTCACCTAAAAATTACAATTTCCTTAAATAATCTTACTTTTTAAGCCTGTGTCACTTTAGAAATAAATTGTAATGGTCACAGAAAATTTATTGATTTTTGAGTTACAAAACGCTGCCATCCCTTTACAGTTCCACTTTTGTGTTGCATAAAAGAAAGTGAAACATACCTTTAAAAGTAGACAAGAAGGTTGAGTTCACTGTACGTTCTTGGCAGCAAAGTGGTATCCAGATAACAGAGCAGAAGGTCTACGAGAAGCTCTCCCTGCAATAAGTTTCTCTTGACACACAGAAACCCGACTAGATAGGTCGACTGCAGGTCTCTTTCGGTTGTTGTAGGTTACACGGAAGGGATGAGGCTTTATGACTTCCTACTGGTGTGGGAGAGAGAAAGCTCTTAAAGAATTGCATGCGCTGAAAGTGCTCGAGTTTGTGGCAGTGAAAGAATGCGGCAGGTGATTCAATACCGATCAGGAATTGTCATGATCCAATCTGTTTGCCTCGTGTATTGTATATTGTATACTTTTATGTTACTTCCTGTCCTGTCATATTTTGTAGTCTTTGTAGTTTTGTTTTCTATTGGTTCTTTGTGATTGTCTACCCAGGTGTTTCTTGTCTGCTTGTTATCCTGACTAACCCTTGTGTTTTATTTGTTGTGTGTCAGTCTTTGTTGCCTTTGTCGTTGGATTATCTTGTTTTGTTTTTGTCTTTTTAAATCTTGTCCTGCATGTGGATCCGTTTCCTAGTTACTCTGACTAGTTGTTACAGTAATAAATATGACTATGATATAATAACTAACAGTGTACTTGGATTTCAAACTTGTCTCCAAGATGCCCTAAGACACCTACCTGCATTGAACCAAGTTCAACTTTAGTAAACAAGCTGCTTTAAACACTAAGTGTGGTCATATCAAATATTGATTAAGTCAATTTTCTTGTAAACCTTTTCTATTATTTCATGTTATTAGACCGTGTTTAAACATAACATAAATCTGTACAGTACAATTCCGTAAAATCACTTTAAGTGGAAAATCAGCAAAATTGTAAATTGTTTAAGTGTAGAGCAGGGGCCTGTACCATGATGGTAGTTGAACAAACTCTGGGTTACAGGATTGGTTTTGGGTTGTCAAAACCAAACCAACGTGATCAAGCTTTGTTGGTACCATGAAGCAGCTCCAGGAGTTTCTTTGTCAACTCAAGCTTTGATCCTGAAGCTAAGATTAGTTTGTGCGCGCATGCACATGAACGAGTGACGTCGGGATCGCTAAACCAATCGCGTTCAACATGGATAGAGGGAGTTCCGTAGGTTTCTTAGGAAATAATTATGCGCAAATGTTAGTAACCCAAAAATGTATTTCAGCCACGGAGTAAAACTGTATCTGCTGTCTACGCAAGAGAGAACGGTTTCAGAAACACTGCTGATTGAGTTAATGCACAAGTTGAACGACTATATAGTACACACATTTACTGTAGTAAGGTAAATATTACAGTAATGTAATATGATGTGTATTATGTGTGTATGTGCCCCCACAGTGGATGAACATATCCTGCTAACATTAGTTGCATTTAGTTTACCTTTATTAATGAGGATGAAGCACATGATGAAGTGAAACGATCTGTGTGCTGACAAAGTTAAAGAGATAAATGTACTGTACTATTCATTATGGCACAAGTGTGAATGTGAGGATTTATATTTTATGTTACTGGTGTCTCTTTTATTGTAGGACATTTCACAACCTTCCCCAGAAACTGAAGTGTCTACCTCCAAAGGTTACAGAAGTAACACATGTATTTTTTGAACAAAATACACTAGAGAAGCTTACTCTTATTAAAGAAGGTTAAATAAAAAAAATACCAGTATGTGAACTTAGTTGTCAGTTGAAGTGTTCATTTAAAAATCCGATGGTCATCTCAATCCTGACTCTGGCTTGATTGAGGGCCATGTTGAAGTGGTTCTGCGGTCAGGATAGCAAAAACCTCGGGCATACACAGGGACCCCCGTCTCCCACTAACAGGCTATTAAACAGCCCTGTTATACTTTACCTTCCTTAAAGCACTGACAAAAACACAGATGCATAGGGAATGTTGTAGGCATTTAAAAATGTAGGCCTACTTTATGATACATTATTTAAGTTCATTGTAAGTGTAACTTGATAACAGAAAGATTAAAATAGCAGTGTTAAAAAATATGTGATGTCACCGGTCAATTTATGGTTTTGTCTGTATCTAACTGTAGCTGTATAATAGAAGGTTTCTTCAGTGGACAAAGAAGATAAATGTTTCACCCAACACAGTGAAACTGGAAGTGTTCCTAAATGTTCTGCCCCACAGACAAGAATGTAAAAATGCAATGCAAAGAAATACATATTGTATGTAGTATAATAACAGTATAAATACATTTTATTTCATGTGTAAGGGAAAGCCAGCAAACGTCATCTCTAAAATCAGATTTTACCTATATAGTCACCATTTTTTGATTTTATATTTGTAATATATATTTACATCATTTTATGATAGTATTTTTATTTATTAAACATTATTAAAAATAACTAGCCATTGTAAAAAGCACTGTGAGTTAGTTGCCTCACTTGTAAGTAAATTTGCTCGCCGCTGATTGGTTTATTTTCGATGTGAGATCTCTAATCTAGATCATAGCCTGCTCCGGAGCAGGTTAGCCGTGCAGCCTAAGTTACCATGGCGATGAACACCGATTAAAGCTGAGTTACTTTCATGGTACCTAAAACCCAGGGTTTGCGCAAAGTAATCCTAAACTTACCTGGCTAGCCACCTAAACCGGCTTCATGGTACAGGCCCCAGGTCTCTTAAGTCGTCTTGGAAACATTGCCACAGCTCTTCAGGAGTTAGGCCGTGTTCAGACTTGACCTCTTTTACGAAGCTGCTAGCATCTGTTATACATTATTATCGTAAATAAATGTAAACCATGTAAACCATGTTTTCAAAAAGCGTCTTTTTAAGAAGAAAAAAGTTCATCTTTTCTGAAAAAATGCCCTACGTCAAGCTCCCTTTCACAGCTAACCAATGACAAGCGAGTAGTGTGTCGTTTCCATAACAACATGCGAGGGAGGTGATTGGTCGAGCAGGATCAAGCTCGAAAAACTAAAAAGAGCGTCCGAAACGTCGGTTGGTTAGTTTTGTATCAATGTAAGTTGAACTTTCATTTCAAGAACTTTTGACTGCATTTCTATCGAGAAATTAGTAATATAGTTTTTAAATATGTTATTCGTTTTTGCAAAGACTTTCTCTGTTTGTTATCCAAAAAGACTTTTCGCTGCATATCTGCTTCTCTGGGCTGCCTTCGTGCACATGGCGTTCGGCTTTTGTTTGCAACCAACCGCTGCCAGCGTTTTTATTACAAAAAAAGCGCTTTTGCCAACTTTTTCTTGTCAAAAAATATGTCAAGTGTGTTCATGGCTACAGGCTGTCTCGTCCTTCATGTAACAATAGACGGACTCACATGTAATAATAGACAGACTCAATGATGGTGAGACCAGATCAGTGTGTAATGCACCTGTTGTTGTCAGACTCCTTGTCCACAAAAAATCTCCCTGGATTATCACAAAAAAGCAAAGTAAATGTAATACACCACAGGAAAAGATGAAAATAACTATCTTTAAACCAATGTATGGGGTCAAAATACTAACGTGCCTTAGTTTGCAAAGCACTGTATGTTCTATATATTATAATATTATAATATCACTCAAATCTATTTAAATCTTTGTATTTGGTTTCATGATTGTATATGTCTGACATCCAGCCAAACAAATTGCTCAGAATGTCTTTTTAATGAATTTCTGATTTAGGGCCCATTTTCCATCTGGCCTGTAGCTCATCTCCAAAATAATTGAGAAAACATTACAAATGTCAGAGAATTTCATTAACACCTTCTGATAATGTGTATTGTACGGAAGGATTATTGCTTTGCATAATGCAACTTACATTCTGCATAGAGAGAGAGTTTTTCCCCCCAAGTGTGACACATTGAAAGTGAATGAGCCAGAAAAAAACCTGACCCTCTGGGGGGAAAAGCAAAAAAAACGTCCTCACACATGTCATACTTCATTATGGAGCTGTCTTGTGCCCACTGCATTTATTTTACTGGCCAATTTGGTTTCGAAGGGCGGCCAACTGAAGAAAGAGACGGCCACGACAAGCGCATTCAATTTCCCACCAGGCTTAACCACTTCCCAGGGGAATTTCATTGTGAAAACTTTAGAAATAGCACTTTTATAAAAGAATGCAAGTGATGTGTCTGCAGGGGCCGTGCACTTAAAATAGCCCTGAAGGGTGTAAGCAATTTTTCCGAACCTTGGACTAAACAAGCACAAGGCTGTTGTTTTTATATTAATGAAAAACATCAGCTCATGGCTGACTCGCTCCTTTCCCAGCGGTCAGATTCCCTGCATTAGACTTCCTCTCCTTTCATTCGCCGGCACGGTTATTTCATCCTTGACTGAGTCAGCAAGTCCACTATCTCCATTCAGTGCCGGCTGCATCTCCTATTCACGCTCACCACGATTCTTGTATTATCACAAACACACGCGCAAAACGGATGCAGCGTTCGAGGCAGGCTTAAATATGGTCACATTCAGAATGAATGGAAACGCCTTGACTTTTCTTTTTGGTAGTCTCATTCGTAGCGTGGGGAGATCCAGGACGTTGCACAGCTTGATTAAGGCTTTGGGGAAAAAGACGACAATGTAATTACATGGATTGATTACACAGGGGGAATTGGAACACAATGGGCGTACATCACAGACAGTGTGTGTGTGAGAACGAGAGACACTTGCAATTACGCTGCTAAATGTTCCCAACAACCCATGTGAGGAAGGGAATGTGACTGAGCAGTGAGAGGGAAATGCAACTAACTTGATTGTTCAAGAGGAAAGTGTGTTGACTCATTTTTGACACAAGTTTGTCTCACTCAACTGTTGCTGTTGGGTCTGATATAACCCAAACATTATAGCCTGGTCCTAGAGAGAGAACTTAGCATAAACAAAATACAGGGCATGTGCCAAAAATTGCTGGATGAATACATTTCTGTTCATGAGCATAACTTCGCTCAAACATAACAACAAATGAAATAAACTATTGGCATTCGTGATTCTTTTTGCATTTGTGAGACCAAACTGCGATGCAGCAATGTTAATCACAATTCAGAAGAGACTCCTGTATTCTATACACAAAGATGTTGATCCAAATCTTTAGTAGTCAAAACGTGAAAAGTCAAAATCAACAAAAGCAGAACTCGGTTAGAAATTTGTGATATCCAATTGCAGGCTGCAAACTGTTATTAGTAAGAGCAGAAACAGAGGTGTGAAACACTGTCAATATCAGAGTCAATATTACCTACCCTGGGGGACTGGATAGCATTAGCAAAGCAAACAACACTTGACAACACAACAATAACAGAAAGTACATTTCTAAAAACAAGCCAGATACCAACTGTACCGCAACACCAAGTGAGGATACAGAAGTATAAACAATAAACACAGCATTAACAAATCCGCTCCTCTGAAAGTCATTCATATCTGAAGTGCATCAGACTGCTGGGGTTTTCATTGGAAGCGAAATTGAACAGAAAGTGAGACTAACAACCTGGCTCTTTAACATCTTTATATGAAGGTTGTAGATTCAGCAGGTCTGTTGAAAACCCAAGCAATCTTAGGTTGTACTGCCCCTAGTGGCTCCACAAATGTCTTTGTTTTTTTGTTTTTTGGGAATACAGGATATTTTTGTGTTGTCTCAATGGGCCGCTAAACAAACAAACAAGGTGGAAGATCCGAAACATTATTAGTGTAGCTATAATTTCCAGATACATGAATTGATGTTAGAACAACCTCCCTTTAATTATCGATCTGGGACATTTAAGATAACTTGTAAAGTAAAACTCTTTGGAAGGCACCAAAAAATCTAAGAGAGAGGTAAAAAATTGAAATCAATCATGTTTGTCCTGTATTCTCTCTTGTGAACTAGTACACTTCAAAACATCAAGTTGTTCCAAGAGATTACAAAATGCCTTGTCTTTGCTTCAGGTAGCTAGTGATAAAAACTCAATATTGCAATATTTACGTATTTGTGGCAAATTCTTTGGCAAATGAGAAATTATATGTTTGTGTAGGCAAAGAGTAATTCCCATTTTTGAGCTTAAGTACTAAATTCATCATGAAAATGTATTATTCTCTGTAACATACATAATTTATCTTCGTAACCATCAAACGATAAGATTTAATTCACCAGTCAACATTAGACCTTTTTTTCATATGTTATTCCAAACAATCAGGAGTACATTTCAAACAGACATGAGTATTAATGTAATTATTTACTGTAGGTTGAGTCAATTCTCCTCTAATGTTCCAAACTATTAAGGTTCTTTGACAGTAAAATGTTTATCAGCAGTAGATGCATTTGTGAATGAAAGCGATGAGTGATTTCTAATCACACAGTGAATAAGAGAACAGTGCAAAAGTCACAATTTAAAACATTATTCAAAGTTGATTACTCAAATTACTCATTGGCCAGCAGAGTTATGCATAGGTCAGTTGAGTACAAAACATCAACTGCTCGTCTTAAACACACTCTCTAACCTATAAGAAGATTGTGTGTGTACAGGTGGTGGAACTGTGACCTCATCCAACCAATTTATCCAACACCTTTAAAGCCAGTGGTGCAGAACCCAACCAAGACAAACCCCCCAGCCCAAGAAACTAATGTACCTCATATACATGTGTTTGAGGCTGAGGAAAGATCAGGCTCCGCATGATCTAGAACCTCAGATAATGTGAATCCGAAAGACCCAGGTGACATTTATCCAGGTTAGCGGTGACTAGATCTGTGTCGATGCACTTAAAGGGCATTTCAATTACTGCTGGTGGCACCAGGGGGCTGGAGGTGTCCTCTGCGGGACTGTCAGCTGGCATGCCTCACACTACCAACAGATCTGTTTAACCTCTCATTCCATACCTGACCAATGAGAGCCGTCTCTCATTCTCTCGGTCCATGAGCTTCATCGGCGTGAACGTTGTGACCTCTCCATTGAAGAGAGGAAACCTGTAACTGAGACGGAAAGAGGAAACAATGTGATTGCGCCTCTGAAGACCAGTGGTTTAATGGTGGAGTGGCTCTTATGCGCTCTCTCTATCTCTCTCTCGATCGGCCACAAGTATTCCTCATTCTGCTGCAACCTGGTAATGAGGTCTTAAAAAGTGAAAAGTGTTAATAGGGTCTTAAAAACAGTCACTTAAGGGATGCAGTTATTGAATTTGTAACGTTATTTAGTTAAGCTTTAACACATGGTCCTTTTGGGCACTTGCAACAATACGATTGAAAGTTCAATTCGCAAGAAACAAACATACTGAGTAAATGCACACTTACTATAAGCATTAACATACTGTAAATGTATTTTATAATTTAACGTTTGAAAAAGTGGTGTTCTTTGTTTTAAATTGTATTGAGCTGCACAATCTAGACAAAAGTATTGGGACGCCTCCTTCTAATGAACAGGTTTGACTACTTAAGTCATTTCTGTGTGCGCAACAGTTTAGTCAGGGGCCTTTTCTATTCCAACATGACATAGACCCTGTGCACAAAGCAAGTTTCAAAAGGAAATTACTATGTTGAAGAATTTAGCTGGTCTGTACAGTATAAACCCAAGATCTGAACCCAGCTGAACACCTTTGAGTCAAATACTCATCACCAAATCCCATCAATGTCTTGTACGCAGGGGTGATTTTGTCATTTCAGAACAGAAAAAAATGGTACAACAAAGATTTATTTTTTTACATGAAACTGTATGGTATAGCATTAACATTAGTTTGGATTGGTTACTGGAATAGATAAAAAGAAAGGGGGCATCTCAATACTTTTGATCATATGGTGTATAGCTCTGAATTTTCCAGGCAAAAGCAGACTATTTTGTAAGGCCCCCTTTGTGTAAAGTGCGTAAACCCAAATTTTGAATTTTAATCATCCCAAAAACACAATCAGTAATACAATTCTGGAACATCAATTGTTTTGGTTGGTGGTCTTATTTTTCTGATGTTTGATTGCATAAAATGCATTAAAATAGTTTGTAAATTTCTATAATTCATAAAATACCAGAAAATCTGTGGCCCCCCTGGATCCGTCTTGGGACCCCCAGTTTGAGAACCATTGCTCTAATTCATTGGGGTCCATTGAGGAATGAAACGGAAGATAAAGAATATCAATATGTATGCTGCTGACAAGTTATCAATGTCTGGCAAACATAACTGTGAATACAGAGCATGAGAATAATGCATAAAGAAAATCTGGCGGTCTCCCACGCTATTAGAGAAGTGACTTTTATAATTAACTTGTATTAAAGTTTAGATCTCTTAGAAAGTTTAAAAACAACTTCCCAAGAGGAGAAAGATACACCTGCCAGGATATTTCATCAGTATCTTTCTGAAAATGAGACAGCTCAAATTTGGCGAAGCGGGTCTACACGCACCTGCCGAATGGCCAATAGATTAATTGAGAAATAATCTGCTTCACTAAGAAAACTTGGGGCTGTAAGCTGCCTGCGTGTGAATGAACGTTCCCACTTTGATCTAATAGTCAAAATACAGACATTCTCTTGATGTTTTATTTGGTTTCCCCTAAAATACCTCTCAGATTTAAAGAAGTAATTTCACAGAGGCAGTTGCCTTCTAGTGCCTGTGTAGTAATTCCTTTAGATCACATTACACGATCAAAAATCATCAGCATTTTACGCTATAAAAGAGTGTTTGGAAGCGAACATCCGACAGCTAATTATTCACTGGCTGTAAAGCTGAGATGAGTATAAGCTTCAAAACGGCCCAGAAGCGACTGTACAGACAGCAACAGCCTGTTAATGTTGAAAGACATTACAATTTACAACACATTGGATCTTGGTGAGGCAGCAAAAACATCTGCTCTAAACTCAGCGTTTGAGTAAATTGGTCAAAAAAATCCATAAATTCACTACGGACTAGGAAAATGGGTCAGTCCGAACACTTTGAGTTATCACCTCAGTTTCTCTATCAATCTCAGCGGTAAAATCCGAGATGGACACTTTCTGTTCCTCATTTGTACAGCCCATCTTCACAAATAGCCGTTATCTGTGTTAATAATCCCAGATCCAGGCACCACCTAGAGACCGTCCATCTTATCGGCAGTGAGACAGACCTGCCAGCAGCTCAAGTGCACCTGTGTGCATCTCTGCTCCGTTGTCCCTGCTCGCTGACATTATCAGCCCCTGATGAGAGCAGTTCTCCTTCCTTATCACACACACACATCTTTCACCTCATGGCTCCTAAATGGCTGTGATAGCCTCACATACTCAAATACTGAAATACACTTGCACACAATATTTATTGTCCATAATTTGCAATGAAATTAATAGTCAGCAATGGCCCTAACAATAGATTAGACTTTGATGGGATAGTTCAAATCCCTTTTTTTACTCACCCGCGTGTCATTCCAAACTTGCATAACACAAAAGAATATATGGTGACCAAACGTCATTGGCCCTCATTGACTTCCCTTACACGGACACAACATTTCTCAAAATATCCTCTTTTTTGTTCCACAGAGTCATGAACAGGTTTTGAATGGCATGAGAACGAAAAAAGGATGGCAGAATTTTAATTTTTGCGTGAACTATCCCTTTATGCACATCATAAAACTAATGGATCTAGAGCTTGATGCTGATTGGTCAACAGTCCCGGTTTAGTAATGCCAAAACACACAGACTTCTGTTTTTTTCCTGTCCTCTGTGTTATCCACTCTGTTACCCTTGTTCACCCTCATAATCCCCTGAAATCTAAAAACTCACCTTTTCAAAACACGCCATCACGCCCAAACGCTGCAGGCTATATCAGAGGCTCCCCTCTCTATTAAACAGAGTTCTGGACACATTCCAGTCGCCTGATGAATTCCTGCGAGACAATGGAAAGGTCAGGGTTCTAAGTTAATAAAACATACATTTCGCTCACAGTGTCGTGCATACCGGCTCCCCTCTCCTAACAGTATTTGCATTTTTGGTGGCAGGCAGCGATACGCCCCCCCGTCTCTCGTCTCCTTCAGCAGCATCTGAGGAACGCTGAGAGGAAATGATGGCTAACAAAACGGCCCTCTACGTTCTGCCTGTTATCACGCTGGCAAAAAGCCTGTTTTTTGCTGTAGTGAGGACTGTGAAGCAGGTGGCGTATTGTGGCGTGTTGTACTGCGCGGGACACGGTGTGGACAGATCTGCCACACGCGTCCTGTGATAGTCCGCGGCTCACGCTGAGAATGTGTTATCGTGCCAGCCCGCCACTGCTGTCTCCTCTCACCTAAAGATCTGTGCCAGTAGTGTCTCTGTATGAAATGGAGGTAAAAACCAGGAAACGGCTGGCATTGCATTTTAGAGTAGCGTGTCTGGAAAATCTTGGAAACAACGGTAGCACATAAAGGCTTGTCTTTCAATGTCTATGATAAGTCTGTAATGGGACTATCAGTTTAATTTAGGCCAATTGATCCTCCTTTGTCATGATTACATGCTGCTGTAAATGTGTGTGTGTGTGTGTGTGTGTGTGTGTGTGTGTGTGTGTGTGTGTGTGTGAGTGTGTGCATGTTTTGCCTTACATTTACATTTATGCATTTGGCAGACGCTTTTATCAAAAGCGACTTACATTGGATTATCCTATACATTTATAATTAGGAATGTGCAATCCCCTGGGATCAAACCCAAAACCACACGTTGTTAACGCAATGCTCTTACCACTGAGCTACAGGAAAACTAGCTACAAGTAAAGCCTTGAGTTGTAATGAAATAAACTTCCATCTCACATTATTGCATCTTGCATAACATGCTGGTAAAAACACAAGCAATGAAAGCTTTAGCGATTTAGCGTCGCATTAATATTTTTTTTTTTTACAAAATCTGAAGTTGTAAATGATAATAAAATAGATATAAATACAGCCAGAAAATTTTTAAATGTCAGGGTATGGAAATGTAGAAAAAAATTAAATAATGGCAGTATATCAGGAAAAGCATTGCTTAAACTGATGATATCTTAAGGCCACGTCAAAGATTGAAAACATACTGCAGTTAATGGTCAAAATCAAACTATAAATTACATTTTGACAAGGTTTACACAGACAGGGTCACATTTTCAAATACTGCTCATCCGTCTAAAGCATGTGCCTTGGTTCTAGATATCTGCTGGTCCTCACCGTTCAAGGCTTCTGAAGCTAGGCGTCACAGTCCACTGTTCCTGGAATAGAGATTACATACTGTATGGTCATGTCTGATATATATATATATATATATATATATATATATAGTATATATTCTCCTTTTTCCCTTTTCTAAATTCAATTGCACAGTGGATCTTCCTTTTTTTATAGAACAGACACATTTTATAATGATGCTCACAGCCATTTGTATAACATTTTTTCAATCTTCAAAGCAGGAAGAACATTCTGGGGATTCAGACTATAAATGTAATTGACATTAATAGGCATGTAAAAGTACGTGGCGGTACAGTAATGCTAAATGTCTAATGACCTTTATTAGCTTCTTAATTGCCTCTAGCGCTGGATGAACAGACAATACATCTAGCAGGTCATAATAAAAGTCAAGGGCTTTGTATGTTGCCTGCATTTATATGGTGTATCACTTATGATTCCTTTTTTTATTTCCATTCAGTATTACAACACAAATAGCTATTGTGCTCAACATCTGTTGAAAAGATATTTGATTTAATGAGCAGATAATCTAAACAGCAATGTCGATGTGTCACAATTTCTCTCGAAGGTAAAGACCAAATGAGTTTTGCATGCCTTAAAGGGACAGTTTACACAAAAATAAGAATTATTTTATCATTAACTCACCCTCTTTGTCACTGATGTTGTATAGAGACAAAACCAATGCAAGTGAATGAGTACCAATGAGGTTTGGTTTCCGACAATTTTTTTAGATCTTCTTTTGTGTTCTGCAGAAGAAAGTAAGTTATACCGGTTTGAAATTACAAGAGGCTGATTAAATGATGTCTGAATTATCATTTTTTGGGGAACTATCCCTTTAAGGAGTTCACCTTAAAATATATATCTACTCATATCTCTCCGAACCCATATTACTTCATTTTCTATATGATATTTAACACAATGTCCCAGCTGCGCTTTCAATCAGAAAGCAGATCTACCCGCAAAAATGTAAAAGTTGTGTTTACTGAACTCTTGCCTGGTCCTTACACCAAGCTATCATACGGCTTTTGCTGGAAGTAATACTGCATCACTGCAAAACTCTTCTCCTATCTAGACTGCAAATTATCCAAAAGTGCTGACTAAAGCAGAAGCAAAACATATATTAGATCGGTTTTAAAATCTCTTATTTACGTCCTATAAATTTTAACTCGATTTGAAATGTTTATGGTGTTTTCTAAATGAAATTGCACACAAATGCATATCTGATAAGCTTATGAGGCATATTTCCAACAGGTACTTACAGTCTTCATGACCTTCAGTTATTTTTTAAGGATATGGATTTACACTTAAGAGATTAAACTATAATCGCATGCAGTTTGTAGCTTCCAGAAGTTCTCTAGCTATTCGAGCCTGTCTATATTTGTAATAAAATATACAGTAAATAATTGTATTAATTGTCATCGTTACTCATCTGTGCGAATTTAATTTAATACATATTTTCTCGTGTTTATGTTTGTAACACTGGTATTTCCTTACTGTGAATAAATTTACTGTCATCTTAATAACTTCTTTTGTGTGTATTAATTCTTGGTTTTATGAATCAGTTGCATTGCTTGTCAATCTTGTTTAATCTTAATTTATTTTGTTTATTTGATTTATATTTATTTATATAACATTTCATGGCTTTTGATTTTCTATCATTTGACATGCTGAATTTGCAAGGCTTTTTGTGTTGCAACCTACCATTTTTTAATACAGGAGCCATTTAAATAAAGTTTAAATAGAGTTTTAAACTGAGGCTCTGATTCTTCTGACTGACACAGTTTGTTAAGGTAAAAGAACATGTGTAAAAGCCCATAAGCCTGAAAAGCAGTAAAGATTAATTGGTTTGTTGTGGCTACTTGGCTTGTCATCCAACATTAAAGATGCTTGCCAAGTTCTTTGGTTGGTTTAATTTTAATTCAGCAAAAATAGGCAGAAACTGAGATCCGGCATGTCAAGTCGGCTCAACGGACGTTCGGCTGAACTTTCACAGATTTATAGATTTTTTAAGAGGGTGGATAAAGTTTAGTGAAGCCAGAATTAGATCAGTCTTTATTGGCCAAGGTGTTTTCGCTCGATCCCACATGACTGGCTCCCAATATTTAAATTATTTTCCAGAAGGGAATAATAGCGCAAAAAATCACAATTCTGGGTGCAAATATGGCAACAATGAGTTTGAATTGAATATCAATGGCAGATTTTCCAAAAAGTTTCAAAAGAAACGCCTAAATGCAAAATAAACACTTAAATATCCGCAAACCAATGTTTTAAACTGAGTCTAAATTAAATGGCTCGCCCAAAATTTATTTATACAGTATATAAAATTAAAATATATTTAAAAACCGAACACAACTTAATGTTAATTGAAGTTTACATGAAGTAAAGGATTTAAAGAAAAATGGTTCTTTTGTGAACTTTTAAGTAAACGGTTATTTGGGGAACAAAAGAAAGGTTCTACAATGGCATCGCTGTTTTAAAACAATGCTCCTGTATGATGAACAATAAGGCAATACTACACACTCCACTAAACAAACTCCACTTTAGGATTGATACTCTAGTGAAGGAGGCACAGGTGAAAAGCTAACCATGTTTGACGTAGATGTGTAATACAGGTAACAGGATGTGAAAGGTTACTGTTCTGGTAAGACTGCATACCCTTCAAGCATCATGCACTCCAACCATTGTGTAAATGTTAATGTTATGGTGAGACATCAACAATTCCCCTCTGACATGTGTGAATACAATTCCTGGAAGTCTGAGCTAATTATATCTAATTATCTTTAACTATAATGCATGTAATGACAACACGAAGTAAGTTATTTTCAGTTCTTCCAAGGGGTGGAGAACATTTGCTTTTTGACAACTTATATCCTCTTTTATTTGGTGGCTTCTGGTCCAGTGTGGAAAAAGATCTAGGTTTGCTTTAAACCATGAGGTGGGGGAAATTAGAGGGAGGATTATCATTTGGCTGACAAGTATTCTATCAATATGTCTTTTTGTACGTGACGGGAATATCCGAGGACACATTAGAAGTGTGTGCACAAACACAAACCCACCCATAGATCTTCTCACCTGCCATTTCCTCACAATGCAGTCTACAGAACAGTAGAGAAGACCAAAATGCTGGCTGGTTAGCTAAGGGTATGTGAGAGCCAGGTTCATTGACTGGCACGCCGTATACCACATTCTTTGAGACGGCAGGACTGAGATTTTTTCTCTCCTTTCTTTTGTTGTGCTTGTTTTGTAATGTGTTATTCCAGTATGCTTAGGTGCTCCACAATACACTTTTGTAGTTACTTTTTTCCACATCATGACTCAGAAAAACTTTCCTTTAACCCATATACACTTTTTGTGATTTTCTATCCTCCTCACTATCCTACAAACTTGACTTTCTACAGTAATTTTCGTCCAATTCAATATATATCCATCTCTCTTCTCACACTCTCTCTTTGCCCTTTTCCCCCTTTAGTGGCGCTTATCAGTCGTCAGGCAGTAAGTAACAGAGGCTTGTTCATTAAAACCCAGGCATCTGTTCAGGATCTAAGAGGCGTCCTTCAACCATAAGCCATTAAATGCCACCCTCTGAGGAGCCAGTACAAAACAAGTGCCTCTCCGAAAGAGCAACACAAAAGTGAATACACAAAAAGAGAGAGAGAAAGTCAAGTGCGTCAAGAGAAGTGCGCTTACTTATTACGACTTTGGCCTTGATTTGCCACAGAAGCACGTGCATTCACTCAAGGAGCCCTTCATTGCATCGTATGGCCTTCCTCGTGTTTTTTTTGTGAATGATCTAATCTCCAATCTTTGTTCTGTTGACACAACACAAACAAGGACATAAAACATGGAGATACATAAAGTCTTCTTCCACCGGTTCTTTGTAGGCAACATCTTCAATATCCGAATTTCAAAATCTGCGTGATGCTCTTCCTTGCCCACATGGAAAATATTAAAAGCTACATGTACAAAGAAAGTCAAACACAAAATCGCACACATTGTTGGAGGTTATCCAGCAAACCACATGAGAGAAAAAATATCATTAGCTTGATATGAAAAACAAGTCGCTAAGACTCCACCACTCCACGGTACCAAGTGTGTGTGCTTATGTGCCTCCCTGAACCCTAAACCCAGTTATGGAGCTGCGCAAAGTGAAGGATGACTGCACAGCAACACTGTAATTTAACTGTCACAATAAATATGGCTATACGTGGCACTACCTATCAGAACGTGTGGCCTCAGCACTTAATACAGACACGAGGCGAGACAGGATGTCGTGTGTTAGTCGATCTGGAAAAGTGTGAGTGGATCGAGCTTAGTTTGAAATGAATGTCATGACACTAAAATTGAAACCATTCATAGGAGCCTGGTGTAGGCCAATGACTTAAAGAAATGCAATAAGGATGGTTGAGTGGATACAAAGACTGGAGGATGAACCCAACATGGGTTGAATTTAAAATGTAAAACAGTTGCATTTCTTGATTCTGATTGGTCAATAGCTGTGCTTTATTCACAATAACAATTCTGTTTATCGCTTCACAGCACCAGTAGCAACAAAGTTGTTTTTCTTCATGAAAGTTGATTTTTTTTGTAAAATTAGTTTTTTGTGGTCAACGTTTTATAAAAGACGTTTGCGTATAAAAGACGTTTTATAAATGTCGTGCCTATTTTTAGCTGTGACTTACACCTTATTTACATTTTCTTTGAACTCTAAATTGTCATGAATCTCCAGGAGAGAGACAGGAGAACCCAATTGCAGGCAGCACAAGACAAGGAGGTAGGGGGTAACAAGATATTTAATAAACAAGCAGGAACAAAACAAAAACCCTCAATGGGGAAAACAATACTTAAACAAGAACACTGACTAAATTAACTAAGAAAACAAAGACTTGATAAACACTGAACTAACACTTACTATGACCAGGGTAAAACAGGAACAAGGTAACAAGGCATGTAAAGCAACAGAGCAGGAACGTATGCACAAAGCAGTATACATAGAGTACGCAATACGCAGTGGTAAGACGACCACAAACAATGAACCGGCACAAGACAATGAAACAAGAGGAGTATAAATAGGGAGACTAAACACAGGATAATTAATGGGGACCAGGTGAAGCAGATGAAACACTAAGGGGAAGCTAACGACACGGAAAGGGCGGGAAACACAGACGAGACTCGGGGAGAGTATGGAAGGCCAAAAGGTCCAAAATGTCTCTCCCCACATGAAACAGGGAATTCTGTATGATTCCACCTCTAGACCAAGAAATACCTGACAAGGAGAGGTGGAATCATGACACTAAATTATGGCCTTGTTTAAAGCCTGTTCCAGTGATGTTTTGAACAATTTTAGTTCCTGTGTTTATATCCATTTATGCAGCATTAAAGAGTCTGTGTAAATTAAAATTTTCGTGATTTTACGCTACTTCAGATTTGGTTCATGTGCCGCCTTTGCTGTGTAAGGGGCCAATCGCGCAGAATTCGTTTTTACCAGAATCATGCACACATCAGTTTGTTCAAGCAGTGCTGGTTTATGGACTGGGCCTTTAAAGAAATGTGGCAAGGGGTCTTGTTGGTTCACAACTATATAAGGAATTAGTTTAAGTTTAATGCTTGTTTTCTTTGTCATCTTTATTTCTAAGTCTGTTTACACATACTTTTATAATAGTGCTGAAAGCAATACTATGAGTCCCTTAATCTCTAGAGACCAAATCATAAATCAAGCATAACAAGCACACCACCATAAAGAACAACAGTACAGTCACATGGAACCAAATTCTGCATTATTTTTTTGCACCAACATACATGTGGGACACATGCCCCAAGAACAAAAGCCTACCCTCTACACGTCCTTGAAAACAAAACATAGCTGAGTACAAAAATGTATATGGAATTCTGGGATCCTGAGTCCGTCACACGGTAAATTGAATTTATATAGCAATATATCTCACTTAGTATCACATTTGGGTAAGAAAGCATTCTGTAATCATAGTGATTTTGCTTTCGTGCTTCATAAAATCCATCACACATCAAAGCAAACCATTAGCATCTCTCGGCTGATTTGTCCTTGTCGGACCGCGTGAAGGCTGCGTGTTTTCAGCACAGGTGCTGTGAAATCATCTATTCCATTACTAGCATATTGTTTCATTTGTGTAGGCATGCAGCGGAGCGGAGCAAGGCCCCTACAGAGACACTGAATTGCTTGGCTAATGACTTCAGCTCTTAGTGAAGGCAAGAGGAGACCGACCCCGCTTTACCTGGGACTATCACCCTTACTCCCGCTACCACCCAGTCGTTCTTTCTTTCTTTCTTAAACCTAGATTTTTCAAATAAATAAAAAATGACTGAACTTCTCCTGTAGTTGCAAATTGCGTCTCTACCTATCCTCATTGCAAGTATAGGACATTTAGGATATTAAGTTGCTTCATTTTTTCTTTTACATTTTTGAAAGAATCTTTGTACATGAAGCCACTATTGCAAGAATATCACACTAGGCCTGCAAATTATCTGCATACTGTTATTTCATTGCTTACTCCAGCTTGAATCCTCGTAGTAGAATGGCCTTGTAAAGTTACGCTACTGTTTAAAACGTGTTGACGTTATGTTATATGCTCTCCTACTTGTAAGTCGCTTTGGATAAAAGTGTCTGCCAAATGAATAAATGTAAATGCAAATTATATTTTTCATCAAAACAGGAAAGTCAGTCTCAACAAAGCAAAAATTATATATTTATATTACTTTGTTTGTTTGAAATGTAGAACTCAGACTATGAAAACATTAAACTGTCAAATTCAAATTCAATTCACCCAAAATAACTGATTAGCCAAGTGAGCACATTTCGAAAAACACCCTGAAACATAATATTCCAAAAATAATCCAAAAAAACTTAATGTGAACAGCTCTTTTCAAGCCATTTTAAAAGTACTGCCATTTCTAAACCTTCGTAAATACATGAAATCACTTCCAAAAATAAAGCATGTGACACTTGAGAATGAATCTTACAGTAGTGATGGTAACAACTCTAGCGTCTATTAAGTGCTCCAAAAAGCCTGCTTAGTCCTGAATGCTCGCCCACACATTATATTGTGAACATCTCCATATATCATCCAGAATGCAGCTTCAACTACTGTACATCTCCAACAGAACTAATGAAGCTTCAGAAAACAGACCACCCCGGCACACTCTGTGCTTTTTTGCTAAAAGCATTATCCACAGGTTCAGCGACTGGCAATACAAGATAGAGCACTCAAAGCAAAGTCCAAAATAAGTCCCTGACAAAAGGAAATGGAAATGGATATTTCAATCATTTAGGCGAGATGGCTATGGCCTATTTTGTCAAGGCATTGTAAAAGCAAAGAATTGTTTAAATGATTTCAGTCCTACTTAGTATTGTGTAAACAAATAGTCTTCTATGCTGTGGAGATCTTTTTCTGAAAAGCTCAAACCGATGTGCCAAACTCTTATTTACTGTACACCCATTTTACTTAAACGAGTTTATTGGATCTTTTGACAGTGAAACTGCTTCTGTATGGGGTTGGTCTGATTTGTTCTGTTTGCATAAGAAATCTATGAAATCAAAAAAAAAGTTACAGTGAAGCGTTATTTATTTATTTTATTTAATTTCGTATTTTATTATGTATTGTATTTTATTTTATTTTATTTTATGAATTTATGTATTTTGTTTTGTTTTGTTTTGGTAAGAAGTAATGTTACCGTACTTCTCGACTGACTCTCAAATGATTTGTTCCATGATTCATCTGTCTAATCCCCTCCTTTCTCCTAGCCTAGTCTGATGTGATTGGTCTACGGCGAATGAGGCTCTCAATAGTTACGAAAGCATCCGGTTCATAGTCCATCATTATGTTTTCTATTCTCGCGTATGTCTACAGACAGATAACATAATTTGCATGATGTCACTTATTTCACAGATTGTTGTTTACATGGAAAAAACACATACTGTTTACAAAAACGTTCACTTTGAAACACAAATTATGCATGTTATCGTGAATACGAACAGCCAAACGCATTTAAAAAATATGTTTTTCATTGTAAACAGCCCCCTAGATTTTAACAGATTTTCTTAATGTTCTTATAAATATGTAACGTGTAGACAACAGACACAGCTGTAAAACCTTATACATTTTTTTTCTCTTAATATTTTAAATAAAACATACAACTCATTACTCCAAAAGTCAAATGTTTTGATATGTCTCCAACTCATACACACACATGCACGTGGAGTCTATTCATAGGCCCAAGCAGGACCTGTCTCAAATGAAATATTCATCAATAATGAATTGTCCCTCATTCTGCAGTCGTGCTGGGGTTGCGACAGGGGACTGTCTTATTGACAGTACATACAGTACATCCACCTGCAGCTGTTGTGAGAAGGAGGCTAGTAAACAAGTTCTGAAATATTCAACATTCGCCACGCGAGTGGGGGGCAGCTGGATTGTGACACAGCAGACACACACATACCACGCACACATCATTAAGACCAGGTGGGATTTCCATCTCTCTGACTGTCCACAAGATGCTGACAGTGTATTCTGATTCAGGAGCAGAAAGAGAAGGCCTGATGGAGAGGGACAATGTTGTGTTTCTGGAAAATGTCAAAGTTAAGGTGAAATTGAGACCCAAACCATGACAAGATTGGAGTTTCAATTCAGAGTGAGAAACGTACAGTGACATATTGAGGATACGGCAATTTACTGTGAGTAAACTATCAACACAGATAAACGCTTATGGGCAGGATATATGATCATTAGGTTTAACTAGTTACACTTTAAAATAACGTTCTATTTGTTAACGATTAGCTAACATGAAATTACAATGAGCAATATAGTTCTTTAACATGTATTTCAAGTCTGTGAAATTCAGTGACGGTGATGTTACGAATTGCAGACAAAGGCTCAGTCCAACGCTTACCCCTCCCTCTCGAAGCACTATGGTAACTGACACAGGACTAAGATGTCGTCATGTTTTCGCTTCTTTGCCGAAGGAGATAACAAATTTTTAACGAGCAGTTTGTTCGTTAAGTGCTACTGTCATTTTCCATGCAAAGGGACCCGCGGTTTATGATAGAATAGAAAAGGCTTGTTCTAAGGTTAAAAATAAACGCGTCATTATGTAAGGTCTTTATACATCTCCGAAGACAGGGTTAGGTGTATTATATTGCATTTCTGTCAATGGGTTCTCCTTAATCTCTCACATCGTGCCTTTAATAATCCTTGTGATACTTTATGTCAATACTATTATTCATATTATTCATTGTGCATAAACTAATGTTAACAATGATTGAAAGCATTTAAATGTTGAAGTTAACATGAACTAGGAGTAATAATGGAGATGGTGGTCTAGTGGCTTAAACCACTGAACTGGTAAATCAAAGGTTGCTGGTTCAATGCCAGCATCCACCACCAGTGTGTCCTTGAGCAAGACACTTTACTCCATGTTGCTCCAGGGGGATTGTCCCTGTAATAAGTGCACTGTAAGTCGCTTTGGATAAAAGCGTCTGCCAAATGACTAAATGTAAAATGTAAATGTAAATGTAATAAATGCTGTTGATTATTGTTAGTTTGTGTTCATTGACTAATGTTAACAAATGCAACCTTCCTGTAAAGTATTCCATATGTACACATTAATAAATATACACATGAAGTAGTGTGATATAACATAAGACAGCTGGTTAAGTGAGCAGGTGTTTACAATTTTCAATATACTGTATGTTTCATTATGTTTGTTTATTTCTGTTTAATTAATTTTCTTAGCTATTAGTTCAACAGAGCTTTGTTTTGACAGGCATTTATCAGAGTATTGTTCGACAATGGACGCCTGCGAGACAAAACCTCGGTTGAAGCTTTCTCATGTTTTTCACACATGACAGAGCAACAGTCATAGTCATTTTTTCTTTGACCTTGTGATCCACAATCTTTTTTGAAGTGAATGGATTCACAACATTCTTTAATGTGTTGTAATGTACATTATAATATGTAGGCAACCTAACTAACTGAAAAAGAATAAAAAGGTTACACAGGCAATGGAATTTCTAAACATCACGGCAATCTTTTTCATTTGGCCATCCAACACTTCAGTTTTCACTTATCTACCTTCAAACACACTAGAACAACTGTTTTATTTACCGCTGTCAGAATAAAAAACGACTACCGCAATCAGCAAACCGAAAACAATGGTGGACATTTTGACTCCTCCAAGGGCATTCCATCACTGTGAAAAGTGAATAAAACACCATAACTCCTACATCCAACGGACAAACACATTTCACTCTACAGTGGAATTGTGCCACTCTTCGCGCTCGGACCGCAGGCTACATGTCAACTAAGCTCTAACCAACACGAATCCTTCGGCCCCTGAGGTCTTTCCTTGTTCTCACCTTGACAAAAACACCTGACAGCGCATGTCAGCGCTCGAGGTGGAGAAATGAGATGGACCTCGCTCATCCGACTTTGCTCTTGCTTCCAGTCTTCTGCCGGTTGTTCCCCAGGGTCCCGCCGTCACATGCAGAAAGGGATAAGGATGCGAGAAGGTGAGGCTCTGTGCTCCTCAGAGACGGTCATTACTAGCTGGATGAGGGGCACAGAGTTAAGGTGCTGACTTGCGTGCTGGAAACAGACAAAGAGAAAAGAAAATGCTCTGCGTTCATAGACGGAACAGCGAGTGCCATGGCATCTGTCGTCTCTGTCTGTGATTACGCCATCCGTTTCTCTGTATTCATGGTAGAAACTTTTTAGTAGGCCAGCCGGATTTTTTTTTAAGAGGAACTCTGCCAAAGAATTTAAAATACAACATATGAGTCAGGGGAAAGGCTCTTAAGAATGAAAACAGAATATCTACAAGCTCTAAGCGTATTATATGGAGAATAGCTATTTATTTACATGTTTCTCTTTGCGGAAAATTGATCCCACAGCACATACTGCACATCAGCAAATTTATTTTAGGAATCAATAAAATTCCCAGATGTCTGTGTTGCAGTAAAGTTCTCATGGATTTCACTGAAGCCACACTTCGTGCAGATTCGAGTTTTACAATCCACTTTTCACAGTATGTTGTGCGTTATAGATTTGTAATATTTTATGCAGACATTTTTGGTTCAGAAATCTTAAGTTGTAAGTTGTAAAGAACTTGTTTCTACCTGTCTGAGTTAGACAAAAGAAACTGAGCAATGATAGACATCACAGACATTTCTACACTTACACAACACTACCTATCAAGTATTAGCACAGTCAAGTTCAAAGTTTCTTATTATCTTAAAATGGTTGAAGGTGTATGCTTAAATTTCTGAAATGAGTTATAGAGAAAAGTACAATCGTGCAAATCTAAACCTTTTCCACAAACATTTTATTTAAAGTGATAGTTCCCCCAAAAAGGAAAATTATATCATCATTTACCTCAGCGTTCCAAACCTGTATACATTTCTTTGTTCTGCTAAAGACATAGAAAAATATTTGGAAGAATGTCAGTAACCAAACAGATCTCATACTCCATTGACTGCCATAGTAAAGAAAAAAGTAGAGAAAATAAATACTACTGGAGTCAATGGGAGTTGAGATTTATTTGGTTACTGACATTCTCCCAAATATATATGTCTTTAGCAGAACAAAGAAATGTATACAGGTTTGGAACGCTGAGGTAAATGATGATATAATTTTTCCTTTTTGGGGGAACTTTAAAATTCTCAAAAATCACTTTAAATACATTTTTTGTTTACAAATATATGTGTTAAACTATCCCTTAAAAGCTTCTATGTGTACATTTTGGTGGCATCTAGCAGTGAGGTCGCAAATTGCAACAAGTCCTTTTGAAAACCGTGACAACTAAGTATCTTATAACTTAATGAGGCATAAGATGTTGTCATGTTTTACCTTTTTTATCTTTAAAATGGATGACTGTGGGCGAATAATAGAAAAGAGCAAAATTTTTCAAAAGTTTGGGGGACAAATTGAATAAGCATGCAAGTAATTGTTCTAAACCTTTTGACCAGCAGTGTATGTTTATCAAATAACACACTGAATAAGCATATGCATGTCATATTTATCTATTCAAATCGCTTAATAATTCTGTGACACATGCCAACATTTTCAAGTAACAGAATGATAAAATATGACAAAACACTGTCAGTTTGTACATTATCCATCTGATTTTTAATAATACTGCAGACTAGAACAGATATTGCAAGATGTTAAGAATTAAATTCCACAACCAGTATAGAACAAGTCAAGTCAGTCCAACCTTCAGAGAGATCTAGTTAAGATTTCTTGCATTCTTTCATTCCAATCGCAGTCATTTGTTGTCGATGCGGCTGGTCTATGCATGCATGTTGTGGGAATACTGTAACCACTAGCCGGCTTGTTAGAGTGAATCCCCGGGTTTTAAAGCTACTTCTCCCAGTTCTTATCCCAAATGGTATCATATACAGTAGATTTCATATCTTGGCTTGTGTTCACAGTCTTTCATCAGAGCGCATTAATCTGTGCATTATTGTCTATTTATGCAAAGTCTTGAAATAGTTCAATTTGCTGAAGTGAGCAACATTAAGTCGTTCGAAGTTCTTTGAAGTTTCCTCATGTTCTCGGCCAAACGAAAAAACAGACATTATACATTTTTTTTGTTCTCTCTTCATGAATCAATAACTCATGCAGTGATTTGCAAATATCTCTGAATGAGCTTGGCTTCAAATGGTCTTATAATGCCACTTGTCACGATGCTTTTCTGCAGTACATAAACACACAGTTTTTAAAAGCATGATATGGATATGGCACGTTGTTGATCTGGCAAATTCTCTGCAACTACATTACATTATTCAAAATCCATGCTGGATGTCGAAGCAACACACATGTTGATTGAGTGCCTGACCCGTAGTGCACTTCAAGCAATGTATTTGTGTAGTTAGATTTTCATGAATAATGGCTGTGACTGTAAAAGTGGATGTAATAACAGAATGTAATATACACTCTGCAGAATCTTGGCTGGAGGCGCGATCACTTCAAATCAGCTTTCTGGTGATGTTCTGGGCTGACAATATCAAATGGACAAGTTAGATGGATTCGGCAAAAGAAAATATGAATGGAAGTAAATGAACATCCTCTATTCGAGATTTATCCAGAAAGACATAGTCAAAGGATGTACTAATGTACTGGCACCGACAGAAATGCTTCAGGTTAAACAAGCAATACTATTTTGTAAGTATACTGTAAAGTTTGGGGCTGAATTTCAAAATGTATGTATGTTGGTTCAACACTCATCTTAGCTGAACATCTGATGCAAAGGGAGCACTTTTCTGGAAACAATTCAGGAGGTACGAGGTCGTCTGAGCAAAGTAAGCTGTAGTGTTTACATCGGTTGCAATAAGAAGTGAGACTAGTTCAACACAAACTTACAGCAATTCAATCCTATTTCACAAGATGGGCATTTCATATAACTTTCTATATAACGTTATGTAACTGGATAACGAAAGATCCACATTGCAAATAAACTCTGAGAGTGTAATTGTTACTTGGAGACACTGAATAAAAGTACTTAACAAGAAATTGATTTCGGCAGACTTTTAAAGAAGTGTTTTCTCTCAGACTACCCAAACTTGAACTCAAGTAGTAAGTTCATTGAAAGCTGCCACACTCTTCTATCTGTGTGCATTTTACAGCCAATTATATTCTGCCACTCAAAGTCAAGCAAATCAATTCTCCTGTAATGTGGGAGAAAAAAAGAGGAGTGCCCTGACTGAGTTGGGGTCTTTTTCGTGAGAGATATATCGATTTAAATTCAAGGCTGAACTCTCTGATAGATGTTTCCAAAGTTACTTCTTTGTAATATATCTGTATGTATAAGTATCTCTTGTAAGTAAAAGTTGGATATACACCCCTGATAAGTCTAAGGTACATTTTATTGTGATATATTTTTTTACTTCTGTCATATACAATTGAATGTAATTGACTTTAGATAGAAAATATAAGTTAAAAAAATTATCTACAACATAACAGAGTTGGCCCCAATTTGTTAAAAGAAGTTCAGAATATCTTTTCCTTTAAATACATACTTTAAACCTTAATAAACCGCAAAATGTTTTCACGAAACGCCCTGACAGAAAAAAAAGCATTCTGTTTAACTGTTGCCATTGTTATTTAAAGACAAACAAAGGTACAAGAATTCAAAAAGAGCTTGCAAATCTGTGGATAGTGGTTGATGCTTTAGAGAAGGACAATACGCAGTGTGGAGTGGTAGATTGATGAAAGATGATGGGATGAGGGGAGCTTTTGGATAGCAAGCATGGGATTTCCATGGAGTCCTGATTCAGCTCGGATGAGAGCGGAAGCTGATTAACCCTCTGCTTTTGTGTGCAGATTCAGAATGAGACCTAGCCTGATGCTAAATCCCAGGTTCCATTTCTGCCCCTTCCAAAAGGAAGCTATGCAGGTACTGATGAAAAAAATTCAGTTCTGTATATACCAAAAACACAGAATATAACATTTACATTTAGTCATTTAGCAGATGACTTTATCCAAAGTGACTTACAAATAAAGTAAACAATTGAAGTCACTAAACAGAAAATGAATAATCTCACTGTTGTAGTGTGACAGAAAGTACTGCTGTCTCTTGTCAACACAACAAAGATTCCTACAAGTACAGGGATTGCGAACACACTACAGGTCAATCATTGGACACACCAACTCAATTTCAAATATTTTCTACACAATATAAAAATACTAAAGCCAGATTCATGTGACACTGTAAAACAAAACCAATCTTATTGTTACATTTTTCGAAATTGAAAATCTGAAAGCTTTACAAAGATACCAAACTTGTTTCCGGCCATTTTTGTTTTTAAAATGTTGCTGCATAAACAAACAAAAAAGGTTTTGAAATATTTGGGGTAGGAAATTTACAAAATATCTTAATGGAACACGATTTTTAATTAATATCCTAATTATTTTTGGCATAAAAGAAAAATCAATCATTTTGACCCATGCAATGTTTTGTTGGCTATTTCTACAAATATTCCCATGCAATTTAAGACTGGTGTTGTGGTCCAGGGTCAAGTATGAGCCAAACACTTTTTAAAATCAAAAGTTGGATCAGATTTTTATTCCAATAAAAATATAAAATCTTGCATTCTGTAGTGTTTAGAGAACCTTTACATACCAGCGGCACACCTTGGACATTTTCTCAAACACTTTCACGAGATATGCACTTCAGGTGCATTTTAACAGCGTTAAAGGAATTTATGCATACGCTTTAAAAATATCCCAGTGTTGAGTCAAAAGGGTACAAACACAGAAGTTGGCTTAAGTTGTAAATGTTACTATTTGACATAGCAATCGGCTAAAACTAATCATAATTTGGGGTTAAAAAAAAACAACATGTGATAATTTGCAACCCAACATTGGGATAAAAAAAGCCTTTTCCTTCACAGAAGAGATCCACTTAAAAACAAGTTTTTTTGTGTTTAGAAACTCATACAGCTGCCATAATTTGACATGATTTAGATCAAAAGGTGATGTTGAGATCACAAGCAACCATTTGACTGGTAGTGCCTTTCATAGAGGATAGAAGAGGTTAAGTATACTTCAAACAAATGTCAGAAGCTGGAGTATTTCTTTCTATTTTCATTCCAAACATAAACTCTTCAGTACTCTCTTTCTGTGACTAAAACACACAATGACAAAAATATGCAACCAGAAATTCAATCAAGCAGTTACATTGCATCATTCTTACACTTTTTACTTAGCCAAAAACTATTCTAGATAAACTACACAAACAAATGAATTCTGTCACCCTGCTGTTGATTGTTACATTATAATATAACATGAACGGGTCTTGGTTTTTATGACCACAAACACCAGAAGGGCCCATAACAGGGTCTGCCAAAATCCAACTCTAAGACAACTTGTAATAAAGGCAGATCACTTGCAACAAACACATGGATCTCAACGATTAGCCTAAAGACTCAGCAACTGGATGAAAAGCTCAATGAAAGCAAACAATGTTCGGATCAATAAGGCACAAGGTGTTGATTTCTCCCAGGAAATAATCATTTGGGGCGCGCTGCAGGAGGTCCAGAAAACAGGGCCATCCTCGCTTTCCTCAACCGTGGAGGAGAGAGCCAGATTCTGGTCTCATAAGCATGCGCTGACAGACTGGTTACACTCTCCACCTGGGTGATTAGGCATCCAGTCTAGCTTTGCAGAATCAATTTCAACACCAGGGAGCTTTCAGAAGGGGAAAAAACGTTACTGGACCGAAGCCCACAAGTACACACCTGCCCTGTGCAATCAGACACGAATGCCTTGAGGAGGGCCATTGATCGGGCCTGAATGGTTGGATTAGCAGGATCAAACAGCGTTGGGTCTCAGAGAGCAGTGATTTAGAGGCCTTATCCTGATCTGGTAGTAGTCTGTACACACATGACCACACCTCCCACTCTCGCTCTCTTGAACTTGGCTGATATGATGTGGGATATTTATGCATGCAAGACTGTCTCCTCCTTATTAACACCCCAGGGTGCAAGCTACGGGGAGCACGTTATACCTCTCCATCGCTCCGGGTGGGGAAAAATTGGGTCTGTCAGGTAGAAATGGAGCATGCGATTTGTGAGAATGTGGTAGTGTTAGACTGTGAACATTTTTCTGTGGTTGCAGTCTGGTGGAGGATAGAACAATGTATGAGAAGGGGAAAATAAACAAAGAGTGCATAAAAGAGAGAGATGAAGGAAGCAAGGAAGGAATGAAAACGAAAGAAAGAAAGAAAGAAAGAAAGAAAGAAAGATAGAAAGAAAGAAAGAAAGAAAGAAAGAATGAATGAAAGAACGAAAGACAGAACTATTTTGTAAAGAAATTATTTAAATATAAAAATAATATATGATATATGAATATATGAGAGTAAAAAATTACAGTATTTGAAAGAAACGAAAGAAATCACATTTACACAAAATCTGAACTCAAAAAAGAGAAAAAAATAATAATTTAGGAATAACATGAAAAAATACAAGAATAAACGTTTTCATAAATAAGTCAGAAAGAAGGAAAGAACTGTAAAATTAAATGTGGAAATACAAATTTTTGATTAATAAATAAATAAAAACGAAAAATTTAAGAAAGCCAATAAAAAATATATATTTTTTTATTACATTTAAGTTTTCAGAATTAGAATACATTTATAGAATTTAATAAAAAATACATTTCATATAACCTTTTGCATATAACTAAAATAAACTGAAATAAACTTTACTGACCACATATCGGGATTCGTTTTCTATTGAATGAGTAAATATTGGGTAAAAAGAAAACCTGGAGTGGATTTGAAGCAGAACGAATACGTTTATCATGTGAGTGGGGAAATTGCTTTTGCTGCACTCCACTGTCGGGCGGTTGCACACGCGTCCAGCTTTAAAGGAGGATCTGCGTGGGCTTACTGCACGAATATAACAAAATCATTCAGCATAGCTCTGCCAAAACCCAGCTGATTTGAGTGGCAGCATGTGTCAAACCTAACACAAAGTAAATCTGTCTGCAAGAGTGAAGGCTTTTTAGAGTAACACATATCATGTCTTCCGGAACACTCTAGTCTGCTCAGAGGCATGAAGACCCAGTGCTTCCTGCTGTGAGATTGAATGAATCATGTCGTCTCATGAAATATTAAAGCTGTACATCTAGCAATATAGAGGATTCAAAATCCATCAGCCTACGGTAACTGCAACAGTTTTGTTGTTGTTGTTGCCTAACATTAGCAAAATAGGGAAGCGATTTAATGGAAGAGAGAGGTAAAGCGAGACAGTAAGATATTTATTTCTGGTAATGCACTAGAGCATTCAGAGATGCGCCGGAATATGAGAACATAATACAGCATATAGGCCTGAGTGCCCTTCTGAATAATCTTAAAACATACAAATGTGTAAAACCCTACGAGAGTACAGAATTCTATCTTGTTGAATATTCATAGTAATTGGTTTCATATATTTACATAGAGAGGTTCAGCAGCCAAGTCACAAGAGTACAGTCCAGGCTACAATGTGGATTTGAACTTACATTTTAAAATCTATTTAAATTACTATAGTAATCAGTAATTTCATAAAACTCTTAATGAGATTGTTCTAATTTGAACCAATACAATATCAAATTCTAGCTGTAAATTAAAAAATAGTAAATGTAAAAATCTCAAAACAAATTTGATTTCTATTATTGAAATATGTAGTATACTGATGTCAGCAAATCTAAAGTATTACATCTATAATCTATGTTATAATTATTGCTGCTCTACAGATTGCTATCACAATTAGATACCCAAGTCATCAATATTGCTAATGGATATCTTATTTATTCATATTTTTGAGGTATTTATATAGCGCTTTATTGTGTATTGATGTATAAGCACTTTACAATCATATGAGGGGGGTCTCTCCTCAACCACCACCAGTGTGCAGCATCCAACTGGATGATGTGACGGCAGCCACAGTACAACAGCACCTGTACACTCACCACACTCCAGCTATAGGTGAAGAGGAGAGAGAGAATTCAGAGGGTGAGGATTATTAGGAGGCCATGATTGACAAGGGTCAATGGAGGGAATCTGGCCAGGACACCGGGGTTAGACCCCTACTCTTTACGAGAAGTGCCATTGGATCTTTAATGACCACAGGGAGTAAGGACCTCGCATTTAAGTCTCATCCGAAGGACAGTGCTTTTTACAGTATAGTGTCCCCATCACTATACTGGGGCATAAGAACCCCTTCTGGTCTTACTAACACCTCTTCCAGCAGCAACCTAACTTTTCCAGGAGGTCTCCCATACAGCTATTGCCCAGGCTCAGCCCTGCTCAGCATCAGTGGGCAACCAGTCTGGGGCTACAGGGTGATATGGCTGCTTGCATCTGCAGAAGTGTGAAACAAAAGATATAAAATACTTTTGGTAACCCTTGTCCTAAGCTCACCCATAAATCCTAAATTCTGTCATTATTTACAAATCATTTACAAGGTGTACTAGTTTTAAAAAAATGCCATGTGCACTCGTATAAAGGTGCTACAAGAGTTCCACACAGCGATGCCATAGAAGAAATGTTTTTGGATACCAAAATGGTTATGGAACCATTTTTTTTCATCGTTTCATAGTGTAAGGTACCTGTTTCCACTACATAGAACCTCTGAAACAAAAGGAACCATACATCTTAAAGGGGTGGGACACCCAAAAATGAAAATTCTGTCATGAATTACTCACTCCCTAGAATTTATAAATTTATAAATAGAATAAATAAATTAGTTTTGTTGAAAGATTCCTTTTAAAGCATCAAATGACACGGCTAAAATAAATATTATCGTTTGTTTTAGATGTAAAGCAATGTGTATACACGAATAAGGGTTTAAATACGCTGTATTTTCCACATACCGTGCATGTTTGTATCTCCTGTTTGCTCCACCTCTCTGAAACGTGCAGGATTTTAACAAAGCTCATCGCTCTGAAAAGCGAGGTGTGCTATGATTGGCCAGTTAACCCGTGCGTAGTGATTGGTCGAATCTTGCAAGCGTGTGACGAAATGTAACGCCTCCTAACATATTTTGAACATCAGGTTCCAAAGCAGTTGTACTTACAGGTACGCCCACCTTACTTGCATATACATTTGGGCGGTCTTCGTCAAATCAAACCACAAATTGACGTAGATTTGTGGGGATGTGGTTACACGAGGTGCTTCAGGCAGGTCTGGTTGAGCATTCGCTTTCAGATAGAATGCATCTTTTGTTCCAACACTTCCATTTTAGCAATTTTACGTGTCTTATACATGCATGGGCAACTTATAACACACCAAAGACACAGAAAAACTCTTTAAATGTCATTATATTCCCTTCATACTGCCATTTAACTATTTATTTACAGCAAAGTTGCATCACTATTGGATCAGGGCTATTGTATCACTAAAACACTTTGACTCTTTTAAGGTCCCTCTTTATGGTGGATCCTGACAGAATTTCCATTGCATGTGAATGACTACTCCAAATATCAGTCGATTCCTTACATAAAGGCATTGGACTACTTAAAAAGGCTTTAGGTATAGCACAAAAACACATGGATTCCTTTAATAGTGTTTTTATAGTGGATCATGACCGTATTCTCATAGCTCCACAGTACAACACACGCTATGCCCTCCATTCTTCTACCCCATCACTTACTGGGGCTGTCACTGACAGTCAGTTTCCCTGTGACCTCCATATTTATTCACTGGGCCGAATCTCTACAATGAAAGCAGAGATGAATGGAAATAATAGCACATGGCTGCACTAGAATCACTAGACCGTGACTGTAATAGCAGCAGGTCGCTTTCTGTGATTTACTTGTGCCGTCTATTCTACATTTACCCGTTCTGCCCCCCTTGTGCACTTCATGGTTCTTTGCATGATGGCGAGAAAGCCATCTTAACTTAAGGCTATACTCTTTCTCCCTCTCTCTCTCTCTTAGATAGATCTTGATGTGTGCGTCCCATCCAGCTAGGCTCATTTTCAGATGCTGTTTGTGAGCACGAGAGCTGAGGAGTGTGATAAGAAGCAGAGACGAGGGCCTTTGAGTCGGGGATCTTCGGACCCCCTCCTGCTCGCGCTGTCGAGCAGCCTCTCTGAGCCCACGGTGCTGGACCTCCAGGGATCATCTGTATGTAACAGCTAAAGCCGCTCTTGAGGTTTATCGCTCTGTTTACTCTAATCAGTCAGCTCGGCAGCCATTACGGAGCAGCACTATACACACATCTCAAACGCCTGGAGAGGAGGTGAAAGGTTTAATTAAAGCATGCGTGTCACTTCCATCAGCGCTCGGCCATATTCGCCATTCCCCTCCACTGGATTTTTTCCTTTAAAGTGTCTTTTTATCTCAATTTTTTTTCCCAGTATCATTATTTTCCCATTTCTGACTTTCAAATTCACAGTTCAACTCTCTCTCTCTTCATTCATCCGACTTGAGAAATTACACCTGCTTTGAGGTCTGAAACGTCCATGTGTGGGTGCGATGAAAACGTTGGCGGCACAAATTGTTTTCGGGGAGGAAAGTGATTTTGGATTGTGACAGACGGAAAGTTTGCACTAAGATCTTCAGTGAGCGGGAACCACATTCGGCGAAGCCACTTGACTTATGTTGCCTGAATATATTTGAGCAGTGAGTATGTAAGAAATATAGTGAGCTGTATGATATAATCAGTTATTGGCCCTCCTTGAGGAAAATTTGATTATAGTATATTTTATTTCCTTTTATTGAAAGCTGTGGAATCCAATCTATATATCTTATTCAGACAGTTTCATTGGATGCACGTTCCTGGCCCAGAGTTAACTTGCTGTCTGTGTTTCTTGATCGGTCTGGCTAGTGGCTAGTAATAACTATTCATATTTAATTTATATTAATATGAATTTAAATGTATATTTCATTGTATAATAGTATTATTCAATTTTTACCATTTATTGTATGTTAATTGTATTAAATAAACCTCTACTGGTAACCCAAAACAATACTGGCTAGACATAATTTTAAACTGATAGCTAATGTAACTAACTTGTTATGTCTTTTAATTGTAATCAGAAATAATCTGCACAGACACTCTTCTTTGCAGATTTGTACCAGAAGTTACGTTAGACGACAATTTTAAGCATGCAGTAATAGGCAAATAAAAACATCAAAGATTGCAACCTTATAGGGACAGTTTAATGAAAAGGGATACAAAAATGATAATTCTGTCATCATTTACCTACCCTTAGATTGTTCCAAACCTCTATAAATGTATTTTTTTTGCTGAACACAAAGGAAGAAATTTAGAAGAATGTCAGATCTCACAGAGAAAATAAATACTTTGGGAGTAAATGGGGGGTGAGTTTTGACAATCTTCCTGATATCTTAAGTGTGCTCAGCAGAACAAAGACATTGATACAGGGTTAAAACAAAATGAGGATGAGTAAATGATAACATAATCTTCATTTTTGGGTGAAATATCCCTTTAAAAAACACCCTTTATTTATTGGAGATGTTCCTTCCTGCTGCCTTTCAAAGGCAAAATCAAATTTTTGCAAGTTGTATCTGCCTGATGGCATTACCTTGGTACAAAGCTCTGAGGGCTTCTATCAAACATAATTTTATGACCACGAAAAACAAAAACAGGTGGAAGGCAGGAACACAAATTAGGAGTGTTTTTTTCTCATCAATCTCCATCTGTCCTTGCATTCAGAACAACAGGCAGTAACAGAAATAATGAAGTGTGGATTACTATTCTGTATTGCACTACCACAGGTTTGGTGAAAAGCAAAGCTGCTAGCAAAAATCTATAAAATGGCAAACTAACAAACAAAGCATTAGGATATTGACTGCCTTCGTATCAAATGTTTATGAGCGCGCACAGAAAAACACCTCAGACTTAATTGTCTGCTTCGCTTTGATACTTTTTACTTTGCTGTCATTTTTTATTCTATCTTTTTTGCTGCAGTTTCTGAAACTTGGCAAAAGTTGAGTATTGTATCTTTACAGTACTATAATAGCCGCATTAAAGGATTAAATGATGGTAAATTGGTCACTTAAGCAAAATTATGATAACTTCAGAATGTTTTTAGGGGTATTTTTGAAAAAGAATTAATAATAGAAAAAAATGTATGCATAAACTTGGCAAAATTGTGTAAGAAAATGGTATTTAAAGCAAAAAATCTGCCAATTTTTGACCATCTCTGTTTAAAACGTACTTATTTTAAGAGTGTTAAAGACAAATGACATTTACAGCTAAATTTGACCTCATTGCTTGAGTGATAAATTATTATTACAAGCTTTAAGTGTTTAATAGCTATAAGTTCTGATTTCTCACCATATCCGCAAAAGGTTTTGTTTTAGACCTTAATATACTAAACTTGATCAGATTTATGCTTTGGTGCCTGTATGGTGAAGAAAAATAAATGTAGTTTCAAACGTATAAAGTCACTCTATTGAAACAAGTCTTTATATCCAACACAATTACTTTCACGCGTAAATGTGTTTCATTTCAAAGAGAAATAAATACCGGTTAAGAAAAATGTTTGTTGGCAGTGTTTGGTTTTAAAATATTTCAGAATGTGACAAGTTCCATCCCAAACTCCAACACAAGATTAAGTGACGGGGGAAAAAGAGCAAACACTGCCATGTTGTGGGTTGTAAACTTTAAATACAACTGTGGAAAATAAGCTAATGTAAGACAGCACCACATGGCTGCGCTGCAATGGCAGACTATTAATCCTTCACATTGACTGAAGGATGAAGCTCAGATCATCTCCCAGAGTGCTTGTAATCTTAAATGTCCTCCAGCCCCCCCGTGCCTGGCTTTGATCGTGGGACAAAGAGTCAGCCTCTGTGAGCGCAGAAATAAAATTGAGGCACATAGCAATATACAGTTGCTTAAGGCAACCCTTGCACTTTGAAGGCGATTGCTAAATTCGTGCCTCTGCTGGGTCTGACGGAAAAGAGAGGGAGAAAAGAGAACAAGCCAGTTTAAAGAGTGATAGGGAGGGGAAAGTAGTGCACAAGAAAAGTCACAACAATTCCGCGGGTCTTCAGACAAGCGTTGAGGGGTAACTTTACTAAACAGCTGTGCCACGTTTGTGAGTTCCACATATTTCAGCACTGAAACACAACCCACATGTGGGGCAGCACGTAAAACGTTATTTCACTAACAACCTAAGCCCATATGCACAGACTTTTGAGTCTACTTTCAAACAAAGTCAGTAGTCAAAAACTTATTTAATAGGCCACTCAATCCAAAGAGTAAACACAAATAATCGGAATGAAGTATGAGCGCAGGTACTGTATACTCCAAATATATTTAGGGATAGTTGATTCTGACAGTAAAGTCTTATAGAAAGTTTAAGTGCAATTTTAGGTACTTTTTTTAGGTATTTGTATACAGAGTACTTTGTACTGTAAAAAAGTATACCGATATCCTATTCAAATAAACTTATTTTTATAATAGTCACTTCCCCACAAAAATCACGCATGCCCCAGGACCGACGTTATCTTCTGTTCTGTGTTTGGTTGTAATACCCCATTTCATTTTATATTTACTTTATATTAAAATTTGATTGTCTATTATTGTATAAAATTTTATTAAAACTACAGTTATTAAATGTTGCGGAGGTCTACCAGAAGTTAAGTTTGGGCCACATAACGTTTGTTATTGTTGTCGCAGCTAAAACCATCTATAAAGAGAGCTTGTGTTTGCAAATGCGTATTAGAGAGGGGCACAAGCACAGACAGTACCTTTCTCTTTTTTCCGCTCAGCCCAAAACAATCACATTCATCCTAGTACTGCCTCACCACGCCATCGTGCATAAAGCTCAGCAATACACAAATCTGCTGTCAACGCTCTCTTTCAAATGTAGACGTAACCCAGAGGTGAAAAATGGAGCTTTCAAGACGTAGCTTTTCTAATCCGTCTCCAAATCAGCCTGAGCAGACTTTGTAGAGATACAGAGACGTCTCCCCTGATCCAGGATCGGATAGATTGGCAACTGCGGCAGCTCCGGCAAGCCCCATAATCCATCAGTGCTTGTTACACCACCCGAATTCATCAAAGCAAGTTGAAAATGAGAGATGGGTACAGCAGCGTTGGAAGCAGTCGCTGAGCATTTGTCAGTCTGTCATTTAAAAAATGGCATTCTTTGTTTATTTTTGGAAATAGATTAAATTACATTGTATCTGCGAGAGATGGATGCTTGCTTCTGTAAAGCCAATTGATAACTCTGTTCCTCCACAGGCTGCCAGAAATGCTAAATCAATTTACTGCAAACGCTGCCGCATCAAAACAAAAAACATCAGGAGCCTCTGCCAGGGTTTATGTTCTGGACCCACTTTTGTGGGTCATACATCAACATCTCCAAAATCCTATTTTCCTGTTGATTTTTAATATCGAATTATTCCTAGAGTTTGTTTTGAAATTGTGCTGGTGCTGATATGCTTTGTTCAACGACATGAAAATCCACCAGCTACAAAATGCCATACAGATTTGTACCGTAATTCACAATAGACGGAGTTGACCAATACTGACCTGTGAAAGTAAAATTAGTTTGAAGTTAATGATTAGACTTTGTTAAAGGAACAATATGTAGATGTTAGTGTCATCTAGGGGTGGGGTTGTGAATTCCAACCAACGGCTCACTCCACCCCTCCTTTTCGAAGTACTACAGTGGCTCTCACAGGGCAAAATTGTTTACACGTTTTTGCTTTTTGCCAAATGAGATAACATATTCACGAAACACGCTATGTAGAACAATTTGTCAGTTTAGGGCTTCTGTAGAAACAACTTGGAGAATTCCATGCAAGGAGACCAGCTCTGTTAGGGAGGGACAAGGATGGAGCCCAAATGCAGGCAGCTTGACACTAAACAATGATTTATTCACACAAATACAAAGCAAAAACACATGAGGGGGTAAAACAACAATGAAAAACTGAATAAACCACAGACTAAACAGGACACAATAGACTGACTCAACTAGACTTTCATAAGCCTTAACAAAACTTACATTGACTAGACTTGACTATAACTACAGACCACAGAACAGGAACAAAACAAGAAGTCTTTTTAGGACAAGAAAAAAATCGAACTAGCACAGGACAGAAGACACAAGGGCATAATAAAGGGAACCAAATCAAGAGGGGAACAGGTGCGGGGCATGAAATCATTAGCAATCAATAATGAGGAAACGAGGGGGCGGGGACAAAGACAAGACAGGAGGACACATGGAACGTCAAAACAAGTAATACCATGTGTCTCACACGAAACACGTGGGGACTGTCATGACCCTGCCACAAGGCAAGGAACGCTTGACAAGGAGAGGCAGGATCAGGACACAGCGGTGTATGTAGATAGAAATAGCTCATTCTAAGGTAATAAAAACAAAACACTACATTATGTTAGGTCTTTTTATACACCTCTAAACACATACTGTAAGTTATGTATACTATTGCATTTTTTTCAAAAGATCTTCCCAAAAATGTACAAATGTTTTCCTTTAGCTCAGTGGTTATAGCATGGAGCAAACAACGCCAAGGTAATGGGTTGGATCCTAGGGATTGCAAATGTGTAGTATAATGCAATGCAAGTCGTTTTGGAAAAATAACGTTTGCCAAATGTAAATGTGAACATTTAATGTATCGTAAAAGAAAAACTCTTCTCTTCTTAGTGTGACAATGGGAAACCATAAAACACAGTGAGAAAGACAACAATTGAGATGCCATAAAGCTCTAAGCTGCCATTATTTCTTCACTAAGAACACTCTGCCATACTACTTGCTTTAACACACACGAGTAGAACAAAGGAAAATCTCAAGAGAGATTCAAAAAACTTTTCCTGAACTTCTCCGAACCCTGCGCACTACACAAAAAAAGCTGAGACCAAGTCTAGAACAGCACATTACAAGAGAAGGTCAAAGACAACTGGAGATATTTCCAACCATGACTAAGACCACACACCTGTTGCATAGAGACCAGCAGTCTAATAAATCTAAAAGAGTCTTCTTAGAAAGCACTCTGCAAACAGGCAGTTTAAGGTAAACATCAAGACCGACACTGCAAGCTATTGGCAGCACTGGAGTGATCGATACATTAACAGATCAGAGAGGACCTGCAGCATCTAGCAAGACAAAGCACTCAGACCGTGATGAACAGATAGAAGAGCGGAAGGAAGAGATGTGTGTGCGTCAGGGTGTGAATGGAAATTAGGGAAATAGATTTTGAATTCACCTGCTCTGTCCAAACTTCTTTGTTCACGGCTCTGGTTTTTACTTCTACATTTTCTTCCAGAATATTCACTTTCTCAACTCGTCTTGACCATCCGACTACAATTTACAAGTTCATGCACATGCATTATCTTTAAAGTCACAGTGAAAAAAAAATACAATGCCTATTTTTTTGTAAATAGTTTATCAATGTGGGACATTGTCTTTTTTAAATTTGTGTGTCCTCACAATCTTAAGTAAAATCTGAAAATGCACTTCTGTCCTGTAGTTACTGTCCATCTTAACTGATGTATGTTAGACAGCTTGGGCGGAGCATCTGTTAACTCCTCCCCTTCAATTGTGAGTCTGCTCCCAGTTCCATTTTAAAATGCAACGGCTGTTTTTCCAACCAAATCGCAGAGAAAGATAAAAGCCACTCTCACAATTTTTCTCATTTGAAATTCAATTTCACTTGAAAATGCGTCTAAATATGGAAGAAAAAACAATCCCAACTTCTGGTTCACAGTGTCTTCAATGTCTTTTAAAGGTCCAGTGTTTGATATTTACTGGCATAGCGGTGAGGTTGCTAACTGCAACCAACAGCTCACTCCACCCCTTCCCTTTCGAAGTGTTACGAAAACTGATACGGGATAACAATGTTTTCATTTTTAACTGTAGAGCAGTTTGTCCATTTAGGGCTACTATAGAAACAACAATTCAAAATTCACACAAAAGGACCGGCAGTGCATAAACATAGAAATAGCTCATTCTAAGGTAATAAAAACATAACTTTCCATTATGTAAGGTCTTTATAAACCTCTGAACATAGTTATGTACATTTTATTTCATTTCGGTCAAAAGATCCTCCAACATCCTCCCAACATGCAGCCCCATTAAAGCTAAAGGTGACCACATCTGTAAACAACTTACAAAAATGAATGAGTAATGTCAAACAGCTTTCCAAACACTTCCCCATCTGCCATTGGTCTAATAAACTCATTCTTAACTCATATCATTGGTTAATCCAGGAAAAATGGGACGTTTAGCATCCAGCAGTCCATGACTCCTAATGCAGCCTTATACAGTAGCTTTCATTTTTAGAATTTTCTACTGTCTGTTTCAAAACTCTACACCACAGATTTGATGTTTTGTACACAGCAGCTGCGTCTTTCTTGCATCACCCACTCTCCTGCTCTCTCTGCAAAATTAATCCTTAACAACGAAAGGTTAACATGATGTTTTATCCCATGCCATAAGACATTCGCCAGCACACTGTGCTGCGGGCGTAACCACTGTGCGTGAATAAAAAACTCCCTCTTTGCTCTTGTGTATATTTTCATAAACAGCTTTTTAAACACAATGATTGGACAGAAATGCACTACATTGATGGCTTGATGCTAATTTGTCAATCATAATTCAAATATTTTGTATAATTAACCCTAAACTCAATAATTTACCATGTCATATATGTTAAAAATATATATATATTCAAATATGTGAGTGTGTATTTGTGTGTTATACATATTATAAAAATATGTTGGATAGTTAGCCAGTCGGTCACCTGTCGAGGTTTATTCTGCAGCTATGACCGGCTGACTGTGTATTACCTCTGACTTTCACTCTGATTTCAAATGAAAATGACATGTACACCACAACTCTCATTTACTCAAATCTTTAATAACATACTTCAGATTCTCCTCCATCGTCCAGTCACAATGCAGCCAAAGAGGTGCTGGACTCTCTCAAGACACACACACACATACTTGACCCTTTCACTAAATCTTTTGCACCACACTACACACAAATCACAGCGGCTTCACAAGGACGACAAACATTGGCGACTCAAAGCTTTATCGCAATCCACCTCCATCCCTTTCCCTCTCACCTCTTCGGTTCCCATTTTCCTCCCTCTTTCTGTTTTTAATCTCGACATCCCCCAATGGACAGAAAATGTCAGCCCTCTTGCGTCTGTTGCTTTTAAATGTCTTTTTCATGCCACTTTCTCCCTGAAGTGTTTCGTTCGCCTGTTCTCCTGCGAGGCCCGACACCTCTCTTCTGCACAGTCCATCAGCCATGCGAGAACCCCGCCTCAAGAAAACTCTTCTCTACTTTTTATCTCTTTCAATTCCTTTACCCCCTATTTAAAACAATTGTCACGGGCTCATCGCAATCGTTCACCTAAGAACAGTGCGTCTCCATCACAGCCTCCGCAGGGGATTATGGGATAATGAGGCAGATCAGGAAACAGGCAAATCTTACACCTGCTGCTCCAAACGAGGACACGGATTGTGCAGAAATTGCAGATTTTTTTTTAGCAAAGCATCAAGGCCAATTTTTTTATGTTTTTCAAGCATCTTTCTTTCCCACTTCCTTTTTTTATATTATTCAGCTCCACCACTCCCCCACCTTAAAGAGGAGATTTTTTGTAAGCTTACACAAGTGTAATATTAATCTTAGGGGTCCACAGAATGTATCTGTGAAGTTTCAGCTCAAAATGCACCACTGTTGTTTTATACCATGCCGTAAAGTGTAATGTTTTGCATGTGAGGAGGAACGCGCTGTTTTGGTCTGTGTCTCTTTAAGTGCAAATAAGCTTAACGTCTCCGCCCCCTTTCTGGCAGAAAACTCAGCCAGGGCACATAAAGCACATAAAGCGGATCAGAAACATTGCGTCTCGTCTTTAAACACCAAACACATGGTTTTCTATAGGTGAACAGACTCCTAACAAACTGTGTATTTCACTGTGTCTATTTTCAATATTTTCACTGTCAATGATTTTAGATTCAATAAATATTGATTCAGTATTCCATGCAAAGCTACTGCATGCTCGGGTACGTATACAGTATGTTTGCATATTTCATATATTCATAGTCAATAGAATTTAGTTTAATCACATTTATAAAAGACAGATACAGCAGTACGATTTACAGACAACCATTCTAAGGGGGTACAGTGGACAGAACTAAAGCACGAGCAGACAATACATAATTGCAATATCCGTGCATAAGTGTTGATGTACAATACGTTTTTTTTTTTTTTCATTTGTCTGTCAAGTATTTGCCAGAAGAGATGGGTTTTAAGTAGTTTTTTAATGTTGTGAGTGATATGGTTGAACGGACTGAGTTCCACCAGGAAGTTATTGTGAAGCAGAAAGAGCGGGAAAGCGATTTGCTGCACTTTTAATCGCTGGTTTGCTGAACGCAGGCTTCATGATGGGGTGTAGGAGTTTAGGAGGTTGTGAAAGTATGCCGGTGCAGATCCAGTTATAGTCCTGTAGACAAGCATTAGTGAATCTGATATGGGCTTCAACCGGTAGCCAGTGGAGAGAGATGAGAAGGTGCGTCACATGAGCCCATTTGGGCTGTTTGAAGATGAGGCTTACTGCTACGTTCTGAACCAGTTGGAGTGGTTTGATAGCCTTTGCAGGAAGGCCAGCAAGGAGAGAATTGCAGAAGTCCAACCTTGAGATTACCATGGCCTGGACAAGGAGTGTGCCGCATGCTCAGTGAGATAGTTTTTATCTGATTAAAGTTAGGCATTGACATATGAATAGTTCTGCCATGAAACTCTATATGGCGCAGTCTTAGAGTCAAAATCCGATATAATAACTACAATGACTTTGCTGCTCTTTGTTTAAATCTTGGCTAGTGATTGTTGCAGCAGTGCAGCAGTTGCAGCGTTTCAGAATCCTCCACCTGTATACATCTGCTACAAGGACCACGTAAGCTGTGTTTTTTTCATATGTCATATGTGCAGCAGTAGCATGTGGATATATTGGCAGTAGCAAGTCTCTTTAATTGCTCCGCAGCAGCAGCGTAGCAGATCTATTTCGTCAAGACCAAATACATATGTCATTCACACTACCATGCTAAACACCCTGAGAGTTTTCATGACAGACCAAAATTTCACATGTTAAACCAAGTCGCACCCATCCCCGATTATCTGCAACAAACTGAAAATTCTGTTATGAGCTCTGCACCCTCACAGCCCTTAAAACTCGCATGACTTTGCTTCAAAGCTGCTCTTTTCAATATCATGAAAATGCAAGGTGATCACTAGCTGTCAAATTCCATTGCAGTTTAGCGTCATACAAATGATATGCAAGGTCAGGATATGAACTCAAGTCCCCTTTTATTTTAAATAAAAATTGTACTAGCCTATCTTGTTCTTCCTGTATATACTGCAGTATCACCAATATATAAGTATACAGCCGCAGAAAACATTTAAGTCACCATGAAACGGAAGTTGCGATTGCCCTTCCCTTTTTGATTTTGGTTTGTTGTAAGTTGGGCCTGAAGGAAAGGGCTAAAAATGCCTGGCCATTGTACATTGAGTATAGTCCTTTCTATTCTTTGTTGCTCACATCATGTGGTGAAGAGTTGTTGTTGAGAGTGGAAGAGGAGCTTAATGTTTTTGATTAAAGATTACAAGTGAAAATTAATTAAATTTTTCTGTGCACATTATTATTTATTTTATTTATAATAATCAGGTGCAAAAAGGGTGTAAAACCCTTATAATTTTGCTGTTTGATGTCATGGTGATTTTAAGAGACCATTTCAGAATCTTTTTTTCTCTCATTTTAAAATGTACTATTTATAGGTGTTAGGGTAAAATGATCATTGTTGTAGATATTGTTACATCTAGCAATACAACTAGTTCTACCAGATTTCAAATAAAAATATTGTTTCTATTTGCATTTATTTGCAGAAAATAAAAACAAGTTAAATTAATAGAAAGGATGTTCTGTATTTCAGACCCCAAATACTGCAAAAAAGCTCATATTCACTTAGTTTGATAAACAAAAGTAATATGTGTACATGTATTTAGAAAAAGTAAAAAAAGATTAACTGATAACCTCATTTTTGTCAAAATTGTCATGTCTTGTCATGCTGTCAGTCTTTCACCTTGCTGTTGGATGACTTTAAGTTACTCCTGAGGTTTGGCCACACTGCAATGGCCACAATACACCTAAATGAAAATTAAAATCTAAATGAAAATTTGGAATGGTCTCTTATTTTTTACCACGGCTGTACAGTTGTGTTCAAAATTATTCAACCCCCACTGAAATTGATTGTTTTGGTCGGTTTGACATTGATTATGATCATTCAGTCATCCTGCTTGCAATTAAATCAAAGAGGCACGTGTAGGTCAGACAAATATAACATAACATTTATAATGAAATAACCACAAATGTCTTTTTTGAGCTCACATCATTATCAGTTTTATTCAACCCCCAAGTGACATTCAATCTTAGTACTTAGTACAACATCCTTTTACAGTTATAACAGCTTTTAAACGTGAAGCATAGCTTGACACAAGTCTCTTGCAGCGATCTACGGGTATCTTCGCCCATTGATCATGGGCAAAAGCCTCCAGTTCAGTCACATTCTTAGGCTTACGCACTGCAATTGCTTTCTTTAAGTCCCACCAGAGGTTCTCAATCGGATTTAAGTCTGGTGACTGCGATGGCCACTTCAAAATGTTCCAGCCTTTAATCTGCAACCATGCTCTAGTGGACTTGGAGGTATGCTTGGGATCATTGTCCTGTTGAAAGGTCCAACGTCTTCCAAGCCTCAGGTTTGTGACGGACTGCATCACATTGTCATCCAATATCTGCTGGTACTGAAAAGAATTCATGGTACCTTGCACACTCTGAAGCTTCCCAGTACCTGCAGAAGCAAAACAGCCCCAAAGCATGATTGACCCCCCGCCATGCTTCACAGTAGGCAAGGTGTTCTTTTCTTCATAGGCCTTGTTCTTCCTCCTCCAAACATAGCGTTGATCAATGGGCCCAAACAGTTCTAATTTTGTTTCATCAGTCCACAGAACACTATCCCAAAACTTCTGTGGTTTGTCCACATGACTTTTGGCATACTGCAGTCGACTCTTCTTATTCTTTGGGGACGGCAAGGGGGTGCGCCTGGGAGTTCTGGCATGGAGGCCTTCATTACGCAGGGTGCGCCGTATTGTCTGAGCAGAAACTTCAGTACCCACATCTGACAAATCTTTTCTCAGTTCCTCAGCAGTCACACGGGGACTTTTCTCCACTCTACGCTTCAGGTAGCGCACAGCAGTCGAAGTCAGCATCTTCTTTCTGCCACGACCAGGTAGCGTTTCAACAGTGCCCTTTGCCTTGAATTTGCGAATGATGCTTCCTATGGTGTCTCTTGGTATGTTTAACATCTTTGTAATCTTCTTATAGTCATTGCCCTTCCTGTGAAGAGTAATCACCTGTTCTCTTGTCTTCCTGGACCATTCTCTTGACCTCACCATGTTTGTAACCATACCAGTAAATGTCTAGAAGGAGCTGAGTATCGCAGTCATTTTAAAGCTGCCTAATTGGTGGTTATTAGGCTTTATTGCTGCTCCCTGATATCCACAGGTGTTTTCAATACCTGATTGAAAACACTTCATTGAACCTCTGTTCTTCAGAGTGGTAGTCTTTAAGGGGTTGAATAATTATGTCAATGAAGAATTCACAAAAGAAACATTTACTACTGTATTACAAAACTAATTGATGTCATTTTAGTTGCATATGGTTCTTTAAGAAGTCCTTGTAGGATTTCATTCTGAATACAATTACAAATGTACACTAAATTCCCTAAAACCATTTACAGCATTGGGGGTTGAATAATTTTAAACACAACTGTATAGCAAAGCTTTTGTCATGAAAAAGACAGATCCATGAATGGCCTAATAGTTATCTATATCTAATCAGATAAATTTCACAAATAAAACTCGAACAATAACACAGACCTGTGATCACAGATAAGAGAGTATAGCGGCACAGCTTCAGCCAGGGATGACTAGAGGGTGATGTTGAATGACGCAATACACCTGGAAAACAGCATTAAAGAAGATTAACTGATAGATTGAATGATAAATGCAAGAATGAATGACGGGTGCAACAGGTCTCTCTCTCTCTCTCTCTCTAACTGCTATCAGATTTATCAATAGTATTAGAGAGAAGCAGCAGAGGAAATGAGTGATCATGAAGAGAATGCTGTTTATCTTTACATGGCCAGATCAGGTGACTATAGGTAACTGTGGATCAATGTTTGAAGCAGACAGATATAAATGTCAATCTGTTGAGACAAGCCACACATCTTCAGTAATGTGTGTTGACAGGAAGCCAGACAATACTCACAAGATAAGATAAATTCACACACACAAAAACAGACAACCCTGTTGCCAGATTTCACTAAATGTTTTCTTCTGAGCTAAAGAATTATGCTTTTTTACCAAACAGTTCTTGGCCACCATTTACCACCATAGTAGAAAAATTGACAATAGTTAAAAGTGTCTCTGAACTGTTTGCTTTCTCACATTCTTCAAAATATCTTCTTTTGTCTTCAACAGAACGGAATTAGAGCACTTTTCCTACTGTGGTAGTCAATGATGGCCAAGAACTGTTTGGTTACAAGCATTCTTCCAAATATCTTTCTATGTGTTCATGAGAACAAAGAAATTTATTCAGATTTGGAACAACTCGAGTGAGAGTAAACGAAGACACAATTTTCATTTTAAGGTCAACTGTTCCTTTAACAAATAAACATTAGATATACATACAATGTACACTAAGATGAAATGTGTCCGATAAGTGGATCTTTGCGTGGGATCAGTAAAAATACGTATTTGAAATAAAAAGCACTTTTCTTGTTTTGCTGTGTTTTGCTCGTGTTGTGTTCTGCTCGTGTAGCTCATTTTAGACCAAACACTTTGTATACGTGTTCAATTCTAAAGAATTTGTTTATTGAGATTAGACGGTGATTGTGAAATGTGATTGTTAGCAAAAAAATGAGAGAGAGAGATGTATTCTGTCAAAATTCTGTCTTTTGTCTCTGCAAATGTGAAATTGAGATAAATGAGACCATGTAAGAAATCCAAATTACCCAACAGGAGAGAGAATGAGGAAAAAAGTCTAGACCAGAAACCGCAGGATTAAGAGACCTGGAGAGAGAGAGAGCGAGAAAGAGCGAGAGAGCAAAATGTTAAAGTAGAGAACAGAGGGACAGATAGCCAGTGCACATAACCTTTCCCCTTATCTCTGTATCCTTAGTTCATCTCTTCTTCTCTGAAGTACAGAAGTTCGAGAACAGGGGGATCAGATGGAAGGTCATCCTGACCATTCTGAGCTCAAATCACACTGGGTAAATTGTGACGAGGTCATTCATGTGACAAACTGTAGTCCATTCAAATGAACTATGGCTTCTTATTGCCAGCAGAAAAAAAGGCATTCCATCACTGATTATTGTTATTTTGAACGCTGTGACGACAATGAAAGCCAGGCTGTGGCAGAGAGCCAAAAGAGATCAACCCACACCACTTCTATTTCGATAAAGGGCGAAGCTTTTAAATCTGTCACAAATGTATGTCATATCTTTCTACAAGTGTATGATAAAGAATCAAGCATTTTTGATTTTGGTGATTTGCCAGACTAGAGGTAAATTCACTAAACGATTGGGCAAAAACATACATCTTATTCACTTACCACAATGCGGTTACAATACAGTACAACTGCAATACAATTTAACCAGGTGCCAGAAACGCTAAAATGGCGCCCATGAGAAGCAAGTACTAAATGGAATTTTATTAAAAAGAGATGTTTGTGTACATTTTTATTGATCAAGGCAGCAGTAATTCATCATAATGGGGAAGAGAGTTATAACCTGGCGTACATCCAGACTCGCGCAGTGTAGTCAAGTGCACTTTTGCCATTTCAAAGAGTGCTGAAGCTTTGCTGCACAGTCTCAGCGATGTATGCCAATATGCACTGTGCAAATGATACATTTACATTTATGCATTTGGCAGATGCTTTTATTCAAAGCGAGTTAGGGTGTATTTAAGATTAATGTTTTTGATGTGTTTTTGTGTTCTCTGAGAATCAAACCCACAACTTTTTAAGCCCAGTACTGAATTTGTATGTATTTTTGCGCAATTCATCGATTTGCATATTTTGGTGGTACAGGGATGACGTGTTTTTGTGGGCCAACCTGGAAGTTAGCACCGCACTGGTTCCCTCGACCGAAAGCCTATGCATTTTTCCCATAGACTTTTCGAAGATTGTAAAAAATAGGATATGTGATTAACAAAGGTGTATCATATATTAATTTTTTTGTCTACCAAGACTATCTTTACAAATGAACACAACATTTGTTAAATTTAAAGCCTAAATAAAATTGACAGAAGTAAAAAGCTAACATGAGACTATAAACAGACTACACTATGGTCGCTCGTTTTCTAAGTCACCACCACCAAGGCTCTGACAACTTATTCAAACTTTATTTAAAATGTGTTTCCTGGTAAGTAATTACTGCGTGAATGAATCCCCTTCCACTTTTTAAGAGATTCATGCCAATTGTTTTTTGGAGATTTGAATTTGCGATGTCGTCTAACATCACCGCCAACTAAAGGAGTCACTTTAAGCTACTTAATGCCCCTTTGTTTTGTCTCTTGTCGGTTTCTTGTCGTTCAGTTCATGTGTTTGCTTGGTTCCTTGTATTCAACGTGTCGTAGTTCCTGCTTTGCATGGTTCTGAAGTTTATTGTATGTTGTAGTTTATTTGTTTGCTCATTTTGTTCCCCCTCGTGGGAAGTGTTTGGTTTTGTTTAGCCATATTATTTATCATACTGTTTCATGGGATTTGTTTTTGTGTTTATATTTTAATAAAATATTTGTATTAACCTTTACCTGCCTGCACTTGGGTTCTGTCAATTCGTAGCGTGACATTAGCAACTGACATTTTTAAGACAGAGATTTAAGACAGAGACAGACATTTTTAAGACAAAGCTTTAAAAAATCACGAGCGGGATATAACTTTTGTGTTTTATGTCATATATTAAAACTTTCAAATATTTGTAGGTTTTGTTAACCACAGACGATGGGACCAAAAACCAATATTCTTTGGGCCGATTGAACCGGAAGTGCCAACATGCTTCTGGGGTTTACATACAAAAAAATGTAATCTCTGATGTACTCTATCTAGACAGCACTTTACAAATAGGGTTGTTGCTATTATACTCATAGATAATCATATCTTGTGACACTAAAGCCGTAGCACAAACGTACAAATATAGCTAAGAGGAATACAGGTAATTAACTCCGTCCACCACTTGAAATATTCCACTTAGTTTTAAAAGGCGCATTTGCTCCCCCCTCACCTGACTATGATAAACTGCAGCACATTTATTCATTTCAAGGCATCATATCACAAGCGCATGGCATCTCCAATCGACCAGCGCATCTCATATCATTCACACATCAAAACAACCTCGCCTGGCCCCTGGTGACCTCAGTGTGCTGTCTAAGAGATAGTTTCAGCAAAGCCTCATAAAGGACATCGGGACGCAGAAGAAAAGAATCCGGCGGAAAAATGATTACGGTATCTGATTAATGTCTAAATATAGAGAAGTAGAGCTGATCTAACCGCTCCTTGAGCTATGCACGGTAAAGAGAGAGAGGAAGGCCACGGATGAGGCAGAGATCGGGGGGAGACTTGATTTACTTTGCACAGTCGCAGCTGCTCTTGATATGAAAATAACCCGGTGGAGCTTGATGGATGGAAGAAACTCCATTATGAGGTCATTTCTGATGAGGCCAGGGAGCCCAATATGGGCGTGGAGAGAGAACGAGCGAAGCGGCTCTCGAGGCAAATATCCTAATGAATACATTCATTTAAGTGTGACTAATTACAAGGACAATCAATGCTTTATCTGTCATAATGCGAACGGATGCCGATAGGTAATTAAATAGTCGAAGTGGTCCGAAAGGTTAATTAAAGAACTTGCTCGGAAAGGTCGGGGCATCCTGACAGTGATTACGGAGGCACTGTTAACCCGATTCGTCTGCCGCCGTACTGAGGTGCAGTTTCCTGAGATTGGGATCAAATTATTTTCCCATCATCGATGCAACTGCAGGTCTATTCAGAGAACACACGCAAGCGAGGAAAACTACATTTGCATTTGGATGTAACAGTTGCGAATATAGAATAATACTCACTTTCTAAAAATGAAGCATAGTCGACAATGACCTTAATTAAGTAGTCAAACCGTGGTGAAACTATTATTGGCCATGCATGAGTTATCGGGGGTCTTTTAATTAATTATTCAAATGTAAATTAGAGCCATTAAAATAAATCAATTGGCACTTTCTTGTTTTCAGCAAAGTTCAGAACAACCTCTGATGTGCCTCCAAGCAAACAAAGCTACATCCAATCTCCAAAACCAGACTGCAGAGGGAGCATCAGGTAATTTGGTTCCTTTTGAATTCAATGCAAAAACGTTTAACAGAAATTGTAAAAACAGGGCTTGGGTACTTCCTGCCAAGTTCGGCACAGGTATATAAGCGTGTCTCTCATTTATTATCATTAGGCTGAATTAATAGCCTGTGCAAATGGTTTCCCAAGATAATTATTTTTTGAATGCTTTGGGATGAAAGCTGTATTTATTGCACCTGCTCCCAAGACTTAAATGTTGCATAATCGTATCTAACCTTTAACACTTATAAACGCTAATCGTAAATAATAATCAAATAAACATCTAACGGAAGCATTTGTAAAGGTGTTTAGAAATAGATGAATCATTCTGATCAGTGTTGCTATTTCTTGCCCAGCTGATGGAAAACGAATATGGCCACGTGTCAGGCTGCACAGCCTTGCTGTTATTGGATTCGATTAGGAACTAGAAATCATTTGACAACTTTTCTTGTTATGTTTGTTTGTTTTTGGTTTGTTTTCAGTCTCGCACACATTTGCAACATTCTCGCTTTGTTGCATCAAGAGTAGTTGGCAGAGCACAGAGCGGCCCAACATATCAGTCAAAGTGGAGAAGGATCCAACGTGAGGGTGATTTAGACAGCAGGTGAGAGACAGATGGAGGGGCATTGCTCGTGAATGCCATCTTTGATCACTCTGGCTGCGTGTTTTAACACTGCAAATAAACACTTGGAGACAAAGACAAAATACAGTTTCTGAAGGGGTTTTTGGTGGTACTTTCACATATCTCATCTGAAATGAATGAGAATTTAAAATATAATGCTGTGTATTATTTATAATATCATATTATTGTGGGTTATAACTTGGTTAGAGAAAATGTCAATTGTACTGTTACTTTAAAGCTTTGAGTAAAAAGTGCAAACCACAAATGCTTAAATAATATGTATTTTGGTTTTGAACACATTTCTAAAACCAAACTTTTGTAAATATGACCTTTCAAAAAGAAAATCTCTCTGTCGGGTAGAAGAAACTTCACATTAGCATAAATTCAACAGTGATGTGTCATCTATATAACACAGACTGTGACCAATTTATTCATTACAATTTTGGGTGGCTAAAACAATGTTTGGTCTTTTATTTTGCCTTTTGCATTTTTGCTGTTTCATACTTGTTGAACTGTTTGAATTGTGCTGTTATACTTATAATAAGCCCCCAAAAGGTCAGTGCGTGTTCACTGAACTGGATCTTTTTTATTGGGTAACACAAACGTTCAAAGGCTTTCTTGCTGCCAAGATTTTAATGTATTTGTACTTCCGAACCATCAAGTGATTGAGGACGCAACAAAAGCTAAATGAGATTTTTATTCTCTTTCCACTGCCGTCATGTGCTCAACACCTAATCACAGCCAGACGCCATTATTATATGTGTAATACCATGGCTTGTTTGTAGGTATTTTTAAGGCAAAGGAAAGTGGTGTAATATTCTTTTATCGTACACCTTATTTTGCCTCAAAGGAATTCATTCGCACAGCTACTTCTTGAATAACAGCTTTAGAGGTCAAATTTAGTTGAGTCTATAAAGGTAATGCAAAAAGACCACAAGTCCAGACATTCTGTCCTCCTGTTCAACAAAATAACACCAAGAGGTTGCACAAGAAATTTCAAGTCAATCGCTTAATAATGCCTGTAACAGATTAGGGAATAATTGCAAACATAAAGGCAATATAAAAGTCCTGCCAAATTGCTTATTTAAAAATGTGTACTGCAGGTAAATATAAAAATAAAACTTTTGCACAATAGTAAACAATTTCAATCAAAAAAGGTAACAATAAGGTGCCTAGATTAGTTAAGGCATTAGCTATGAAGCAACAATAAACAATACTTCTACAGCATTTATTGATATTAATTCATGTTAATTTCAGCATTTACTAATACATCATTAAATGTTGTCACTGTTAACATTAGTTCATGAACAACTGTATTGACATGATTTAACATTAACAAGGAATAATAAAATGTTCATTATTAGCTAATGTTAGCTTATGCATTTACTAATGTAAACTTTTAGTGCACCATATTGTAAAGTATCACACGTTTTACATTTAGTATTACCATAAAAACTATAAAAACAAAGCAAAAAAATGTATATATAAAATTTATAAATAAATAAAAAAGTCACTAAAATTGTTAACTGAACATCAACTAAACTAAAAATTAAATAAAACCATAAAAAAATATATATAATTATAAACTAAAAAAACAAACTCAAAACAAAACTATACTAACTCTACTGCAGTGTTTTCCTGCATTGTTGTTTTTATGAAGGAGAGATTCTGAGAAAACCATGCATACCAGATGCAGTAGCTGTGTGACAGAATGGTGTCACATATGCCTGGATGCTAGATGACAACCCCCATGTCAACACCGTTCCAACCCCTTCCACCATCTCTGACACGCCGTCAGAATCAACAGGGACTCTTCTAATGCAAGCAGATGTAATTGCCACTCCTAAACAAGAAAGGGAAGCACGGGTGGAGTGCAGCACAGTTGAAGAAAAGCTCGGTCGATGAGAAGCCGCGGTGGGACCTTGTAATTTTCCTGTAACTTTTCTATTAGGAAAAGCGAGGAGGAGCGTCCTCTGCTTAGACTCCATAACATCAAAGCCGTTTCTCCCGCTCCACGTGTCTGCGTCTTGACAATGGCAGTTGAACTGTGAATGAAAGGGTCCGCTGGTGATGTAAATGTAATATCACAGTTTCAAAGTCTTGCGATTCAGTACCTTCACAACACAGTTGGGCACGGGAGAAATAAAAAATTAGACATACAGAAATGACAGAGAGAAAAATGGATGTAATGGCTGGACAGGCATTATACAGTACATATTTTCGGCCATTAATGCTTTTATTTTTGTAAAAATGCATAAGCATAAGAGTATCCTGCGGCAGAGTTGTGAGAGAACATCCAAGAAATCGTATTTTCTTGAATTATAATTTATTAAGTAAAATATCCTAATAAAACAGCTCTACCTGTTCAGCTGAGCACAGTTATTACTATTTCACTTCTGTAAGGCTTAGTAATGCTTATGAAAGTCTGCCAGGCTTACGTGCCAAAAATCAAGATGAAAATTAAAGCCACCTGTCTCGTAGGCATTCTTTAAATGTGAAAAACGCAAACGGAGGAGGCAGGGGCATCTGAAAAAGATGAACACTAGACTGAAGAAATTATAGCAGACACATCTGTGATGACTAAACCATTTCCGTGTGGGACATTCACAAGAAGAATATCTGATGTTCGAGATAAAATGTGTGTCTGTTGCACGAGCTGGGTGGCAGATTTGGACTTCTCCCTCAGTCCAAATGAGTCTTGTGGTCTCTTTACATGTCTCATTGCGCAAGGCTATAGCAAGAGAAATGAGATACATTCTCTGCATGTGCTCCCCAGACTGATTCATAGGGCCTCTCGGGCCTGCAGGTATTGTGGGTGATTTGCATAATTGTTTTGCACTTGTTGGCTGTGGGAGGATCCTGTAGGGCAGAGAATCAGAGAGGGAGGAGAGTACACAGAACATAAAGGGCATCTCTGCTTCATAAACAATGAGGGTCAGTAGCAACTGTGAGTCACAGTCCTTCTGAAAGAATCAAGTGCATTATGAGCATATGCTGTGACATAAGATGCATTCCAACAGATAATAACGGGCCTAAACACAAGGGATTATGACAAAATGAGATGAAAATCAAATTCTAATCACCTCGCATCTCAATAGGGTTGAGGCCAGGACTCTGACTGGGCCACTCCAGAAGGCAAATTTTCTTCTGTTGAAGCCATTCTGTGGATTTACTTCTATGCTTTGGGTCGTTGTCCTGTTGCATCGTCCATCCTCTGTTAAGCTTCAGTTGGCGGACAAATGGTCTTAAGTTTTCCTGCAAAATGTCTTGATAAACTATGGAATTCATTTTTCCATCGATGACAGTAATCCGTCCAGGGCCTGAGGCAGCAAAGCAGCCCCAAACCATGATGCCCCCTCCACCATATTTCACAGTTGGGATGAGGTTTTGATGTTGGTGTGCTGTGCCTTTTGTTCTCCACACATAGCGTTGTGTGTTCTTTCCAAACAACTCAATTTTGGTTTCATCTGTCCACTGAATGTTTTGCCAGTAGTGCTGTGGAACATCCAGGTGCTCTTTTGCAAACTTCAAACGTGCTGCAATGTTTTTTTTGGACAGCAGTGGCTTCCTCCGTGGTGTCTCCCATGAAGTCCATTCTTGTTTAATGTTTTCCTTATTGTAGATTTGTCAACAAAAATGTTAGCATGTACCAGAGATTTCTGTAAGTGTTTAGCTGACACTCTAGGATTCTTCTTCACCTCATTGAGCATTCTGCGCTATGCTCTTGCAGTCATCTTTACAGGACGACCACGCCTAGGGAGTGTAGCAACAGTGCTGAACTTTCTCCATTTGTAGACAATCTGTCTTACCGTGGACACATGGACATCAAGGCTTTAGATATACTTTTGTAGCCCTTTTCAGCTTTATGTAAGTCAACAATTCTTGATCGTAGGTCTTCTGAGAGCTCTTTTGTGCGAGGCATGGTTCACATCAGAAAACGCTTCTTCAGAACAGCAAACTCAAAACTGGTGTGTGTTTTTTATTGGAAAGGCCAGCTTTAATCAACACATCCAATCTCATCACATTGATTGGACCCCAGGCTGGCTGACTCCTGGCTCCAATTAGCTCTTGGAGAAGTCATTAGCCTAGGGTTTCACATACTTTTTCCACCCTGCACTATGAATTTTTACATGTTGTGTTCAATAAAAACATGAAAACATATAATGTTTGTGCGGTATTAGTTTAAGCAGACTGTGTTTCTCTATTGTTGTGACTTAGATGAAGATCAGAACACATTTTATGACCAATTTATGAAGAAATCCAAGTAAGCCCAAAGGGTTCACATACTTTTTTTTTCAACTGTATATTTTTCAGCTGAGCACGTACAATATCTCAAATGTTTCCAACTGCTTTTAAATCCTGAGAAAAAATACATTAAATATATATTTAATAAATAATTAATATGCACAGTTAACAGACATCTATTATTCTAAACACAAACCTTTATTCTGGATGTGATTACTCGTTGAACAGCCCTAAAAAAACAGATTCGTCATTAAAAATTTAACTTAATTTTTATCCCAAAATTTAACTGAGACAGCTAAACACTAGGAGAGAACAAAAATACAAAACTGAATAGAAAAAAACCTGATATACATATGTTTTGTTGGTATAGCTCAACCTATAGGAATAAGTAGACGTCATATCTTTAAACAATCGCCACAGCTGTACAATATATATAGTTTTTTGCATATTGTTACTCCACTGCATATCGGTATTCAGTGTGACAATATCCCCGCTTGTGCGAAATTTCTTAGTTCTTTCCACTCTTTGGTAGTCTTTAACTCTAACTACATTAAATATGCACAAAGTACCATTTTAATATTCAAAATAAGTAGCAGCGTGCAGACCAGGCAGAATTTAAGATCTCAAAGGTAGGCCAGGATTTTTGTATATTCAAGGTTCAGCAGATTCTCTTCAACAGACCTGCATTCACAACCCATCGAGATATAATCTAACACCAATTCTTCTAACACCAGTCTAGCTATTTTAGTCAGCTATTCTTACCAACAGTCTGTTCTAAACACTCTCTTTGATCTTTAAAAATATGTATAATTTTAGTCTCTTAGATTTTTTTGCAAGTCTTTTAAAGCATGGTGCTTATAAGCAAACTGTCTTACAAAAGTTGCTTTGATTATTGTGTGATTAATCTAAAGAATACAAGAAATTCAGCCTTGATGGATCATTTTAGATTGCAGTTTTGTGAACAGTAAAGAATCACAATGATTTCATTTTAATTGTTCATTGTAGGTTCTGTGAGCAAGGCAAAGAGTTTCTCTACTCCACTGCGTCTTGTCTGAGAGTCCATCAGGTGTACTCGCATCCACGGCTTCATAAAGTCAGGCCTTTGAGCACAGATTCACTGAATAAAACATGAATTCTCATGATGTTCTACAAACAGAAGGAATTAAATAAAAATATATTTCTTACCAATATTTTATTACTCCTCAGCTCTAATGTTTGGCTTTCAGTGGCTTGTATTTTGCACATATTTGTATCCGATCGCTGGTGTATATTTCACAGACCCTGGCCTGGACTATATTTATAATAACAGTATAATCTAATCCGACACTTTTATGAAAATGCACTGTTAAAATGAGATTAAGGTAGTATTGAGATCATATAAACGAATACTGTTATCAAATTAATTTGATTAAGGTTATCATACAAATATCAAGACTCGAGTACATTTTCTTACAACACAACCACATAAAGAAACACTTCTGGGAAGCTCAGGAAATAAAAAGCAGCATGGACATCATGAATTTTATTAATGGTTGGAAAAATGCTGAAAATGGCTGTGTTCCATCCAAGACCTCTGCTAATGGGGTAAAAGGTGATACTAACTCTAGGGTCAAGTGGTCCAGGGGGTCCGCAACAACTTAGTTTTATGTGTTATATATACTTGATTATAAGTTATTCAGCTAAACGCACAGCGTGCTTTAGATTCTTAAGGACAAAGTTCAGCACACACATAACTGCACAAACACTAAAACCGACACAATGCCACTTTATATCATCTGCCTGTAAATATGAAAGGGCCCATGGGTTCGTTGTGCCATGTTTTTCAGACATTTGAGATAATTGAGCAAATTATGTGCTACTTGCGGTTGTGCGCAGGGGTCAGAGTGGCTGTTGGTAGGAAATGCATATGACTTTGTGCCTCGTATTAATTGTGAGAATAGCTGTTTCTGCCCCTCTTTTCCAGTTGGAATCATTAGTCACTTGACAGGTTCGCCGCAAGCCGTCCTGCCCACCAGCTAAGACATGCAGAGAGAGAGAGAGAGGGTAAAGAAGAAAGAAAGTATGTCATCATCACATTCTTGTGTTTTGGGGACGTGGTTTTATACAGCGCTCTGAAGTAAAGGTGAGATCTTATGCTCAGCGATATATTGCTAACTTTTTAGCCTCTCTGAAAATGCCTACCATTCTTTTAAAGGGATAGTTCACCCAAGAATATCAATTCTGTCAACATTTATTCACCTTCTTGTCATTTCAAACGTGTGTGACTTTCTTTCTTTGGCAGAACACTAAAGAAGATATTTAGAAGATTGTTGGTAACTGAATGTGACGAGCAAGGCACGACGAGAGCCATGAGGGAATGACGCGTTGCCGGTGACGCGAGTGATAATGAGTGTCAGCTGCACGTTGCATCGGCTCCACATCCCTCACGGAGGAGATCGGAAGCATAAAAGGACGAGCGACAGAATATGTTAATATTCATTTATATTATTATGTTATTGTATAATAATTGTATTAAATCAACGATTTCTTGATTTTTTATTTAAATGGGTCCTGTAGTTTCAACGCATTTAAAGAGCCCGTAAAGTAGACATCTAGCGGTTGAGCTTGGTATAGCAGTCTAAATTCAAAATATTGGAGAGACAAGTTTAGCCAAGTAATGGTTCTTCTCGATTTCTTTTGCTTGCTATCAGAAATAACCTAAAGGCACTCTATTGTTTGCGAATTGTTCAGGAAATTAAGGGTAGTCCACGAATGTGTGTATGCGCGGTAACATTTGTATATGTTGTCACGTTGAAACAGCCTCTACCATTACAGTGAATGGATACCATCATTGTTCAGACTCTGCCAGGACAGCAAAAAGTATCCTTCATGAACCCTGTTCATAAAGTATGATACATTATGATTTAGTTCAACAATTGACTTGTGAATAAATAATGTTAAAAATAGGGTAATTGCCATAAGGCAGCTTTAAGGGGAAGTGCACCATCCTCGGGTAAAAAAGAACAAATTTCAGGAAAGCAGTCATTTATAGCAAGCATGCTGTTTGGCACAGTTTATCATTTAATTGATCTTTTGAATGATTTTGAGGGAATTCATAAAGAATAAGGAAGAAAGCAAGATCACCACATTTCTAGCCTCACCTACACAGGAGAGAAGCATTACTCAACATGGCGATGAAGACATCACAGGACCTGGCTCTAAACCGCAAAAATTACCCGTCTTCCAACCCAAACCAAACCTGACAGCGCGGCCGCACGAAGCCATTTCAGTTTGTCTGAAGAATTTACACGTCATTTAAAAGGACTGGATGGGTCTTGATCACTCCTAGATTAAAGTCTGCTAATGGAGACCGGAGCAGGCAGGAGAGCTGCTGTTACCATGAAAACGAGCCGTGAGTTTAATCGTAAAGGACACGAGCATTGTTTGTGAGATGGGAGAGCCCATATTAACGCGTTCCAAAAGCACGGCAGTAAGTGTCAACAGTATATTTCTCTTTTTGGACCAAACGCATGCAAACAACAAATAGCCCATTCCGTTTCATCTAAGAGACAGAAGCGCACTATGAATATTAAGACATAACCTAACAATTCCAGAACACTTATCTGGAAACTCAAAAGGCACCTCTCCTTGTATGATTTTCCCAGCAAAGGTTGACTTCACGCTTGATTGCTCAGCCCGTCCCCTGATAACCAGAGCTCAGCATCTGTTTTCAATGCCACAGTGAGGCCTTTGATGCTCATGCTGCGTGCTGACAAATATGCTAATTGCACTGATAATTTGCGACCAATAGGCTGCCAGGAAACTGTTTTGTCCTCGTGTAATCCCAGCCACTAAACAAAATTATGTTGTTTTCTACATGTTTTTTTTTTCAAAGTTTCATGGCAAAATTATCTTTTTGAGATGTTTCTCGGCCCACAGGAAACTCACTGGCATTTTCTAGTACAGTATTTAAATATCTGTAGCTCAATTCAAGGTAGAGCATGGGTTCATCTTCCAGGGAATGCATCAACCTGCACTTCAATTCACTGTGAATAAAAGCACCTGCATAAAATTGTATTCGAATGCATACATTTATGAACATTTTCCAGCATGTAATTCATTGTCACCTATGCTTTTTCATGAGATGAATACTTTCCAAGTAGTCTTTTAGCAACGCTAGCAGTGACTCACAGAACACTTATCAGTAATACAGGCACTGCCCATTCCACTGTAGTCTTGAAAATACAGCTATGCATTGCATACTTATGCAAAGTCAAAATATCAAAACCAAATGCAATTCATGTTTTCCTGCAATACACTTTTTTTCACTCTATGAACTATTGCATTTTTCCCCCAAAAAAGTTCACAAAATAGCGAATTGCAGTTATGAATTCATATCTTCCTGCCATTTCCATCACACCCCCTTAAAGAGAACACCTAGAAATGAAAATGTATTCATCATTTACTCCAAACCTGTTTGACTGTCTTTCTTGTGCAGAACACAAAACACGATATTCTGAAGAACTTTGGTATTTCTCAAAATATCTTCTTTTGTGTTCCACTGATGATAGAGCTTTGCTGTTCAGCAGATGTTGTTTATGCTCAAACCGCTTTACTACTCACTAACTAAATATAAAGAGTTATATTCCATCAGACCTTCCCTTTAAGATCGCACCAATACATGACAACAGCACTACAAGAAGACCATAAGTTTGGTTCACAGTGTCTTGAGTGTAACACATAGATCTGAAACTCTTACACTGGCTTAATTTGCAAATGTAATCTCCCATCACTCATCCAGTGGGACTCCTCAGCACGGAGGAAAGTGAGAGCAGAAGAAAGCAAGGCAAACATGTTACTCTGTAATGGTTCCCTCATTCTACAGGAGCGAGCAGGTTAATATTTGTACTGGATGATCTCCCAGCTCTCTGACAAAACAAAGAAGGGGTAATAATAAAATGGACGAAGATGGAGGCTTTGAAAACCATTTAAAAGCTGGTTTCATGGACTGCTGCCTTAAAGTGGAGTACGTTGATTTGTCCTAATTACTTTTTCTGAGTGTATAGCAGTTCCACCTAAATTGTCCTCTATATCTGTATATTACTGTAGTCAAATAGTATGGAACCATTTTTGATCCCTATGGAGATAAATCAAAGCTGTATACAGGTTACTTTGGATAACAGTGTCTGCTAAAAATATAAATGTATAACCAGAGATAATGATTAACAGAGGAAACCAGACTTTTTCTATCATGAATTTATTAAAGCGTATTTGTACAAGGCATCTAAGTATATTAAAATAGCAACCGACAATATGGACAGCAATGGTGCAACATGTTTCAGCTCTTTTAAACCAATGTGGCGTAACAAAAAGCTCTTTAAGGAAAATGTTACCTGTTATCATTAGTTCGACTTCATAAAAATTAAACAACCTTTTTTAGTTAATGTTGGTGCAATCACAATGAACAGTCCCTATTCTTCTTCGCAAATAGTCATTGCATTGCCTGTTTTCTCCTAAACCACAGTTTAGGAACGCATTGAATTTAAATGAACGCTCAAAATACACAGCAGAAAAGACTGCTAAACCAAATCATGAGGTCTAAATTACTCAGAGAGCATCTATCCGAATTGCTTAAAATGCAAGGCATCTAAATTAAAGGTTACAAGACTTTAAAATGTAAACAATATAAAATATGGCTAAATGTGCTACCAACAAAGTCTATTTTGTTGTCTGTACTTAAACATCCAAGTGATTGTCCAAAGCGCATCAAGAAGTTTGATCAATTTGCCAAACTGTGTAATCTCAAAAAAATATAGTGTTTGAAAGTTCCCAGCATGCATTGCAGAATTTTTAATTCGCCGGTTAAAATTATTAAAATGATTGCTATTTAAGTGTTTGCTGGCTATGTTTTTTGTTTTTGTTGTCATTTTAAGTCACCTTTACTATTAAGAGTTCCATTTTTAACTATATGCTGTTTAATGATGTTCGGTGATTCTTACCATGATTGAGGCTCATGTGATCAGTGCTGAGGTCTGAAGTAAATGACAGAGTGAGGACATTAATAAAATGATTAACACACAAACAGCTTGAGCAGTTATTTAAGTAGAGTGTTTATTTAACATATCTATTAAGTAGAATTTGTAAATAACAATGGAACAATATAAATTAATGTTATATAAAACATAATCTTTTGAGTTGGGTCAACTAAGTCCACGGTTGAGTGAACTCAAAAAACTTGTTTGTTGCATATTTATTTTAAGTTCGTTCAACTATTTTATTTCAATTGATAGTTATGTGACATTACTCAGTTAATTGAAATAGCCGAAATACTTGGCCAAAAGTTGAGGAAACTAAATAAAGCTGTGCAGCGAGTTGCCTTGAAATTGTTAAGTCAACTTTTCATTTTTTACAGTGTATATAATATATATAATATATATATATATATATAAGGTATATATATATATATATATATAATAAGTCTTCGGCCCAACAACAACGCAATAAAAACAGAAAACTGTAACTAGAGTAAATATTAATTAATTTAGTAAAAAGCTGGTACAGTAATATCAATCATCCATCTTTCTAGAACATCAACGTCATACCTAAAGTCCTATTTAACCCATTAAAAGAAGTAAACATTGGTCTGTTTTCGTATTCCACAGTCCAGCAAGAATATACCAGGTCTACCAATGCAAGGAAACCTGTTTTAAAACATTTAACCCATATGCAAATTAAATATTAATAGTAGTAAAAATTTATTTTTAAAAATTACAGTGCAACACGAGGGACAACATATCACGACTCAAGATATTACATAGGAAGTAATGAATATAAAAAAATTATCAAAATACATCTATATTTATCAGAACCAGATCACACATTTGAGTGTATCCTACTGCAAGCTATAATTCAATAAAATATAAAAAGGCAAAATAAATGGAGAAAAATACTGTAATTATTCATATAAACAACTCAAGATATAAAACTTTTCAGAACACCACAGTGATATTAATCTAATGATTTCTCTGAATTTCACATTTATTTATGTAATACCCATTACCCCAGGAAATCAATTAAAACACAAAAGCTACAAAAAAATAAAGTGCGGAAGAAAACAATTAAAATCTTGCACAGTGCTTATTTTAATGTGTGAGCTCATCTGCTCCCCCATGTCCAGTTTTCCCTATGTGATAAGGGATCTAGTTCCCACAGTCTATATACACATTAAACTAATATACACATTAAAGAGTCCTTGAAAGGCTACATTTTAATATGATGATGAAAGATATTTTTTGAGTAGAGCAAAACCATTTCGATTGTACCAGTAATTTTAAGTTAATTAAACTTAATATTTGTCCTTCTCAATTGTATGTTTTGTTGTCATACATAAATTATATACAGACTTACTGCATGTAAGACTAAACACAATGATCAAATCAGATAAGAGGCATCTCAGTACTGGCATTAGCACAGTTAAAGCTCATTGAATGATGCATTAGACATCATCAGCACGTACGAATCTCACAGCCTAAGCACATACCACTCTTCAAAACAACGGCAACCCTAAAACTAACAGACACAACAAACTCGTTTAAACCTCAAAGATAAATGAACATTAAGCACAAACAAGTCATTCTTCTTTACTGAAAAACACTTAAAATAACACTAGATGTTTAAATTTACTGCCTAAATGCGATGCCCAAAGCATCCTGGGAACTGAAAATCCCCCTAATGTAGAATTTACTTTTTTATATTAAGTAAACTCAACAATATTGCGTTCTACTCAACAATGTTAAGTTGACCAGTCAAACACTTGTTAAGTCAAGCTGACAGATTACATTTTTTAGTATAAATAACATAGTTAACTTATGTTACTTCAGTTACTTCCATTCTTTATGTTCTGTGAACAAGGATGCGTTAAGTAAAACTAACAGCAGCGACAGTTCATTTTTTGAGTGCATGGTCTGTGTCCAAATGTACAGGTCATGTTTACGCTGAAGCTCTTTCTCAAGCCTGGAGGGACAAAACTGCACACATTCACAAGGTGAAGTCACTCTTTCGATAGCATACTAATTCAGTCTATTCCAATTGTTTACTTAAGTACTCTTGTTATTATTTTGGCGAGCCTCACATTGATTAACTGCCAAAGCGGGGCGTTAATATGTGACAGGGAATCTGTAAGAATGTCAGCGGTGGTCATTTAGTCTGTCACCTCTCTTCCATTTCTAATTGGCGATGGCGAGTGTTACGGACCTCAGGCAGAAGAGGGTGAGATTTCAGGATCAACCGTCAGTAGGTGTGACATGTTGGCTGGCGTGGCATCTTCTTAGTCTGCTGGCTGCTTTCCTGACTCTTAAAATAACCAGAAGAGATGCATCCAGCAGAGAGAGAGGTAAAACTAGGGTTGGGTACCGATATATCCGGTATGTAACAAGAGTCAAGAACGAGTAAAAATGCAGATTTCGCTGCCCCATTTCGATGCCACTCAAACTGAGCAATCGATCGAGACATTTCACCCTCATTCATATGAAGGAGTCGGTAAGCTGTGATAATACAAATTCAACACACCAATGGTTAGTGATCCGCACAGATCACAGCGGAAGACAATTTTAGTGCACTCTCTCTTTCCCTCCTCGGCAAGTTCAGCCATCATCACGTGCATGGCGCAGACTTTAACTTCAACCGCCGCATAAGGTAAGTTTTAAAGGGAAACTAATGATAATTCTGTGATAATTATTAACGATAAAACAATGTGGAGATGGTGGTCTAGGGGGTTAAACCACTGAACTGGTAAATCAAAAGGTTGCTGGTTCGATTTCAGCAACCACCACCAGTGTGTCCTTGAGCAAGACACTTTACTCCACGTTGCTCCAGGGGGATTGTCCCTGTAATAAGTGCACTGTAAGTCGCTTTGGATAAAAGCGTCTGCCAAATGACTAAATGTAAATGTAATTCGACCTGCACGTGATGCGTCTGTAATGCAAGCAATCACAATAAAACAGTTGCACGCGTTTAGAGTCAATGAAGTGCATGCTGCCATGGAGCTCATTCTTAACACGCATTTGACTAGAAATACAAGCGAGACACCGCAGTGAACATGCTAAAACCATAACACACCTTTCAGTCTGATTTCAACATCAATCTGTCAAGATTTTTGCTCTGACTGCATGTTTAGGTATATAATTTGTTTTTAAAATAATGCACATAAAATGTAACCTAGAAGGCTCTCTGTAATGGACTTAATCTGTTGATATATTCTACACATACTTTGGTGAGCATTTAGCAGCTGGATAGTAAACAAGGTGAACAGTAAATGCTATAACATATTTTAATCAATGTTAGTGTCCATAATCATTTTAAATTCACTTAAAACTTTATTTGTGAAATTGTTTTAAATTATTTAATAAATGTTTTTTTTATTGAAAATGTTCTTCATTAATGTCATCCACTGGTGTTTTCTGGCTCTTTTTTAAAAGTAACGATTTAGGCACCGTTTAATCACCTGTATAGTTTTAAAAGTGTTGATTTTGCACTGGTTTCGAAAAAACCCAAACGATACCCAACCTAGGTAAAACCAGCTTTTATCCAAAGGGTTCTATTATACTACACCGTACACTGTAAAAAAAATACTTTTACAGAATTTATAGTTAATTTTTTCATGTATAATGTCCCAAAAACTGTAATTTCAAGATTTACAAATGATTGAATTACGGTCAAAAACCATCAAATTAACAGGAACAATTTAATTTTAGTTTAAAGCTGAATTTTTTCCTGAATTTATTTTTTATTTTGCGGTCTTTCTTTGAAATACGGTTAAACCAGTCAAATGTCAGAAACAGACCTCAAATTAACCCTAACCATGTAATTTTAAAAAACTTTTACTCTAAAAAATATTTTTGGTACCCCAGCTGCCAGAAAATTTCTGTGTTTTTACAGGAGAAAATTTGGTCATCATTTATTTATCCTCTTGTCATTTCAAACCAGTGTGATTTTCTTTCTTCTGATGAGCTCAAAACCCAGCCCTACTTGGGATACTTGAGTTCACCTCAAAATTACTCAATTTACTTAAAATTCTAAGCAAAAGATCTCTCACATTGCACTGGTCTTCTAAGTCCACCTTTTCTTTCTGTTTGCACTTTTTTACAAGTTGAATCTTTATTCATCAGATAAATCGTGACCTTCAACTGAATCTCACAGATCTGCATGTAAAAGGAACGTTTAAAGAGTTCAAATGAAGATGAAAGGACACTATTCCCCTACTGGATTTTAATGGTTCCAGCCTGGAGGCTTGTACTCGTGTTGCTTTATCTTGGTCTGACAACCTCATGCCCGATTCTCACATCTCTCCTCAAGCTCTTGAACTCCATAAATAAGAAGTTAAGAAGCTGACAGAAGCACACAAAATAATGGCATACTCTATTAAGCCTAATATGAATAAGAACAACATGCACATGAAATACGTCTACAAATACAGAGAGCTTAGATTTCTCTCTTTTTCCATTTTAAAGTCTATCCTGAGCTCTTGTCTGGTCTTCTGTGGATTCTGCCTGGACCTCTGTGTTTTCCTGTGCCTCAGGCAGCCACTGCGAAGGCCCGTCTCATGACGAAATGCTCTCTGGACAGCAAGACTATACAGAACAGCAGGTTCCAGACTTCATATGTGTCTGCCTGTGTGATAAAATTGTCCCTGGCCAATACGACATGGCTGGAGGGTTTGTTCTTGACCTCAGTGTGAACTGACTTGTGTTTATTCCCTGAGGGGAAGCTTTTACTTTTTGACAGACATTTCAGCGTTTATATTTAATCTGATTTATATAATTTTACAACAGATCAAATCAATTTGGGATATGCTTAAAAATCAAACGCAATTATGTAAAGATACAGTTTTCTTCTGTAAACTGTACGAGTAACATATCATCAACCAAATTCGACTGGGATCCCCTACTCTATCTGACTTCTATGAGCCACTGGTACTTGAAAAATATTTACATGTAGCCTACAGTTCAGTACAAGAGAGTTCATGAACAAGCCAAAATACAGTATCATCTTTGCAGGGCTGTAGAGTGCGACATACAGTACATGTCTCAAGTGCTACGAAAAAATCAGTCTTAGAATAGATTGGCCAGTGTAGCATGCGTGTGATACAGTTTGGCAGGTGTATTAGAAAGAGCTTTGTGTTTGTGTAAAGTGTGTTTGTTGTTGCGCTTGTTTGAGTTTGACATTAATCAATGGCGCACTGCTATTTAACTTAGTTTTAGTCTACTGTATGTTGCCAGTTTTCCGGCTGCATTGAGTCCATATACTGAGGACGTGGAATCCTATTATTTAAACATGTCATGGCTGTTCTGCCTGTCTGAGTGAATGAACTTCACAGTTTAACGTGCTACACGCGTGGCGTTCGTGGATTTGTCTGTGTCTGCACTGTATGAGGACAAGAACACATGAACTTTATCTCCAGAGATGCTCCGAGAATTTCAAAGCGATAGTCAAATACAAACTAAAACTCAAGCAGCTTCCAAAATACTGCAGTATTTGCTATAGAAAACTGTAGCGGCCTTGTAGTAAATTGATAAACTGTAGTTAACACTGTAGTCTACAACAGTAAGGTTCAAAAACACTTTAGTATCTAGGAATTTTAATGCAGCTTAGTATGGTAAAAATTATAATATACAACAACAATTTATGTGGCCAAATATAACACTTTTGTATAGTAAAAAAAAACACAGAACTTTAAATTAAAACTAATTTAGCAAAACTAAAAATTATATGGCCCTAATTTATCCATCTGTATGTAACAATGTCATTTGTCAGTTAATGCCTATTCATGTGATGAACAGCACAAATATTTTTTGATGACAACAGATGTTTTATACTGGTGCTACAACTTTTTGGCATGTGCTGCAAAACTTTAAACCTCTGTAGCACCAGTACAATGAGCAAAAAATTGAAGTACAGCCCTGCTTTGAGTAAGGAAGTATGCTACTGTTGAAAACGACAAACATGACAAAATCTTTTTTCTTTATCAGCCACCATGATGCTTCAAAAGGAAGGGGTGGAGTGTGCCGCTGGACACAACCTCAACGCAAGATGCCTCTAAATTTCCTACACTGGACCTTTAACTCTGTTTTTTAAGGGTTTTTAAGGTAAGATTGAACCTTAACAACTGCCACCAAGTCTCTGCTTGCATAGAATATTAACGTGGCTTCTTTATCACAGATAGTAATATAATTTATTGAAGCAATAACAGTGTCCCTCTGGCCATTTTACATTTAAGCATTTGGCAGATGCTTTTATCCAAAGTGACTTGCAGGGCATTGAACGGACATTTTATCACTTTGTGCATTTAGTGGACATCAAACCCATGACCTTGGCATTGCCAACACCATGCTATACACTTTTAAACATTCAACAAAATGTATTATCCAAAGCAACGTACAGTAGTCACATTTTTTTAGCACTGTACATGCAATGCAAGGAAATCAATCTTGTGATCATAATCATTTCTATCTTTAGAGCATGATCATTTTGAAAAGTTAAATGTAACTTTAGAAACATAACCAAGTGCTTATTCAAAACATGACTTTTTCATAGGTTCACATAGGGTCATTTATGTTTTATCAGATTGTGGGTATTCAATATTGCTAACCCTTGCTTTTCATCTTTTTGTATCACTGAGCCCCTGTAATGAAGCTTTTGGCAGGCAAGATTCAGAATAACACTATCAATATTTATTGCCTAGCTATTTATCACATTGTACTCATGATATATTGCTGGTGCTGGCAATATTGAAACACAGTAATTACATCTGAGATCAAGGTGGACAAAAAGTTTAAATTAAAAAGGTTTTGAACAAACAGTGCAAGTTATATAGCTACTCTGCCTGTTATTCATCCTGTTTATCTGAATATGATCAAAAATAGCTAAAGGTATCCCAGATGGCCCTGCTTTACGCAATAACATTAGATGATGTATGAGTCATTTGCCACAAAATCAATATAAAAAGTATTTAATGAGCTCATAACGTGAGGCACATGATAATGCAGATCAAAAAGCAAATGCAAAAAACACCACAACAAGAGGGTGTGCTTAGTTCAAAAAGAAAGCCTCACATTATTAAACTGTTGGAAAAGATAACATTGTTTGTCGCCACTGCTAAACAGAAAATGATACAATTCAGTCAAACATTAAATTGAGAAAATGTGTGTGTATTTCCATAAAACACCAAAAAATGATTTGGTATTCATTGGATTGTGTTTCCCTTTGAAATGAATTTTCACAAAAAAAGTGATTTAATAGGAAGTCTTGCCACGTTTTTTTTTGTCCCCTTAATGGATATGATGTGTGAATATAAAGTTAACAAATGAAACTGCAACACTGTCATTGCAGTCAGAAGCCTTAACTGAACTTCTGTTGTAACAAGCTTGACATGATGAAGTCTTGACATGTGACAGTTAAAGCCAAAGTGTTTCTGCCCTTGCCAGTCTCTCCTGGGTTTCATGGCAAAATGCTGGTAAATTAATGCTTGGGGGAGGCTTTATCATCCAAGTGTAAAGATTCTGTTTTAAGCTGTCCTAACTTTCATTGGCCCTGACAGAAAATGTAGAACATACACATATCACTTTCTCTCTTTCTCATTTGCTGCACTGATCCACAAAAGGGAATGACAACAACATGTCAACTATATTACCCACTGAAACCCCCCTAAAAAAGATTGCATTATCTTTTCCAGTTAAATGATTTTGTTTCACATATTTTTATTTAGAATGATGACAAAGGTTTTCTCAATTTTAGTCTAAATAGTCTTCTTCCAAAAAATCGATGCTATATTTTACTGACTGATGAAGGTGATGGCACCTTGACAAGATTAATTACTCCAATTCATTAATTGCTGTCCAATTACACCCATGTCAAGCTTAACACGTCTCAAATTGAAGAGTACATGGCCTTCTCGGTGGAATTAATTTTTTAATGATATGTCAATAAAAGTGCAGAAGTCATGTGACCCAGCACAGCAGGAGAGCAGAGGTGATGGATGATGGAGGAGCACATTGGAAGAAGATTATAACCGAAAGCACACAAGAATTTATACACTAGTAGTATTCACATAAGGGTATTGTTCTCTTTTTCATTTATCCACTAACAATGGACAATGACTTGTGAATATTTCCACCACAGGCAATTATTCTCAGTTAGTTTCGAAAAACTTTGAGAACATTTGCAGTAATAACACATTTTATAATGTATTACATACATTTTATCATTTCAGTTTTTTCTACTTCCAGTTCTTTTACCACTGGCTGTAGTAATGTTTGTACAGTAGAGCGGCTTTGCAAAATTGTGAAAGAATACATTTCTATTGAATTAAATCTTTTGGTTAAAATAATGCCAAAAAATAGAGACTTTGGGTCAATTGTGCTATAAAAACGTCTAAGAAATATAGAAATGGTTTATGTGTATTTTACTATTCGTATAGATTATCGTTTTTTTATTGTTGGTATGATATATTTTTATGGTCTGAGTCTTGGAACATAACATCCCCAGCACGTAAAGCATATAAAATTCAACAACAAAGACATGGTTAATAAAAAGTCTGCAAGATATTTGCAATGTGACCTTCATTTACCAAAATGAAAATAAAGTTCTTCCACTGCAACACAGCGTGCCCATAACTGAAAATCACCTACACTTTCCTTACCATCGCACCTGAAGTCTCAGTGAACTGTATTATTTCAACAATAAACCTGTTTTATTTCCCTTTTTATTATCTAATTTCACTCTTATACTCTCTGTTTAAATCTGGCAGTATTCCTCTCACATTTGTCCCAAATGCCCAATCCTTCTCTCATAGCCGAATCCTCTCTCTTCAGGCACTGATCTTAATAGCAATCCTGTCCATTGGGACTTTCTCCCAGACCCAACTTTCCAAAACAGCAGTGCATTCAGGAATAAATACCAGCCTATCCCGCCAGCTCTCAGCAGTGGAGCTGCCATCTCGTCAAGACCCCGAAATGAGCACCCACCCCAGAGCGTGGACCTCAGTGGAGCTCCACAAATAGACTAGTCCAGCAGTGTTTTAAGCTGGAGTTTCTCTCTTTCTCTCCATCTTGTATGGAGCACAAACAAGTCACGGTGACAATGAAGCCAAAAATCCCTTTTGTTTGGAAACACAACCTGTAGATGAGATTGTTTAGTCTAGTTGTTTCATTTTCACCTCTGATGTTATGAAGGTCGTTCAGTTGATAATGAGTCGGTAAGCTTTGTAATGAGGAGTATTCAAAGACTGTGATTATTCCATTCATGCTAAGCTCCGATGGCGACGCGCACGTCCCATTTATTACAATATTCTTGTTAGCGTTCTTTCTTCGCTACCTTCCAACGCTCGCAGCGTTGACAGTCAAACAATACAGAATAATGAATATTCTGATATTTAGCTCATTTACAAACTTTGCTTTAGAATGGCATGTTTTGAAAGTGAATTGATGCACAGAACGGCTTGAGGTTTTGTTCATGCGGTGTTGGTGAGGTTCGGAAAAATCCATGTAAATTGCTAATTACTTTGTCTAAATTGTAATGGAATTGCTTCACTAATGACTCTAAACTGAATTAATTACATTAATTATAATAATTAACTTTTCAGAAACCTTACAAGACGTTAAAATTCACATCAAAGGACCCGGGGCTACAATTCTGTTTGTCTACCCGACAGCTTTAACATGCACTGGCACATGGATTGAAATCGCAGTGTATCACGGTTGCTCGCCTTGAAGTCTTTGAATGTAGCCATTTCAATCATTAAACTATTGTGTCTAAATGATAATATTAAAACTACCATCAACTAATGACACCGGTGTCAGCGTGCTCTGACTTTCAAAGACCAAAACATGAGTCAAAGCACTGCATAATATTTCATAAAGTGCTTTAGATGTCTCACAGAGTTTATGGCATCAACACAACATTATACAGCAAAGTTGTCCATTTATTGTACTTACAATGGTGCATTTTGTAAATCCAAACAGTGATGAAATCCTACAATGTGCAGCATCCTGTGAAGACACCACGTCGACGTACTAAATGATGCACGGCAGCGAACGTTAAAACGCATTACTGGACGTTCCATGCCCACCACCCACATTCATTACATCTCCAGGAAAATAATGGAAGCAATTTACCGTTCCCCAAGAGCATCAACCAAAACATGTTCATCTCTTTTCAAAATTTGTCATGTGTTTATTTGTAACGCCTGCAAATTAAGGAAATTTCTCTTCATAATGTGCTGGAGCCCACTTGGCAAATTCGCAAAATTATGAAGAGTGCATCTTTTCGCCGGCTCACGCGCATTATACTGATGGCATTACCAGGAAACTCAATCTGGATGCTAATACATTCGATTTGACATTCAGATGCTGGGGAAGATGGCAAATTATTCGATCTGCCATACAAGCAAGATTATTCATTCTCTCCTGGTTAAATATTTACTTTGATAGTGGCAAGTGCACACATACATTCGCAAGTCACATAATCAACAAATCATACAAAGTGGATAGATGCGTTCTCTGGTATTTCTGGTGAAAATAATCAGGCCTTAATTCCTCCCGGGCGGTGATGGAGGAAGCATATAAATGACAGCCTATGAGGCTTCACCGTAAATTGTTGTAACTTAAGAAATAATAGATTTTCCCTGATCAGGAGAGGGATGAATATTTATAGGGTGAGGAATTTATTAAAAGTCACTTGATATTCTACTTTTTGCTTGATTGGCTCTCATGGTGAGTGTGCGAGGCAGCGTTGATCTTAAAGCATACACTGTAGGTGAATTAATGGACTCACATTAGACAAAATAATAACTGGTCGTAAAAAAAGAAAAAGCAGAGAAAGAAAATTTGTGACAGTGATTGCCAATCATTTACATTTTTGTGACTTGCCCCGCATCTTATGATGTATTGAAGGGTAGACTTACAGTAGATGGGTTCAGCAGTACCCTGAACAGAAATCGAACACAACATAAGTGAAAGTGAAGTGAAAGTGAAAGATAATGTCTCTAGTGTACTTTTGTTAGGGGGAAACATAATGTATATAACTCAATGGACCCTCAAGTGTTTTTCTGGGAACAATTTGAATTGTTTGAGTTGGATTGTGGTTCAATTTGATAGTATTGCATCAAACAGTTTGCTGGCTGCCCATTCATGCTGTGAAACTGGCACTACTCTTCACAGGTGCTCTACTCTATATATTGGACAGAGAGCAAGTGACTATAGGAGTACAATTCACGGATAGTTACTTCAAGGATTAATTCATTGATTTATTGGATTAAATAATAAATAAATAACTTGTCTTTTTTAACACTGGATACTACTGAATAGGGAAACAAAAAATCCTGAACTTACCAAGACAGGCTGGACTCACTCGTATTGTTACACAAAATGCAGCTGAAATCTAGAGTTCCATAGAGTGAGTCAAAGGGAAAAAAACTTCCTGATAACTGATGCCAAAAATCAATAAGAAAAATGGAAGTTTCTGCAATATGAGAACTGGTTTTCTTTTTTATGATAGCGTCTAAATTACCAGTCAAATTTTAAAACAGTCTTCTTCCTGTTAATTGGACTCGTTCGAGCCACTGTCCTGCTCATCATCGACAATGCCTTTTCACCCCGGACGTTCTTGTTTTTTCTCACCAAATTCTAGGGGCTGCCTAAGAGATTCCAGGAGATTGGCAGTTTCTGAGATACTTAAACTTCCCTGTCTTGGCTCCAACAAGCATTCAAAAGTCCCTTTGATCACATTTCATCCCCGTTCTGATGTTTGGATTGAACAATAACACAATCTCTTGACCATGCCTGTGTCCAAATTCTGAAACATGTTGACTTAAGGAAGGCATCAATGCCCATCATGTCCTGTACACAAAGACGTTTTTATCATAGATGCTGTCCAGTGTGTTGCAGTTGCTCACACAGACGTTGTTAGAGTATAATAGTGTCATAAATGTCTTTTGCCATATTTTGTGTTTGTATGTCCATGTGACATCAGATTCACTTCCTCACTTAACTAACAAAGAACAGAACTGATTAGATTAAAGGATTTATTGTGCTTGACCTCAGGGGAATTAAATACCGTCCACAGATCGACCAAAGACACTATGCCTCTGACTTCTGTATCGATAGACCGCTGTTGACTGCACAGCGGTGAACAGAAAACAAGCCTGTTCTTATTAAAGACCACCTTTGGTCCTGACGTGTCATCAAGATGTGAATCATAACAGGAGAGAACTCTGTTTATTTAAGACAGAGTGTGTGTCTGCTCGCTTCACGGCTCGACACGGTGTGTTAGGTTTAGCTAAGGTGGATGAGCAAAGAAAGTTTCAAGCCCCTCTAGACCAGGAGAAACATTGGAGTAGCACTCAAGAATGATTTGATAAAGGCTTTAGTCTGTCTGTCTCTGCTTGTCATCTTTCTATCAGTTCTAAGCCCGTGAATGATTGTCAAACACTATCCAGACTCGTACAGTGGGATGTGTGGTGGACGTTCCATTAGCTTTCCAGTAGCTCAGTGGTTAGAGCATGGCACGAGCAACACCAAGGTTAGTTTATGACAGTATCAATAGAGTCTTAGATGTTTCTCTAAGCATGTCTTAACAAAACTGCAAGGCAAGTAAGATCAGTAATGAATGTGTATAACTGGGCCTTGGAAGAATTTGATGAGATCTGTTTGTCGTATTGAAAATGTATTTGTTTACAGAGCAAAATATGTAAGCAAAACAAAGGACAGCTTATTGAGCCCATTAAGTTAAACTTATTGCTGAAATTCAGCAACTTTGAATTTCATTGGCTCTTGCATGTAGTCATGACGCAGCATGCGTACGTTTGAAGCATCTTTATCCACAACGCAGTATTTTTTGACTAGATTTGAATAGACGGAGATGGAAGATGTGCAGTGTTTGGAGTGAATGCTTTAACACTGGGTAGTGCCAAAGTATTCAGAAGTAACTGTCAAAACTAAAAGGTTTTTCATAAGTGATTATGATGCCCTGGGATACAGCAGACACAACGTCAGAGAGCAATAGGCTCAATTTAATTATAGGCAAGCTAAAGCCTTATGCAAGATTTTTTTATTTATTCTGTCTTTATTATTATCTCCCACACCATAAGAAAATTAGAATCTGTCACTTCTCAGTATGCACTCCCACGCAGACAATACAGACTTACAATGATGTTTTTATCCACAGTGATTTTAGAATAAAGAGGACCCACAGAACATGAGTTCGTGGATTTGAATTAGAGTTTATGTGTTAGGAACAGAAAAGATTTAAAGGAACAGTTCACGCAAAAATTATTTTATAAATATCTAAAATTAATTTCACATCAAATGAAAAATCTATTTAAATATCACATTTTCAAAACAAATCATAAATCAGCTGAAAAACCAAATTAAATATGATGAAATATCACAAAAGGTTTGTCAATATATGTGCACAACCTCATGTGCTTCCAAACCTGCGTGAATGTTAAGGTAATAACCACCACTTTGTCTCATCTAATCACAGTTAGTGTAATTAAACATATTAAAATGAACAACAAAATGAAAGTTATCATATTCTGAAAATCTCAAATGACACTTCATGCATCATGTCAGGTTGCATTTTGATCACATCCTTGAATGTCACTGGTCCACGTGACTCATAAAATATGCATATGCTTAATTAGTAACATTTGATTTGAGATTAACAAACGATTATATCAAATTGCACTTTCGTCTCGTGTGAACTTTATGTCTTGCCTTGGTTACAGCCAGCTCTCAAACTGCAACAAAAGAGGAGATAAGACGCTCGAAGGTCACTAAGCTGTTGCTGTGCATTACACTTAAAAACTGTTTATTACTATGACTAAAAATGTCACTTGTTCATTGGTTTACGTATTTTTTTGCTTGGAAACTGGATACACAAATATGCGCCGCATAAGCGGATGATGCACACATCTGGATTCTGCTCTCTGTCTTCATATTCTTTCATGCCACGGGACATGGTGAGAAAGGGACGCATCATGCATTTTCCATGAGTTTTAGATGTTAATGGCCCCTAAACAATACACACCACTACCGACTGAAATGTTCGCAGTGCAGAGCATTTATCCTCTAACAATGACACAGGTAGTAATTGACTAAATCCACTATAAATAATTTTTATCCTCAACATGAAACTGAAAAAAAAAACTGGTCAAGAGGATAAATTCGGTATGTTTTTAATAAATGCTCGACTGACCAAGATTAATTGCCATTGTCTTCGTAATTACTAAAAATTACATTTACTGTTTGCAATGTCCTTAAACATACACCAATTAAGAATCTGTAAATGGCAAAGGACATGTTGTTATACAGTTTGTTGTAAAATTAAATGTTAAATGTAAAGGGCAGTCACCTGATCTACATGCATACAGAGCTAAAATACCATTTAGTGTAATCTTTATGATTTAACATTGCTGTCTAAACCCAAACACACACAAGCTGCATTTCCCTTACCCTTCACACTGTGCAAATTGAAATTGAGAATCCGCCCAATGGAAACGTATTCATTTAGCAAAAAATGTATTGTTTATTGCTCTATGAGGTGTTTTTGACAAAAGGAATATTTCACAAACTGCATTTACAAGTCACCTGGCGTATGAAATGTCACATGACCATTTAAACACATGAAATTGCAATCTTTTGTATCAACATTAAGAAAAATCCTTACAGTTTTGTGCGAATCTGTGAAACCAGCCTACTGAACGACAGAAGCTTGTCACCATAGGCACATTTAAAGACATATTTTTCAGTCATGGTCATGTGCACTTTACACACATTATGATAGAATGTGAGTGTAAGGCTAAAAGGTGAGCTTTCTTGTAGGCTGTGTTTGGATTCATTTTACTCGCAAACAACATTAAACCCTTCCCGATCACACAGAAGCTCATATCTAACAGGATGTGATCCAAGCTCCCCAACAGAGATGCAAGTAATTGTCCTTCAATCAAGCTCTTCGGCACCTCCACAGGGAAGATTTGTAATTACACCACCGCCACTCTGGACCGCTACGGCCGCCACCCACAATGACAACACTATGGCAACAGCGGACACGATTTCCTTTTAAATGAATGAATGATAAATAATGACACTTCATACATGAGCGCTGCTGGTTGAGAACAGGAAGAAAGGTAAGAAATACGATTAGACAACCTAGACACCAACAGTAGCAGAGGAGGGCAGGGACGTGGAAGACATAGAGGATCTCGTTCATGGCCTACGGGGACTCTGCTATGTGTTTGCGGAGACTGAGCACTGCATACTTCTGCGCTGAGTACCGCCCCACTGTCAACTCCACAGTCCTCATTCATTTATCAAGAGAATCAAGAGCATTGCTATCTCATGAGGTTTGGTGTACCTTGCATTTGCACATCAAAGACTCTCTTATTTCTAATTCCATCTAAAGTAATTGTTAAATGAACATTGTTAACTGCTGACGGAGGCTTGGATGTTGAAGGAAAGAGGAGCTACGTTCAGAAGGGGTGATCAAAGGTATGGAAATATCTTCATAAAACAGGCTTGGTGTGTGAAGAGCTTTAACAACAGTGAGCAGGTGGTACCAAGTATGGGCTTGGGTGATGCCTACAAAATTGGCATCGGACGACGTCTACTGTGTAACATCGTGATGGACGCTAACATTGCCCTGTGGCACGTCTAGGCATGAGCTGCGCAGAGACATCCTCTTTGTACAGTGTGAGCTTCACAGTTATAAAGTGATGCTTGATTGCGTTGTTGTTCTGATGTTATATTCAATAAAAAAAGTTATAAAAGTGTGGCGCTTCTCTTTACTTAACGGGCTGCGCAAACTGCACATTCCCCAAAACACGAGCTCCACAGTTATAAAAGCCCAATCCAAATTCTATTGTATACCCCTTCACCTACTTCCCCTTGCAAGGGCTAAAAACATCCCCCTTAGAAATGGGACATCACTACTACACTGTCATACATCATTATTATATGTCACTGTAAAGAAGATGATTATTTGTTGTTTAAATCCTTAATAAAGCCTAAAAAAGGCTTACATTATACTCGCATGAGCAGCCATGTTGGAAATTTTCGTACCCCTTTGTTTGAAGTGAGGTCGCAAAAAATCTTTCTTTGAAGCGCTATATGGCCCTAACCTGTAGGGGAAGAAATGGGATTGAGACAAGGCCAGTCTAATCTGTACAGTGCAAGTTTATGTGCCCCTTAGCCTTGTTCACAAGGCTTTTTTGTGTACAACATGATTGGCCCAACTCTAACCAAGTATGATCTTTCATCGCTAGGGACAAAAATACATTTGAAAAGTTTGATTGAGGGTATACTCTCTTCAAACATCCACACCCCTTTGTTTCTAAAGACGGGGTTTACATTGAGATCTGTTTTTTAACAAAAATGCATTTCGAAACAACTAGAAACAAACAAGAAGCAAAGACATATGACAAATTCAATAGTGTTTAGTTTACCTCAACGCCTTATTGCCAGTATTACTTTTATTCTTTTCATGGTTTTTAAAAACATCCTTCATGGCAAAATTCTGCCTTTGTTTAACGCAATTCCAAATGTTTACTCCGTATTCATGTTACTTGTATCTTACTGTTTTGTTTATGTTGTCCTATGTTCAACAAATCTTTCCACTTTCTACAAATGTTAATATTTCATCTTTTATGCACTTTGGCCATTTATTTACATTACAAAAGCATTTTTGAGGCCTGAAAACGCAAACATCTGGAGACTTGTTTCACATTGTGAAACACATTTCACACTTATACATGGAGCTTATGAAAGTTTCACTTAAATTTGTGATATGAAAAAATAGTGCCATTCATGGCTGTAAAAATAGGACCCTTACCAGAAATGAGTAGGTGACTGGACCCGGAAACTTTATTCTTTACGTCACAAAGTAACAAGCCGGAATGCATGACAGGTTTGTTTCTTAAACACCATACTGGCCTAGAATTAGGTTTAAAAAGGTAAAAACAAAATTCTCTGGATCGGTTTCAAATTTTTGGAATGATCTGCCTGCTGCTACAAGATCAGCAGATTCTGTCGCCATCTTTATCGGCTGAAACACATCTCTTCCGTCTACACCTGACTGATCAGTTCTGATTTCTATATCTTTTCGACATTAAAAAAAAAAGCATGCTTATTTAAGCTTAGATAAACTAAACCTTGCTATGTACACTGTAGTAGGCTTTGTGAGATCATTTTCTATTGCTCTTATGCTTTTTGTTGTCCTGATGTTTGACCCAATTGCTTCCATCGTTTACTCAACTTGTAAGTCGCTTTGGATAAACGCGTCTGCTAAATGACTAAATGTGTAAATGTAAATGTGAATTCAGAATAACTTTGTCATTTTTGCAGATTTGTTTCTATGCTAAGGAAATGCTAAGGTAAACCATTTTTTTCCAGTAAATCACTGAAATGTAAACAAACCCTTAAAGTATGTGAATTCCTCCCTGTGCTTTCTAAATAATGTCTGAGCAGTGTCTAATTAACCTCATGCTGTGTGTGCCCACTTCAACAATCAAGCTCATTAGGACACTCACTCCACAGGGCCATTTTTCAATTCGTACCTTTAATTAAATTAGAGCTAAAGGGCAAAGACGAAGTCACCTAGAAATTAGTTATAGCCATCCACAATGGATCAATTTCACATGTGGGTGCTGAAATCCCAATTTGCAAAGTTAACAATGACATTACAAAAGAATCACAGGGAATGGTTTGGTTAGATTTGTTGTGAACTAGATAGAAACACTGTATACATTGGGTCACAGGGAATACCTGAGCATATTCTCGAATATCAATGCACAAAGGCAACAACAAACCTGAAAAGGGGCCCATTTCAGAAAGGAGGTTTAGTGAAAACTTTGAGTATATTAACCATGTGCGTCGATTTGCGTAGGGGCGTGTCAGTACCAATATCTAGGGAACACTAATTTGTCCCTACCAAGAATTTCGACCAAACAATGAATCCACATTTATATATATCGCCACTGATGTCCATCTATGTTTTGTGTTTTCTACCTTTTATTTTATTCAACATTTATTTTTCCTGAAATCATTTAATTGAAGTTAAACGTATTTTACGACCGCTGTTTGTCGAACAAAAATGGTTAAATCTCGTTCTCTGCAATAAGTGCCGCCTCTGTAGCTCACTGAGTCAAGGACCATGTGAATAGCTCTTTTCCAAAACGCTATAAATCCATTTTAATAGTTTTCATGAAAATGACATTTTTTTACCTAGACTCATCCTTTTTGTTAATATTCAATTTATCCTGTTAAAATGGTCTGTTGGCTCAGTCTGAACATGTTAAACAATGATTGTTAAATGAAACAACAATATTGTCGATTATAAATTCAAATTTTATTTTTATTTTTTACAAAACGATACAAATCCATCCTTTTTTTCAAAAAATTGTTTGGTTTATTTCTTTTTAAAAACTAACAAACAAGAGAACATGAAACATATGACATCGGGGACTCATACTATAAATTAATAAATAAAATAAATAGTAACAAACTAAATAGCAAAATAAAATAAACATTTTCAATTTCATGTTTCAATATTTTCCACCACATACAACAAATAATTAAGAAATTACACATACAAATACCACTAACGAGCGAATTCCGATTGGTCGAGAGGACATATCGCATTTAGGCTAAAAACAGGTTCGGGATTTATAGCGTTTTGGAAAGAAACTGCATCTTGCAGTACATTTTAAACAAGGAAATATAGCGATTTGTCATGAAATATTGATGGAGCAGTGAATAGGTTTAGTACACAGCACAATGGCATGACAAACTAAAATTTTTTTAATTTGGCACTTAATGCATTTTGGAAAAGAGCTCTTCATGTTTTCCCAATGCATGACAATCGAACAATCGACAAATATGCCTTTAATAATTCAAACTTAAAAAAGCGTAAATCGTGATGCAAATCATGTTTCTGTGAGATCTAGTTATTTGCTTATGTTTTCAGGGTTCTGTTTAAGGCAACAACGGAATGTGAATCATGAATTGTGTGTGATAATTAGGCTTTTTAAAAGTGAGGCTGAGGTTGTAAGAAAAAAAAGAAAAGTAGATATTCAAGTTATTTTAACACAAACCAAAGTAAGCCAAGCCCCAGAACATTTTCTCAATTGTCAATGTTTAATTATGGCATTTTTAATGATTACAGTAATCTATACATGTCTAACCCATGTTTCCTTAGTGTTCATATGGAATGCATTAATGCATTATTTTGTCAGGTCAGGTGACAGAAGCACTCCTGTAATGTTGTGGTGAGCCAGGGTCACAGGTGAGGTCAAACAACGATGCTGTTAAATAATTATAATGTTATATTTTTTTCTGCTGAAGCAGATCTGGAGGAAATCTGTTTGTTTAGTTTTTATTTACCGTGTCAGAATTTTCACTGGCACCACAAAAAGTAAAAATACAAAACAAAAAATAAAATGGACCTGTTGTGATCTTGATTTTGACTTGTGTAATATTAATAAGGTTAAATATAAAAAAACTTTAAGATATTATATTATTTAATATTATCAGGGAAACCGCACTTAACTGTTGTGATAATGTGGCTCTGCAGACCAATTTTATTTATGTACACCCCAAATGTCAAAATAAAAATTTTACCCTTGATATTAACCCTTAAATGGGGGAAACTCTGGGTTTTCCGTTTCAGAATGCGAAATGTCAAACCCGACAAACTCAAGCCCACTTTTAAAAGAGAGTTAATTTATACTCAGTAACCATGTAACTTACTCTGTGAACCTAACCTGTTCAGAAGCTGGTTTTCTTTTGTAGACCCAGAGTTTCTTTCCCTCTTCTCCCCCTACACAGCACAAGAGGTGTAACTCATTCATTCATTAAAACAGTCAATAATGGCACACATTTTGATCACACAAAGACCATCTCAGTGACTAATGTCATTTGTGCTTTTATAGAGGATCCTGTATGTGAAGAGTTTGTATTAATTCATATGGATGTTCTTGGATTTCACAAGAGCAATTTATGACCCGAGTGGAATTTTGTAAATTCCCCCTGCATTTTTATTAAAACTGTACCATTTTTATTTACAAAATATGTATCAAAATATATCTCATCTATCCTTAATTAATCAATAACATCAGTATATCACATCAGAGCAGATTCTTTCCTTTACATTTTCTCACAAATTGTAGGTTTCAATGGAGGATGAGAAATGACATAATTAGATTGTATAAATAAAGTGCATGAATAAATAAATAAATTAATAAATACAGACATAAATGCAGAAATTAAGTGATAAAGGTAATAAACAGTTAATTTAGACATTCTTACGCAAAAGTGCCCCGAGCAGGGTTCGAACCAGCAATCAGTCTGAAACTGGTATGAGAGTCTAACAAGTGCTGAAAACCATGATGTCTCACACTCATCACTAGAACACTGATGTGGAATCTTAGTTCTGTTCTTTTCTTCATTTATTCATTCATTTACTGAATTATTTGTTTGTTTATTGGTACATGTATCTTTTTATTAATTTAAACGTCATTTTCAGCACAGTGGTAAATCCGCTGTTTGCAGAGCGGAAAGTGTGCCTCCCTCTCTGTTTTTGGTGCTGTTGCCATGTTGAATCGTAATATCGGATCTCCATTGATCATGTCTTGTCGTAGTAACGGCGCACTCAAAATAAGTCTTCCCAGAGTTGATTGAACTAACTCAAATCAGCTTTTCTGAAACCAAAAACTCAAAGTTTTACATCTCTGTGTAAATCAAACGGGACCCAAATTTTACAAGACTTCAAATTTAAATCCAGACAATTTTATCATTTATTGTGGCACTGTTCACCCAAAACTGAAAAATTATTTCATCATGTACTCAACCTCTTGTCATTTCAATCACCTGTTTGACTTTCTTTCTTCTACAGAACACAAAAGAAGATATTTTGAAGAATGTTGACCACTTAACATTAGTGGTCGCCATTGACTTGAATGGACTCAAAATGGCGTTTCTCAACATATCTTTTTACATTTCCACAAAATAAAGACTCATATACAGATGTTGAACTATCCGTTTAACCTGTATGCTTATGTGCTGCATAGTACATAGTGTAGTTTGGAACTGTGTTGAAATGTAAATGTTTTTGTCTTCCAGCCCATTTGTTTTCTTTTTTATGCGTGTTCTTTTTTCCTTTCAATATTTTACATTTGGATTATTTACATTGCACAGCTGACAAAGAATGGTAGCAGAGGATATTTCTTATATTTGCTCTGAATATCTAAGAACCAGGGAAAACAGAAGAATATAAAACCAATAGAAACAAGGATAAAATTGTCTTAATATACAAGGAAAAATTACAAACATCTCAGGGGACAGTCAGGTGGATTCAGCTGGACAAAGAAGTGCTCCTTCTTCGTGTACTGACACATGACCCAGAGTAACTGGGTGTGTCGCATAGACATCAGGAGTGATACAGTAAATTCAACCTTCGAAACCTATCTCTAAGTATAAAGCTTATGGGAAAAACAGACAGTTCCAAGATTTCTGTGAAGCAAAAAGAGAACTTTGAAGTCACCGAAAATAAATTTAAGTGGATCAATCTATATCAGACTATGTTAAATAAAACTTCAGTTTAAAGTCTTGTAAAACTTAATCCAAAGGTCAACACAAAATGTAGAACAATTTATATAGCAAAACCAAACATGACAAGGGATTACCCATCAACCCTCATCGCCATGTTTACGCTCTTCTATTAAAGCCACAGCATTCTGTTTTCTCTTAAGAGCCTGTTAAAGTATCTTGCGTCGCTTTTACCACATGTTTCCATTTTGCTCTTTCTAAGGCTCTTCTTGTTCCTCAAAGCCCTTCATCAAGTCAACAGCTTTCTCGCCACACCATGAAAGCCAGCAAAAAATATAATTCAAAATCAATCTGGAGGAACTGAATATAGCCTCGAAAGAGGTTCATGAAAGTATATTAAAATAAAGTATTGATGTTGTTTTGACTGATCACATGTAATGTTCTTTAATTAGACGTAATTTGCTACCTACATCAGTCAAATGTTAATTTTACTAGCTAATCTGGATTTAATGCAGTGTAATTAGTCACAGGGACGGCAACGTCAATATTCTTTGTTTAAGTGAACATTTTGTCTTTGATCTAGAATTCAATCTCACCCTGCTCAGTGTTCAATCATTTTTTTTTAAAGAGCCTAGTCAACGTTGCTTCTAAATTCACATATTTTATTATTATTATTATCAAATTGTTTAAAGGGCCACAATCCCAGAAAATGCACTTTTAAATGTTTATCTACCAGAAATTGAGTCGCCAGCGTGTATGCAGAAACACCCTGTAATTACACAATTCTTCTTTATTTTGTAATCTTCTTTACACCACAACATTGAAACATAACAGGCTGTTGGCGATCCCCTAACAATCTGATGTCACATTGTTTACGCCTGCCCATGATCGTTCACAGACTCAGCCTTATGAGCGCTGACGTACACCTTCCGCCAGAGAAACGCTGTCAGCCATTTCAGGCAAGAGCAGATGTAGCCACTAACCAGCAACAAAAATGTCTAAGAATCAACAAATGTGTGCTGTTGTTGGATGTAAAATGGAACATAGAAGTAGGCGGGAAGGAGACCTTTCCGTCGAGCCCGGGAATAACGATCGAAAGTCCCGGGCGGGACGATGATGACTTTCACCAGTCCGTATTTCCGGTCCTGAAAACTTAGAGAAACGAGCCAGGCCTCATTGGAAATGTGTCTGCCGAGGCATTCGAGCGACGCTGACTGCGAGTCGATGCAACCCCTAGGTCGAGAGCTAGCAGCCAGAAGGTTGAAAAGTCTAAGCTCTGAGACCCTATGGCCTGTCAGTAGCATGGGTTTCGCCAAAAAAAAAAGATTCTCAAGAATGGATCACTACTAGCTGTTCGCATTCAAGAAGAAGTCATGTCCGGAAGAAGTAAGTATTACTCATCATTTTAAATTGCCTTTCTTAAATAATGTGGTTAGCATGTTAGAGGCTGTTGTTTACATATTCGCGGCTTAACCTGAGACATGGTCCAAAGACAGGTGTTTTGTCGTAATGTTAGTGGTAAAACGCAATAGCGCCAATCGGTTCAGAAGACTTGGGACCGACATAATTTCTGATGAAGTTATTAAGGTGATTTTTATTGCAGTTAGTGTATGGTTTTGGTTGGGCAAGGCTTAACAGACGTAATTGCACTTTCCGCCAAATTGCTTGTCTTGATGTATTCCAAAGCATATGTGTAAGCGCTCTACCTCATATTTTGCATACGGGGAGGAGAGCAGAAGCTCATTTGCATTTAAAGAGACACACAAAAAACGGTACATTTTCCATTGCAGCCACAAATTGGAATGTTCAACATATTGTAATGAAAGATAAATGGTGTATTTTGAGCTGAAACTGTACAGAGACATTCTGGGGATACTCCTGACTATCCCCTGGATTTGTGGCCCTTTAAATGTGCATCTGAAATATGGTTGCAAAGACTGACACAGTGTTAATAAACAACCAAATGTCATTGTCTTAATTTTATAGTCCACTTTGCAAAATGCAAACGCTGGCCCAGAAGACCGTCCCGTCCATTTACAAACATTTTCTTTTTACATCATATATAATTAAATCTTAAAGATATTCGTTTAACATTTTGATTTGGTTATAAATGCCCCCGACTGCACCTCTGCAACCGACCACTACCCCAGTGGTCAGGGTCAGGAGGAAGAGGAGAGGGAGGGGCTCATCCGCTCTGGTGATGCAGGCAACAGGCTCAGCATCGGCCCTGATGGCCCTGCCCCAGCTCCGGTCCAGCCGGCACTCAAGCCGGCATCCAGTCCTGTCCAGTTGGCATTCAGTATGGGTCCAGCCACAGCGCCGGTTCAGCCGATTTTTGGCCATGTTCCGCCCTCTGTCCTATGACAGTCCCCTTACCCTAGCCCAGCGGTGTCAGTCCCTTCCGTTCCTGCCCCTCCCACACCTCCCAGCTCAAAGAGGTTAGCCTCGGCCCATCCCAAGTCTCCTCCCCCTGTCCCATTAATGTTATTTTTATTAGCCCACCCTAAACCCATTATTGCCTCCTCCATGTTCCCCCTTGTTTGTTCGGTTCTTTGTTTGAGGTGTCTGTCCTCATTCCTGTCTGTCTTAGCCCGCTGTAGTTTCTCCCTTGGACGCCAAGGGGCATCCCTTGGGGGCGGGGTTACTGTCATGATTCTGTCCTTCTTGTCATGAGTTTTCTAGCTCTGTGGATAGAGTCATGACAGAACCATGTCTTTGGTGCTTGTTGTGTAATGTGTGGAGACACGTGGCCTTTGTTATGACACAAGTCCTCCGGTTGCGTCTCTTAGCCCCGCCCCCTTGTCTCCTGAAATCTTGTATTGATTCCCATTACCTGCACTGTGTTATTATCTTTTGTTAGTTTCCCCACCTTAAGGCCTTCTTGTTTTTTGTCCTGTGCTGGTTTGTTTTGATTGTTTCCTTGAAACTTTGTACGACTTATTCTTGCCCAGCTCCAGTAAATAAGTAACTTGTTGATTCCAGTTTTTGTTCTCCTTATGCTCTCTTGCGGGAAGTGTTTATTTTTATGTTATTATTCTACCCTTGGTTCTTTGTTTATGTTCTGTTTACCCCCTCGTGGGTTTTTGTTTTATTAATAAAAGTCATTTCTGTTAACCCTTTACTGTCTGCGCTTTGGCTCTGTGCACACATCGCGACAAGAACCTAAATATGTAGCAGGATGAAAAGTAAAATAGTAACTGATTGAAAAGGGCAGGCTGATTGAGAAAGAGAGTGCTATAATGGGAAGTGTCAACAGAGGTATGAAACTTGCAGCAGTTCCCTGTAGTTTGTCAAATCGTGTCAAACCGTGGCAAAACAACCTGTGCCTGGTAATATAGAGGACCATGCTAATGCAGCTCAACACTCTTCTCATTTCAAGCTTCATTTGTTTAACTCTGAAAACTGTGTCTGTTTTTTACACTGCTGCGGCAAGGTTGACACATCTGGGAAGAATTCAAATGAAATTATCATATTTTATGAAAGTAAACTGATACTGTTTCTTTTTGTACAGGATCCACAGAATTATCTGATGGATTTAAGGCATGTCCAAACAGGATAAACGCATGCACAAATAAATAAGCAGATAAACTCCTACACAAGGTCTCATTTGATATAAACCGCTATAACAAATTTCCCATGTACTGTTACCATATGCCATATGTAACTGTATACCATTAAGAGGCAGGGTTGCTTCTCATAGAATGCCAATGATAGCAATAATATTGTGACAGAAATGATTGAACATACAGGTCTCTTCATACTAGGTAAATCTAATAATAATTGGTCAATCTAATAATGGATCTTACAACAAGATTTTAAAAGTATTAGAATAGACTCTAATACAATAACACAATAACTCTTTGTGTCATAATAATCCTATTTAGTTTTAAATATGACAGTAAGATATATGCACAATTTCAAGGAAAATAATGAATGATATTATCATAACAAAGACAAACAAACAAGGCACACAAGCAACACATAAAAATTACCACCTGCAAAACATTAAGTCTAAAGAGATAGTTTACCCAAAATGAAAATTCTGTCATAAATTCCCCCTTTTGATATTATGCACCTGTATTATTTTATTTCTTACGCAGAACATAAAAGATATTCTGAAGAATGTTGGTGACACAACTGGACAAAGCCCTATAAAATATTTAATACAATCTCAAAAGGTACCTGTTATTCACTGACAGAGCTTCAATGAAACACCCAACGTCCAGGCAAAGATGCCATTTGTTCCGTCCTAGTTTAAAAATACAAGGTCACTTTTTGAAGGCTGCACAGCACTGGGTTCAAATCAGGCAAAACAAAGAAAAATCACCAAGCTGTCGACGCCTTCATTCCAAGGGCTCATACATTCCACACCGTGCTAAATATTTAGACATTTTGACAAACAGCCTGTCAACATAAGTCAGCGGTGAGCTGAACACCCAGCCAGAAAAAGGTAAGAATCTATGTTCTGCCTCATCTTTCACCTTATGGAACAATTCTGCCAAGTACACAGACTTTATTAAAGCAGCTCAGAGCAGCGGATTCAGCCTCTGGATCAAACAGAGTCATAGATGGGAAGGCAGGATAGAGATGGGCCGAAGACATGAATCAGATGTTTAAATATGAACTGATCTCTTGGCGGCTCATTACGCAGGCTGTATGATTTTTATAACCTTTTGCCTCTCATTGTAAGGTTTGTATCTATTCACACTGGGTCAGAATAAATTACAACAACCATTATATTACAGAAACTTCTAAAGAAACTTTGGTTGTAGGGTACTTTTTACAACAAGGAGGAATGTTAGGAACACCATTACGTTTTGAAAGACACACAAACAAAAGGCCTTTTGCAGAAGCACACTTCGCAGCCTCATTTTCTAAAGCTACAGTATAGGTTATTGCTGTCTTTACTGTCTGAAGTAAAATATCCAAAACCTCAATTAAACAGGCAACATATATATAAAATAAAATTACACAATTACAAATTGACTTGTGTTTAAAGCATACATCTAACGGAGTTTGGTTTGTGTTTATTATATTTTGTCATGGGGTGCAGACTGAACACAAGATTTATCCGTCTTGTCACATAATTTTCTTCAATTCAAATTATTAAGTAGATATACTGTAGGTAAATATCCAGTGACAGGATCATCTCCTAACCCAAAATACCTTAACCCGCAAGTTTTGCATGTAATGACATGAACAAAAGTGGGTTACCTTAACCGAAACACATGCTATTTTCATTAAGAGCGCATGCGCGGCCATGCACTCCTATCGTTGCTCCTGCTCAGTAGAGCTACTAATGGATTACATGTAATCTGGATTATGTACTCATATTCCAAAACTTTTATTGGGCAATTCTCTCGGAAAAGCGCAGCAAGGCCAGAGCCATTGAGAGAGAGAGTCGCGTCTTCTCCGTTGATTCCAATGGAACAGTTTTGTTAACAGTTTTAATAGTACCCAGATGTTACTAGTACACGCATCGAGTTGCGACTAAACAGACCAACTGAGGTAAACTTCTAACCCATTTAAAGACGAAAGCCATTTATGGAAAACAAATAAAAGAAATAAAGCATTCAAAAAAAACCTTACCTTTCTGGATCTATCTGAAGGCTCCATGAATCATGTGAAGCTCCAGTGTTTTGGACTTCTGTTGGCAGAACTCTCAATGGCTCTGGACAAGGTGAAAGAAAGAAAGAGCCCACGCACCAACCGATGAGCAAGACCCGCTTACCATCAAGATTGTCTGCGCTGCGTCAAGACTGGCTGCGCTTGTGGGCCTGCAGCTACAGCTTGTTACTGTTGCAATAGTGAAGTTTTCAGTGTGTTTGTTTGTTCACTGCTTTTCAGTGATGGATGTTATATAAACAGTGGATATAATGCAGGATTTGGAAAATCGTTTGAAACTGATAGATGGTCCCAGTGCTAAGAGACACCGGACGTGAACTGCACGTGGTAAGTCAAACTATACGGAGCTCAGATCAGTCTGCAAAGAAAGGAAAGCGTTCTAGAAAGGTTGGTTGAGGTTAACAACCAAACAATCTTGTGTTCTTGATGTAGTCATGAAATAATAATGTAAAATGATTGTGTTTAGTTTGAGGAAGTTTGCATTTTGAATTGTTCTCAAAGCTTAGTCGGCCTGGGCAAAATGGTTTGATTCCCAAAGAACACAAATACTGATAAATATCCAAAATAACTTGAATGCAGCTCGCTTGGAGAGTGTCTGCTGAATATAAATGGTGGGTGTTTTTACTAGAGGACTAAAAATAGGTAAAGAATGAGCTTTAAGCATTTTATGTTCGGCCTTTGACCCATTCTAATTGTCATGGTGTCAGTTACCAGCAGGTTTACAGGGCGAAATCTTCAACATTATCTGCTTTCAGCATTTGGCCTTTATCAATTCAATAAATAAATGCGAATGTATGTGTTTGGAATATCTACAGTCGTGGCCAAAAGTTTAGAGAATTACATAAATATTCGTTTTCAAAAAGTTTGCTGCTGCAGTTGTTTCTGTGATGTACTGAAATATAATTACAAGCACTTCATACGTTTCAAAGGCTTTTATCGACAATTATATGACATTTATGTAAAGAGTTAGTATTTGCAGTGTTGGCCCTTCTTTTTCAGGACCTCTGCAATTCGACTGGGCATGCTCTCAATCAACTTCTGGGCCAAATCCTGAATGATAGCAACCCATTCTTTCATAATAACTTCTTGGAGTTTGTCAGAATTAGTGGGTTTTTGTTTGTCCACCCGCTTCTTGAGGATTGACCACAAATTCTCAATGGGATTGAGATCTGGGGAGTTTCCAGGCCATGGACCCAAAATTTCAACATTCTGGTCCCCGAGCCACTTAGTTATCACTTTTGCCTTATGGCACGGTGCTCCATCGTGCTGGAAAATGCATTGTTCTTCACCAAACTGTTGTTGGATTGTTGGAAGAAGTTGAGTTGGAAGGTGTTTTGGTACCATTCTTTATTCATGACTGTGTCTTTGGGCAGAATTGTGAGTGAGCCCACTCCCTTGGATGAGAAGCAACCCCACACATGAATGGTGTTAGGATGCTTTACTGTTGGCATGACACAGGACTGATGGTAGCGCTCACCTTTTCTTCTCCGGAGAAAGGCTTTTTCCAGATCCCAAACGGAAAGGGGCTTCATCTGAGAATATGACTTTGCCACAGTCCTCAGCAGTCCATTCACTATACTTTCTGCAGAAGATCAATCTGTCCCTGATGGTTTTTTTGGAGAGAAGTGGCTTCTTTGCTGCCCTTCTTGACACCAGGCCATCTTCCAAAAGATGAGCTCACACCTGCCTGCTGCCATTCCTGAGCAAGCTCTGCACTGGTGGCACTCCGATCCCGCAGCTGAATCCTCTTTAGGAGACGATCCTGGCGCTTGCTGGACTTTCTTGGACGCCCTGAAGCCTTCTTTACAAGAATTGAACCTCTTTCCTTGAAGTTCTTGATGAACCTATAAATTGTTGATTTAGGTGCAATCTTAGTAGCCACAATATCCTTGCCTGTGAAGCCATTTTATGCAAAGCAATGATGGCTGAACGCGTTTCTTTGCAAGTCACCATGGTTAACAATGGAAGAACAATGATTTCAAGCATCACCCTCCTTTTAACATGTCAAGTCTGCCATTCTAACCCAATCAGCCTGACATAATGAACTCCAACCTTGTGCTTGTCAACATTCTCACCTGAGTTAACAAGATGATTACTGAAATGATCTCAGCAGGTCCTTTAATGACAGCAATGAAATGCAGTGGAAAGGTTTCTTTGGGTATAAGTTAATTTTCAAGGCAAAGAAGGACTATGCAATTCATCTGATCACTCTTCATAACATTCTGGAGTATATGCAAATTGCTATTATAAAAACTTAAGCAGCAACTTTTCCAATTTCCAATATATATGTAATTCTCAAAACTTTTGGCCAAGACTGTACACCTTTTTAAGAAAATGAAAATGTTTTTACAGGCCTTTTTTCTTGTTAAATCTTTTTATAATTCACATTTATGTTAAATGCAGTTGCCTAGGTAATACAGTATGTATTTTGCTTTAACTCTTCACTTTACTATGTAGGCATTTAGTGTCTGCTTATTTTTTTTTTAAATGTAAAGGAATCCTTATTCTCTATTCTTTAGTCTCTCTTCTCCAGAGTATCTTTGTAATATTTAACCATTTAAACAGCCATTAATTCTTGACATGTTTCTAAATGAAGCACAGGTTTCATTTAACACAAGAACACAAACCTGAAGTCAAACATCATTGCATTTGCAGCTCTACCAAATTTTACAAGAGGTTTGAAAAGATTATGGTCTCTCATCTTCACTCTAAATGATTATCAGATAGTCCCACAGTCTAACATCTGACAAGATGTCTCCATAAGATCTGTTTCTGGTACATCTCGATTGAAGCACATGTGACGTTATAAGAATTATGATCATTACAATGTCCTAACCCATGTGCCATTCTCACCAACTGAACACTAATAAGGGGCAAAGAAAAGAAAAAATAGATATAAACATTGTGACTAATGGAATTTCTACATGGCTGCAGGCTAAAGGAGGAGAATTCAATGTAATCAAAGGTGACAGTTGCACAGAGAAATTATGCAAATGTGCTTACGGCTCAATATTTAGGGAGCCAACACAGGACAAAAAAATTATACATATGCACGTATGCCCACAAAACAAATTATATGGCATTTGCTCTTCACATAGAAATACCCAAAGATGGAAATTCTGCAAAAATAGTTTTCCTATGATTTTTTGGCGGGGTCTGACACAAAATAATACTGTGAAGAACGATTGTAACCAAACAACATTGGGTTACATATTGACACCAACCACTAAGACATTTCACCAAATATCTTCCAGGGACTTCCAGCGTTCCCAGAGCCGGTCCCATCTGGCCTTCCAGAGTTCCCTGAGCCGGTCCCATCCGGCTTTCCAGAGTTCCCCCGGTCCTGTCCTGCCTTCCAGAATTCCCGCCCCGTCCAGGATGGACCCTTCTGAGTTCCCGCCTCGTCCAGAATGGACGCTTCTGAGTTCACGCCTCGTCAAGGATGGACGCTTCCAAGCTACCTGCCTGCCTCTGCTCCATGGCCCAGGTCCTGTTCCCCTTCAGGGGCCTGGCCCTCCATCCCGCCCTCTGTTCCGCCTCCACCCCTCCAGGACCAGAGGTGGGTAGTAACGAGTTACATTTACTCCGTTACATTTACTTGAGTAAGTTTTTGAAAAAATTATACTTCTAGGAGTAGTTTTAAATCACTATACTTTTTACTTTTACTTGAGTAGATTTGTGAAGAAGAAACTGTACTCTTACTCCGCTACATTAGGCTACAATAAGCTCGTTACTTTTCTTTTGACCTCTTTGATATTCTACGCGTCATTGTTTTATTTTGACAGAGAGTGAGACTTCTGCCAAAGGCTCTACCATGTGACTGTGTTTCACCAATCAAACGTAGTTGCGCAGTCTCTTCACGTGACCATACTCAATCTCAGCGGCGTTCGGCGGGACGGGTTAGTTTACAGTCATAGCAAAACAAAAATGTCACAATCAACCATCGGCAATGCAGACAGAGGCGAGGAGGAACACCCCTGGCCTCATAGTGAATGCATGTTTACCTTAGTAAACGTGCGAAACAGCAGCTACATTATGCGGTGTCTTCTGTGTCTCCCAAAACAAACGGACATTTCAGCATTCAAAAACTCAACATCTAACTTGAGGAAACATGTAGCGGTAAAGTTTTTTTTGCTGTGGATAGACGAATGTTTGTCTTTTAGGTTACATATGTTTTAAACATTTCCTATATATATTATGTGTGGAACGGTACATGTATTTGTATTGAACCGAAATGGTATGGGCGTCACGGTTCGGTGCATACATTTAACTTACACAGAGAATAACTTACACGGTATAAAAATAAATAAAACTCGCGTGCAAATTAATGAATATAATGCAGAACTACTGTTAGATACGTGGGTTCTTTAGGGACACTTAATCTGTAGTCCCGCTTTAGCTCTGAAGCAGGCTGCGTTTGCATTGCAATGCTTTAGTATGTTGTGTGAGAGAGAGAGAGAGAGAGAGAGAGTGGCGTGGGCGCGATCGAAAAGTCACAAAGTGTTTGTGTTTACTTGTGTTTATTTATTTTTTATTATTTTATTTATTTTATTTTTTAAGTACTTGAATTTACCTGGATTATTTTAATTTAAGCTGTTTTGTAATTAATTAATTAATTAATTTTATTGATTTGATGAACCCTAATTTGCTTAAACATTATTATTTTGTATATTTGTCTGTCTGATTGAATGCTTGTTAGAAAATAAATCAGACGTTACTCAACAGTTACTCAGTACTTGAGTAGTTTTTTAACCAAGCACTTTTTTACTCTTACTCAAGTAATTATTTGGATGACTACTTTTTACTTTTACTTGAGTCATATTATTCTGAAGTAACAGTACTTTTACTTGAGTACAATTTTTGGCTACTCTACCCACCTCTGTCCAGGACTGTTTTGGGGCGTCTTGAAAACGCCCTTAGAGGGGGAACTCTGTCCCTATTCCAGTCCATGTTTCACCTCTATTGGTGAACTTTTCTCTTACTTCCTGTTCTGTGCCATGTTTTGTAGTCCTTTGTAGTTTTAAGTCTCAATTAGTTTCCCCAGGTGTTTCTTGTTTCCTTGTTATCCCAGTGTATTTAAGCCCTAGTGTTTCCTTTGTTTGGTATCGTTCTTTGTTTCCTGCTTTGTTTTTGTGTCTCCTTCGTTCTGATTACTTTGGTTTGTTTTATCTTGCATTATTTTCATTAAATATAAACTGCTCTTGGATCCGCGTCTCTGCCTGGATTACTCCTTGTTACAGTAAGAAAAAATATTCAACATGATTGGATAACTTAATTCAACATAATTGAACCTATATTAGAATATAGAGGTTTTTGCCCCTTTAGTCCTGTATTATCCTATTTATTTTGCCTATCAAGTAAATGTAACTTATTTGAAGGCTATTTGGTTATTGTTACTGCTGATTACTTTTTTGGTCCTGTGTAAAGCCTAAAACTATTTACCCTTTGTGGGAAAAATAATCTTTTCAGAGCATTGGTCATTTGAAAATCCTCTTTAAAAATTCAGCAAAAGTAATAGCATCAAGTAATTGCTCTGTTCGTTTTAGGAATGCTCTGCTAGAGAAAAATATAAAGCTTTAAAGCCTTTGTAGCCATCAATGCCATCAGTCGAACACTTTCTGTGAGGTCTGGATGACATGGTGTGCTTTCAGGAGCTGAGTAAAAAGTTCATTCCATGTGCCACCATGCAAGAATTAAATTACCAGATACATCATCATTTTCAGCCATGAGCCATAATGTGCTTATGCCTGTGAGGCAGTTTACAGTATTGTGAACCCCATCAGCCAATGCTTTACTTCTTATTTTCCTATACTATCTTCATCGAAACCAAAATAATGGACATTTCTGTAGGCAGCACACTATATACAATGTTTCATTAACACATAGAAAATGCAACTGTTAGTGTAAACAAGGTCCACATTAACTAAACTGCTAAATTCCAACTTAAAAGACCTTCACATCATCAAGCCTACTTGTGCAGCCGCGAGAAACATCACATTGAGTTAAAGTCAAGTTGGAAGTTTGATACTGGCGGGGTTGCTTCAGGATCTGAATTAGGAAGTTAGTTAGGCCCATTTGTACCTAACACAGCGCTTCAGCAGTGCCATGAGGCAGCGTGGGCTTAGTTAAGCGCTAGCTGATCCATTCTTAGCAATGAATCTTTCATCAGAACCACATTACACTTCCTCAGTCTGGTGCCTGATCTGTGTGCAAAGCCATCTCCTCGCGCTATCCGTTATTAAACATAGAGAAGAGAAACTTGGACAGGGAGGCTGGAAGTAGACATTTGAAGCACAATATGTGAATAAGCAAAAGTGTAAAAGAGCAAAAAACACCTGTTTTGTTTTACATAGGTAGAAAAGGACAGAGGTTGAAGTGTTATTAAAGGGATAGTTCACCCATTTTAACATTTACTCACCCTCAGGTCATACCAAAACTGTATGACTCTATATCTACTGCAAACACAAAATATGATATTTTGAAGAATGTTGGTAAACAAACAACATTTCCCCCCTCCCCCATTGACTTCCATTGTATGGACACAAAACCGCCCAAAAAATTACATTTCTTGAAAATATCGTCTTATTTGGTAATAATATGGTCATATACAGGTTTTGAATGGCATGAGAGTAAAGAAACAATTACAAATGAACTATTCTATTATGAATAATTGCTGGTTTATAAAGATATGAAATGCTGTAGCACAAATCATGTATTCATGTCTAAATTGCATGTTTAATTTAGTCAAACTAACAGCTAAAATGCCTCCATGTTTCTCAAAACTTTATTTGTTTAGCAAATATTTGTATATTTATACAGGTTTCTACTTTATACCAAAGGGCAAGACTTGCAGATTCACTGTGCTTCCTTGAGCATGAACATCTATTCCATTTTTGTATGTTCACAAATGCCACTGGTGACCTTTCCAGGATTTGACTGAAAAGCAAAATGTGAAGTGGCAGGTAATTACTCATGTGTGATGGCTCCCTGTCAATCTCCCTTCCTTAAGCCATTGTTAGTTCGCCCTATTTCACTTCACGTTCTTTTCTTGATGCGCATTTCTTTAGGGTTTAAAATTTACATTCTGGTTCTTCGTCCAGTTCGACATTGGCAATTGCCTATATGAGTATACAGAGCAGAAATTGCATGTACAGTAAAAACAAAATAAGAGATTTTTTTTCAAAAGGCAACAACACCTTATGCTTTAACCTTCAGAGCATTTTTTCAGTCTTGTAATGAACTTGCATGCAAACACATTCTGTTTATTCTGGCTAAGCCCTTTTAACTTTTTGTCAACATAACTGCTCGTCTCCGATGGGCGCTCAACTCTTCGACTCCACTACAAAGGCAGAAATTTGCAAATGTAAAGAGTTCCTCTCCCCAGGGCACCAATTAAAACTTCCTTTGGCTGAACGACAGCATGAATTCCATCTTTTGGTTGCTTTTTCCTCTATCTCCCAACTTGCAACAAACTCTTGAAAACTGCACAATACCAAGCTATTAAAAGCCCTGATAGAAATGGAGGAAGATGCTATTAGTCACGCATTAGGCTTAAATTATGGAATCATTTCCGAATGTATAATCAAATATCTGGCACTTGGGAATCATTATCATATGCTTTGCATGAACTTGAATCGTGGTGCATCCAGCGGACTGAGGCGGACGAATGGAAATGAGATTTTACACTTGGTGCTATTTCAATTCCAGTGAATAGCAGACCTTCATACTCCTCATCTGGCTGTTTGCCCTAAATCAGTTTACCACGGTGTGCTGCAGGTTTTAATAAACTGAATATGCAGCATTTATTTGCATTGGACAGGGTAGACCAAGACAACTCTAAGCACGACTGCAGGCAGATGTATCACTCAAAATTATTGTTTGGCCTGTTGCCTAAAATCTGAGGATGACAAAGACAAGATGGCAGCAGGTGGCTGTGCAACCTAATTTTTTATTTGAGAGAGAAAATCAGTTTTTCCATCATGGAGACAAAGAAGTTTGTGGTGGTATTTTTCACAGCATCAGTCTCTGGATGTCCATCTGTCTGTGGCTATAAGAAATCAGTCACGTGGGATTATCCAGTGATGGAGAGCTTGAGGGTCAATGATGCAATCAACTTTTAATTTCAGTTGCTGATTGTTTGGATACAAATGAATAGATAATTTTGAGCAAAGCCGTTCGTTGGTGTAACCAGTGGCAACAGCAAATAAGCAATATATTCTGGAACATTATGCAAATCAAATTTCCATTACTTTTCCAACAGACTAGGTTGGAAGGTTCTTCATACTGAATATTGGGTTGATGTTTATCATTTTGATGATGTTAATATACTTTCTGTGCAAAGACGGTAATAAACAAGACATTTGTGCCTCGTAATTATAACTCGTAAATTATAATTTGTAATATTGGCTTTTATACTCCAGTGCTGTGTCACTATCAAAACATCTTCAATATAACTTTGTGCAATATGTAATATAGTGTCTAATATTGCTTCTGTTCTTCTAAAACTTCATGATTTCGTGATTTTTATTTTTGCCATAAATCATTATTATTAGTCTCCCTTTAAGTTTGTGAAATATTTGCCTAGTCAATTTGCCCGCCAGGGGCTAATACACCGAGCTCGAAATCGCCTCGAAACCCAGAGCGCACCTCCACAGGGAACCTGCTAGATGATCGGTGTGAGGACCCGGGAAGGTGGAGGGATGCTTATAGACTGAGAGATGGTGCAGGTAATCATCTTGTCTATAGGCCTATATATGCTGGTTCACTTGAGTTGATAGGGTAGGTGCCAAGATTGCCGATAGCGAACCACCCGGACATAATTATATGCCCGGGCTCCTCCCTAACTTAAGGTTTTTGGTGTCTAGTACGAAGGGAAGCAAATGCTAATTTTTAAGTCCTAATTTTATTGTACATTAGTATAATTTATTAATTCGTCAACCATCCCAACACTGTTGCCTTAAAAATGGCTTGAGGTTTGGCTATCCAGTGACCAATGGGACAACGCAGACAGCATGAGCAAGTAAACAGCGCAATAAATTTATATCGTAAAACCTTCCTGTTTTTCTGCTTCCTGTTTTCTTTATTGCCACATAAGTGGTGTGAAAATTACACACGCCGCCTTTAAGTGTGAAACTTAGAGAAAGGATATTCTGGGGGAAAAACTGTATGATTGTGTCTGCTGGATGGCACTTCTTTGGTTTCATAAAATTATTTTTATTTAGCCAAGCAGAAGGGTTGAAAAAAGATGCAGGGTCATCCAGTAAAGTGCTGAGCAAAGAGAGAGAGAGAATTTTAAATCCACTTCTGATCTCAAGATAAAGAACAGTACATCTTGGCTGTTGTTGAAAATCAGTGGAAAACCAGCTTGACTCAAGCTCCTCCAGCCTGAAACACACTCTGTCCCAAGTGATCAATTTTGATTCAGGCTTGTGCTGCAACATCATCTCAACAAACAGAAAAACGTCTTGTATCCACAGTGTATACAGTTCATAAAATCTGCAGTGCAAAAAAAGTTTGAGGTTAATAGGAAGAGAGGAACAATATATTCTTTTGTTTAAATATCTTGCATTCATGCCCCCCGTGGCCTGAAAAATAATAACCTCCTACATCATTATCTTCCATGCCAGTTGCCACGCAGGTGAGGTCAGACTCAAGGGAAGGCATAACATTTGTAGGAATCCCCATCTGCATGACCATTACTGTATATCTTTCCCTAGCACCTTAGAACTAATCCCTACTGCTCAAGCCATGAGTGGAAGGGTGAGCCACAGGGTGGGACTGTATTAGTCCAAAGCCATTGGCCAGAATTTGAAATGAAAATTCACTGAGGGGTGTGACCGAGAGCAAGTCCTTTTATGAAAGGCATGCCATGGGACGGCCATGTTTGCAATGCTTCCGGGGAGCTATTTCAGTCATAGTAAGACCTCAGAACTATCCATTTAAATGGAGGAAGACATATATTTCTAAAACAGCTGGCAAAAGTCACAATTAAATGACCAACAATTAAATGGATCGTCCACCCAAAAATGAAAATACTCATTCTCAAGTTGTTACAAACCAATTTCTTTTTAATGTTGAACACAAAGAAAGATATTTTGAAGAATGTTATTAACAGAGATTTCTGTGGCACCAGTGACTAGGGAAAAAAACATAGCATTTTTTTGTTCAGTTAAACACAAAAGAAGATATCTTGAAGAATTACGGAAAACTGACTCTCAGCTGCAAAAATTCTTCTTAATATTTTTCTTTGTGTTCAACAGAACAAACTAATTTATTTAGGTTTGAAACTACTTGAGGGTAAGTAATTCATGACAGAATTTTTCTTTTTGAGTGGAGGATCTTTTAAACCTGATACCCCCAACGTATGTTTGCTTAGCTTTAATTGCACTTCTTTTATCAGGCTGCTTCAGCAACCGAGCATGCGCGCAGGTTGGCAAGCGTCTAACATGCCCCCTACATGCCAAGACAAGCCCTGCCCCAGAGAATCGCATTCCTATATCGATCCAACTTCCTTCGCTAAAGCAGAATCCCTACACATAATAATGGTGCATCTTTGTAGCTTGAACTTGCTCCACTTAGGAATAGGCAAAAATCTAAAATCACATTGGGTTGTTTTACATGTCATGCAGGGGTGGGTTTATCCTATTATTTATAATATACAGCAATAATGTAACAAAAAGTTATTGTGGTTGGATGTGGAAATGTCATCTGAGGATGAGACTGCCTGACTCCTGACTGTTGTTGCTTTAAAAAGTTTTGGTTGGCTTGACAGCAGTCTGCTGCACTACAAGCTCTATCAATAACTATTCTCATAAAAACATGCTCGAAAACTGTCATTGCTGAATTGATTGCATTGTGCATGATAAAAAGATTATCACTTTGTAATAAAATATTTAAAACTGATGTTGAAGAGTTTGCAGCATAAGACTGACAGATTTGTAGATAACATTTCTCAAGCGCTCCAAAAAAGCACTCATTGATCATGATTTGTCATTCTAATCATAATTCAACAAAGGATCAACACAGCTCTTTTTACTTAGGGAAAGAAGGGTGGCGAAGCATTTCAGTCTGAATAAAGAATGTAAAACTTTTTGGGCAGATGGAAATTTGTGATAACTACCCTTGAGCCAGATGCTTTATTATTTCCTCTGGGGTGGATATGCACATTTCAACAAGAAATAAACATAGTGATCAAAACCACTTTAATCTTTTAGACTTCTGCAATTCAAAAGTAGGCTAGATTTTGGAAGACTGTGCATTAGCATCATGCTTCTATGTGCACATTTTATGAGGGGTGCTCCGGAAGTGCAGCATTTCAATTTGTATATTCGACTCATTTGAATTCAAAAACATTCTCACTAAGATGCTCACTGAGGGTAAATCACACATTATATAGTCATGAATGTCCAGTGTGGTATATTATGATTAATGGGTAATGCTGTCCTCAGAACATGACATTTAATGTGTTATAGAAAAACAAAAGGTGAAGTTAGATGCCTGGATCTCTTACGCCGGGACCACACCAATATATATATATATATATATATAAATAGAAGAGTTTTAAACTGTGAGAGACCACAAACATGGGGACAAAAAATCCTAGGTTTAATCGTTTTGCTCTTATCGAACAAACAGATTTTCAAACTGAGTCATGACTGAACAGAGCAAATCCCGCAAATTCTCTCGAGATTTTAGAATACGTTTATTTTTTTATTTCACTGTAGGCTATGTATATTATGTACTGTATGTGCTCAATATAAACAAATGTGTACATATAACCTTTTAAAAATATCATTTACCGTTGAGAAATTGCTCAAGCAGCGTAGTCTAAAGCATTTAAGGTGGCATAGCACTATAGATATTATTTTATTGCAACTCAAATATTGTTTTATTAATGTCTTCACAGTAATTAAAAAAGAATATTCATACTGTTTTGTAAAAAATAGCTGCTGACACCTGTAAGGGTCTTCTGGATCCGCTTGCTCCAGTGGACCTATTTTTTCTGTTTTACCTTAAAGCATCTGCATACTCGGACTCCCACCACTACCATCACTTGCACTTAGCCAGAACATTTTCAGAATAAACAAAAGTGTATGGTTGAAGTCGACTACGGTTGTTGTGCTTCTGGAGCTGGCTTTCTGATAGGGTATTTTTTTTTCCACGTGACAATCAACAGAGTTCTTGTGCATTTGTCCTCTGGGTTTCCCGCACACATCAGGATTTCGGATTGTTATTATTCAACATGTTCAACAAAATCAACCAAGTTCCAATATTTTTCCGATCAGGTTCATTCGCTCTTAACACACACCACAACCCAAAAAATCTGATAAGATCTTTAGAGCAGTTTAAGATCATCCTGACTTTACCTTGGATTGTTGGAAGGGGAGCAGTCGGCCTGACTATCTTGTGGTGAGGCCCTAGCATTAGCAAATGCGTACTAAATAGCCAAAGTAAGATGACTCTTAATGCAATGAATGCTCTGATCCCTTGTTATCGTCCTCTGCTTGCTCCCTTCTATCCAATAATGGACTCACTTACGGGCCATGTTGTGTTATACAACTGCAGGAATAAATAGCACTTTGATCCCCCATCAATGGACCCATAGTCTTGAGGATAATGCTCCCATCATTCAGCCTCAGCATCTACTCTTTGTCTCTAAAGATACCCACTCGACTATGTGGGCACACTCAAGCACTGTGGGTGGACACAAACAAATGTCCTTCAATCTCCGCATTATCATCGACATCTGACTCCACACTTTATACCACTGTCAATACGGTAGATTAGCCATCTTGATGCTGTTTAAACAATTCAAGTTTAAATTCAGGGATTCAGTTAGGTCCACTCCATGTGACATTTTTATATGTTTGAAGTAGGTAAATACAAATAAAGATGTCCGTTCTAATGGGCTGGTGGGTTGAAATTTAATCACAAAATGTGTCAGCTAGCCTGTGTCTGTATCCGTGACTGCTTCTGCACATGTGCCTGTGTCTCAATGAATCTTGAATGCATATAAAAAACTGTAAAGGAAAGCCTACTTTATAGTGATTTAAGCATGTTTAATATTCAATACTGAGATGTTTAGAATGGAATCCAAACCAGTAACCCATACAGAAAACTATGGATATATAGTAATACAATATAAGCCTATATGTATTTCACAAATCTCACATTTATAGGATGCAAAATATATACATCATATATTTCAAAATACAACTGAACTGGTTGTTTTAATATATGGTTCATATTAGATTGACTTCTGACACCTCTTGAATGAAAAATCAAAAAGGAAAATTCTCATCATTTACTCACCCTCTTGTCAAACCTGTATGACTGACTTTCTTCTGCAGAACACTAAAGAAGATATTTGTAAGTTGGTCAACGAACAGCACTGACCTTCATTCTTTTCTATTGTATGAACACAAAACCCTTGCAAGTGAATGGGTGCCAGTTCACAGTATTCTTCTCAATATATTATTTTGTGTTCTGCGGAAGAAAGTCAAACAGGTTTGAAATGACAAGAGCGTGAGTAAATGATGACAGAATTTTTATTTTAAAGCAAAGAGGAGAAATAAAAGGTAGATATAAGGGTTTGGTCCTCATTATCTTTAGGGTTAAATGTAAAGAAGGGCACAGCCCCAGATTTGATACTGTATATCCTCAACGGGGAGTCAATTGCCTGTTCATGAACTCTAATAATACATTGTACAATAATATTTACTCAACTAGTCCAAAGGTTATCTTTAACTCCTTACATGCCTTATTGAACCAGACATATAGACACAATTTGCTTTTCTTCATTGTGACAAGATATTGCACTGGCTGCTTATGCTGTATACTTATATTGCACATGTATATATTATAGCAAAATTTCTGTTAAATTTTTTCCTAATGTGTACTTTTGTGTACTCTTTGTGTTTAACTGAATAATACATTCACCTATGAAAAATGTGCTATATTTTCAAAAAAGATTTAAGATAAATTACTTTTTTTGTGTGTTTCTATGTCTGACTGCATTTTTCCAGCTACATTTAAATGCAACCCGTGGTTTCCCCATTGTTGTCTGTGTGTGAATGTGTAACATGGGAAAATTATCCAACATCCTCTTTTATTCAGTAAATGGCTGCAAGTGGAGGCAATTGTGTCCTGCCTGGTCCTATGCATCACAGTTGTCAACAGACTTAATAGTCTGATAATTCAAGAATTCAATGTTCCTATTCTGATAGAACTGAAAGGGTAAGATAAAGTTTATCTCTCTAGGGGCATTTTACATGCTACGTTCCTTTTTTGTCCCCTTGGCCGCGCATCTTTAATTTTAGTATGCACTACACGCTTTGATAGATCTGGCTCTAAATCTTTCCTCAATGATGCAACACTAGAGCCATCATGTGGCTGAAATAGAAGTTGCGGTGTTCATGCTCCCTGTAATTTGGACCCACTAACAACCTTCCCACAAAAATGTCACCCTGGTCCCATGTGATTTAAAGGGATATTCTTGACATTTCTGTTCTCTAACTCAGGTGAGAATATATATTTGTGGTTGAAAGTTTCGGATGGAAACAATGGTCTAATGGCAAAAAGCAAATTAGTGAAGATAATAGTTCTATTACCACTATTTTACAAAGTCAGATCACTTTTATAAACTCTGATGATATTGTGTGAATAAGTGTAGGTGTTAATTGTATTTGTACAATGTAGGGGAGTGGGGCACAACCTAGTGGACTTTGTTTTTGGATCAATCATTAAAAAATAATTTGAGTAAGATAATTAGTATTTGCAATATACTGAATATATATATATATAGATATATAGATATATATATATGTGTATGTTTTTTTATTACATTTTTTATGTGTGCAAATTTTATAATATCAAAGGTACACGTTTCTAGTAATTGTGCAGTTCCTTTTCATATTGTACTTTCAGAAATGTTTTGAATATTCTTCCTCTCCCCAAATTTTGTCACCAAAACAAAAGATAATAATTTAATGTAATTTAATAAGAGACATTATATTTACATTTTAAGATTTTGTATGAATCTTCTTTTTGCCATTTAAAATATATATATAAATCAATAACAGTTACAATTTTAACAATATTTCAAGTGTAATTTTTTTGATTTGTTGTATTTTGAAGATCGTTAAAATAGGGCAGTTTATGTTAATACAAATAACTAACTAAGTTGCAAATACCCAGCCAGCACATATAGCAGACGCACATCTGCAAGTAAATATATAATAGAAAACCTACAGCTCACATACTATATCACTACTAAAGCATTCTAAAAAACTAATGATTTCCATAACTTTACGGAGTTTTGTTTATTTCCCCAAATAAAGGATTAAGTGTTTATTTTTCTCACTTCCGAAACAATGATACCCAGTGAAACGTTTCAGTCGTGAATGGTTTGGTAGTGACAATTTTTGAATACTTTTGAGCCTAGCTCAAAGATGTTAGCGAGCACAGTTCTGAACAGATGTACACACATAAAACTAAGGGTTATGAAATATCCCGCAAAAAAAGATGTTTGGTAGTGGCATTCCTTAAAGTTAGAAACAGATTTTCAAATTGATAAGACTGATCTTTTCACCATGTAGCATATAAGAGAGAGGGACACAGTACTGATTCTCGATCCAAAATGTAGGGGGTGTGGCTAAAATCAGTCTCAGCCAATGGACTAAAACGTACACTGTTTCGGTAGTGAAATCCGGGACACATTATTATTATTTTTTTAAATGTCATTTAAAATCAAAAATATTTTTTTTTAAACAGCAATAGAAATAATTAGCAAAAAATTGTGTAATATAATTTTCAAAAGTAGAAATTAAGGGTTTTGGGTTCAGGACACCCAATAAATTAAGATTGTATATATAAAGCTTACTGATATTAGAATTATTATTGTGGGTTTAAATAAATAATAGAAGGATGTTAGCAAACAATTAAGATTGGAATACTTGAATGCTTTTTAATTGTGCCTTTTTGATGTGGGACAGCAGTTTGCTCGAATTCCGTAGAAAACAAGAGCTTTTGTTTGTGTATCAGACCATAATAGATAGATATCCACGCATCTAAACATGCCTATAGATTGATAAAAATACGGACCGTACACGCACTGCATACGGAGTATGTGTGGCCCAGGCGTCAGTGCAGCGATCGTTACGCATCGAGTCTATTTTTGCTGTACAGCACGGCGTGTTTTAAAGAGTAGCTAACATGAAATCATGAAAATTACATATAATGCAGTCTGTTCTGTTGCCGTATTTGAAAGTAAGTTGTCTGCCAAGTTGTAAGTCCGAAGGTGAATAAATAAAAAAGTTATTTGCTTGTAAAAATGGGAGTCGACTCTGAATCACACAAACGAGTGGTGGATGCAAATCTACGTCACTCTACATAGTCCCCGTCTACGTTTGGCTGAGACTGACGCGAAAATTTATGTCTCCTCCCCCAAACACTGTCGCTCGTTCGTGATGCTTGTGTATCATGTCTAGAGTCTGTGTTCTACGGTGTGACACTACGTGCGTCTTATTTCAACTACCAAACGAAGAACGTCTGAGGGAACAATTCATTTTTCAAACGATACCAAAGGAGTATAACCCCAGGGTTTAACTGTGCGCGCTTCATTTCATTTAATAATCTTGGCGCGTTCACTGCAGGGTATGTGAAACGATTATCCTTGAAAGAGGGGGAATACAAACTCTATTTGGACCAGTTAGCTCCACCGAATCACAATCTGTAAGTGTGACTATTGATTTTGTCTGAACTTCAAGAAATATTTTTGTACCTTATGTCTGTGTTTAGCTAATGCATATAACGCTAACATTAGCATATAACGCTAACATTAGCATGTACCGTTATTTCTGGGGTGTTACATATTGTTTATCTGACTATTAACTTTGAATTTTGACACATTTGCCGCACGTGCACCTATATAGATATGCCACTGACACTGGATTAGCGTTTTATGATGCTTCCTCGTCAGACTCGGGCTCATATTGGTTCGGTAAAATCGCCGCCATCTCTATCTACACATATAACATACATGACATCCAACCACATTTAAACCGTAATCCTGTAATGATGCTAGTGGGGTTCAAGCTGCGACAAATGATGAACGCGTTTGACCAATAACAACAGACTACACCATCTGACCAATCACATGACACAAGGTTAGAGGGTAGGCGGGGCCTAGACGGATGAATCGCGGAGCGAATCATTTGAGAGTCAGTCAAGAAGTAAGGCACGAATAACTGCATATAATTACGAGATTATAGTGTTTTTACACATTGTATGTACATAAACTTAATTTTGGACACTCCATTAACCAAAGTAGGGCCTAAAAAAACATACGTTAGGTACACTTTCAGCAATCTAATGTAACAAAATTCATTAGTAACAGAGAGTACAATCTGAATTTTTGAAGGAAAAATAGCATGACTTTATTTAAAAAAGATCTTAATTTTATGAATGCATTATCGTATTGCATGCAAATGCAATAGGAAGTAACAGAAAACGCATTAACATTTGTTTAAATCCAGCATTGTTTTTTTGGCAGAAGCTAATCCTAACATGAGTTTATACTTATAAATACATATGACCAACATAATGTTTGCATTTTAGCATAAATGAGATGAAGTTATTTTCCTGTGTAAAAAAGTCAGAGTCAGATCCTCAAAGGAAATTGGCAAAATTGATGCGCTATTTGGGACGCACCTCTAGACGCTTCGTTGGCCACTTTGCTCCGCTGGTGCGATACGTCAATGGTGCCGCCATATTAGTGAGGGCAACAGTGCCCTAAAACCCCACTTAACCCGATGGGAGAGCTGCGCGTTTTCGGCATTAAAAGCACAATCACGTTTACATTTCTAAACATATTTCAATGGTTTACTATGTACGTAGAGTTCAACTTCAGTTGCATCATATCTCGATACTTATTATAGCCAACTTTAAAGTTAATGGTTGTCATAATGAATAATAATGAATCCACAGATGGCATCGTGATCAGTGATAGCCTATGTTAAAAACAAGAAACAAGAATAAACAGAATAAATAACCACGTTGCAGTAGTCGACGATAAAACACAGACATGTAGAGATGGCTTATGAGATTTATTTAACAAAACATCCAAGGTAATATATAGTTTAATTTACGTATTAATTAAAAACTAATGTTTTTTCACTCTGGAAATGGCCTTTTCTGCTGTTATTCTAGACATTTTTAAAGATAAATGATGTTCTTTTAAATAATCCTATAAAACCCCATCAAAAGAAATCTGGATGGTTTACTAGAATGACAAAATAAGGTCAGACAAAGAATGTTTATCTTAGAAGGAAACCCTTCCTCCAACTTTTTAGCCAGCAATGTATTCAGTGAGCTTAACAACTTCATAATTCATTATTTTACGGGCTTGTATTCATTTATGCGGAAATTAAATCTAACAATACCTCAAATTATTGCACATTGGCAATGTGTACATAATGTTTTCAGCCTCACTGATTGCTTGACAATCCTGAGTTTTAATTCGGTATGACAATAAATACATTTTCAGGTCTATAACCACCTTTAACCGGAGCCAAAACGTTTCTGCGCACTCCAGGTAAATAGAAAAGTATTGAAATTAGTTTTGAAATGAAAACGATGTTGTGTTATTATCCAGAAAACGGCAGCTCAACCATTCACTCGTGTGTCCTTATAGTCGGCTTTTGCCCTCACCAATATGGCGGCGGCATTGGCGTTACGATCCAGCGGACAATGAGGCGCCTAGTTAATATATACACGTATATATATATATATATATATATATATATATATATATATATATATATACACAGATGTACACTCTGCTTAGCCATCTATCGTGATGCTCGCACATAATGAATTCCCGAGTCTCGGCAGAAGATGGCGCCCGCAGCATTTCCAGTGCACCGAGTGTCCGAATTTACTCGCTTGTTTTCACCCGCTCCGGAATATATTAGTGAACTAATGTACGGAATAGTGAACGAGGGTGTAGTTGGCGATTTCGGACGCAGCCATCGTGCGTTCCAACCCTCACGCGCCACTAGAGTGCGCCAGAACGTCAGTGGCCGTTAAGGATTTGATTTGGGGCGGAGGCTCGTGAGCTCATCCGCCTTCCCACTTCTATGCTCTTCATCACTGCAGCGCGAGCACGGCCATTTTACAAGCCGATTGTGCGAGTGAAGAAGACACACTCCTCAACGGTGTTTATCGGCAGTTCTTGACAACCGTGTGTTTTTAATCGTATATATCATTTTCTTAACCCCGTTCAAGTCAGCAATAGCGTGATAATGTCTCGTGACCGTTCCCGTAACCGCGGAGGAGGATTCCAGCAGCGAGGCCGCGGAGGAATAATGGGAATCCGTGGTGGAATGGGAAACCCATACTTTCGGAATCAAAACCAGCCACCTTTTCAAAACCGTGGAGCCCATGTGGGTCGTGGATTTAAGGCAAACCAGGGGAACCAACCCAATCCAGCAGCTAACGTTACGCCTCAAAAACCGCAAGAATCCGTTCTGAGTAAGCCTGCCATTCTGTCGCCCCCAGCCCAGGGCCCAACGTTGGCCCAGCAAGCTAACAACAATAAAACCCCGTCGACACCCCAGACTGCCATTCCCGCTACCGTTGCGCCGAAGATTCAGTCTCCACCGCCTCAGAATAACGCTATCGTAAAGAGCCCGGACCTCGGTTCTCCACAGAACCCGCCTAAACAAAACACGCCTCGAGGTGGGATGGGGAATGGCCAGAAACAGCATGTTCAGCCTGCGAAGAAAGCTCCAGAGATGAAGCCACAACAAAATCCGAAAAACGAGGATCTGTCTCATTCTCAGGTATATAACTAAGACTTTGGCGCAAACGAAAAAATTATAGCGAAAATTGGTGTTGAGAATGCTGTGTGTGAGATTGTAGTTTAAAAGGTTTTCGGTAGAATGGCGTTGCTGAGGCAGATCCGCCATTTTGTTTTGGCGATTTAAACAATAGGTAGGACTCGCGGTGCTGGGCCGCTCATTTGGATGTCCTTTTTATGTCAAAAATTGCAAAACGTTTATTTATCTTTGTTAACGTTGCGTTTAAGTGTTTTATTTAGTTAACATCTTTATGTATTAGGCGGCTTTGTCTGTTGTAAAAGTAGGTTATGTTTGTGTTGCAAAAGCGTTTGGATCTGAATCAGGATTATTGATGGTAGAAGCGAGTCCTCTCGAATGTTCGCCTGTGCTTTCAAAAGTGTTTTAAAATCACTTTATACGCGTATGATAAAGAGGCATTATTTTAAAACCTGCTTATTAATTTTTTATCTTGTATTTTAGGAGTTGAAGGCAACGTTATCTTTGCTTCGCAAACCTGGGGAGAAAACCTATACTCAACGTTGCAGATTGTTCATTGGCAACCTGCCAAACGACATCACCGATGTTGAATTCAGGAGGTTGTTTTCCAAATTTGGAGACCCCAGTGAGGTCTTCATCAATCAAAGCAAAGGTTTCGGCTTCATAAGACTGGTAAGATTTAATTGTCACTCCATGATGGCTATAAATGATCCTTTTGCGCTGCTGGATTCTGTAAACGCCTACATCATGCACATTCAAAACCTAATCAGTCTTTTATCCATAGGAATCTCGTGCTGTGGCTGAGATTGCGAAAGCAGAGCTGGATGATACTCCAATGAAAGGCAGACCACTCAGAGTTCGCTTTGCCACTCACTCTGCTGCACTGTCTGTGCGTAACTTATCCCCCTTTGTCTCGAATGAGCTCCTGGATGAGGCCTTCTCTCAGTTTGGAGTAGTGGAAAGAGCTATAGTTATTGTAGATGATCGTGGCCGCTCAACAGGAAAAGGCATTGTCGAGTTCTCTTCCAAACCCGCAGCTCGGAAGGCAATGGATCGTGTTAATGATGGGGTGTTCCTTCTCACAGCGTAAGATGGAGTTCTTTGTACAATGAAGCAGGGTGTTTTATTGAATGTTTGCAACATGTCTTGATGCTACTGTGTGTCTTTTGTTAGGGCGCCCCGTCCAGTTGTTGTTGAATTATTAGAGCAATTTGATGACGAAGATGGTTTGCCAGAGAAGCTTGCGCAGAAGAACCCCACTTATCAAAAGTAAGCTATGTTGATTTATCACTTTGTTCTGTGAGTACATTCCAGTTTGTTATCTCAGTTAGGGTTCAAAACTATTTCTGGTCTTTGTCATGTAAATCAGGCTGGGCAGATGGTGTAATAATTTGGGTGGGGGTAGGTGGCAGCAGTAACAGATGTTTCCTAGACTTAAAATCCAGGTTAAACCTATTTGATATTTGAGCTTATTAAATGGGCTTTTGTTTCATTTCAGGGAACGGGAGCAGCCTCCACGATTTGCCCGTCCTGGCACATTTGAGTTTGAATACTCTCAGCGCTGGAAGTCCCTCGATGAGATGGAGAAACAACAGAGGCAGCAGGTAGAGAAGAACATCCGTGAAGCCCGTGAGAAGCTGGAAGCAGAGATGGAAGATGCCTACCATGAGCATCAGGCAAACATGCTCAGACAAGGCAAGTATAATGCTTCATTTATAACACTAAGTTTATGCTATGAAATCTAATGTGTCTTTTAATGTTTTTTTTTTTTTAATAGACCTCCTTAGACGTCAAGAGGAGCTCCGACGTATGGAAGAGATTCATAGTCAAGAGATGCAGAAACGTAAGGAAATGCAGCTGAGGTATGTCTTATTTTGGTGCAGTTTTGATAGTAGTCCTTTCTTTGTTTCACCATTTTTAATCACTGGCCAATTTTTTGGATCCATAGACAAGAGGAGGAGCGCCGCAGAAGAGAGGAGGAGATGATGCGTCAGAGGGAGATCGAGGAACAGATGAGACGCAAACGCGAGGAGACTTACAGAATGGGTGGCTACATGGAGAATGTAAGTGTTGCTTTCAGGGTGTTTATAATGTTAAAGTGCCATGTTGATTAATCAATTAAAGTATTTTTTGTTTGTTTCTACAGAGGGAAAGGGAAATGAGGATGAATACTGGTGGAGGCATGGGATTGGCTGGTAAGATTTGCACTAGAATTGCTTACAAAAAAAGATGGTTTAGAGTTAAGAGTATATATTTAAAATGTATTGTTTTTGTTGTTTTAACATCAATTCTTTCCACATTCAGTTGATAATAATAATGTTCTTTGTGTATCAGATATGTCATATGGATCCCCTAACCAGAAGTTCCAGTTGGCTGGAATGAACTTTGATGCACACCAAGGGTTGGGGGGAGCAGCAGCAGGTGGCATGGCGTCCAACGAAATGGTAATGTATTTCTCATATGAAAGGAAGTGTGTGAGTGTGTGATATGTGGCTGTTGTGGTTCATAAGAACTATCATTTGTTGCTTAGCTGTCAAAGATTTGATGTTGGGTTTGGAAGCTTGTGGACAAGGTGATTTGATCCACTTATGATTTTATTGTATTGCCACCAACAATTAGCACTTATAAAGTCAGTACTGAAGCTCAGCCCCTTTTGTTTTGCAAGTCTGTCTGTACTAAGGTCTAAGAAATGCAACAGTTTACTTATATTACTGATTTGTAAGACCTGTCTTAATTGCAAATACAGACAGGCACACGTATGCTCTGTGATGATGTGTAGTCTTGGCATTAGCAATGTGGCATCTTTTTTTATGAAAGGCCTCGTGGTATTTAAAATGTGGTGGAATAAGGCTTTTTAAAATGCTGTGCTTGTTTTTGTGGTGAACTCTGCTTTGGTCACTTCCCTGTTACAGCTCCCTCCAGTCATATCAGTGCTGCACTGGTGCCCATATGAAACTGCTCTTTCTATGTAAGGAGCTCTCTTGTAAATTTACTTTTTGTAGTTTTGAGAGTAGGTTCATAAGAGGCTTTTAGTGCAGATGGACTTCAAGGCAGCTTGTTTGCAAAATGTGGATTAAAGTAACATTGAATGTTACATGGCTGAGCTTTTAAGGAGCTGGTGTTGGTTGGCTCCTTTTTTTGAATTGTGCTAATTTTGGTTGGCAAGAATGGAGTAGGGCTTGACCCTGTTTGCTGTGAAGAGAGAGTTTGGCAGTTTATTATTGGGGACTGTTGCTATAGCAAACAACATGGCACACTTTCTCATCCCCCAATATTTTGTGAGTGTGTGTGTGTGTATATATAATGTGGTGTAATTTCCTGGATTTCTAATTTGAAGTAATTCCAAACTTTTGAAGCATTTGTCTTATAAAGTCCACCTGAAATGTGTTTTGGTGCATCTAGACAGAGATCTACTATCTATGCGAAAATGTATTACAAACTGTGAGCTTAATGTTAAGCCTTTTCTTGGAAAGAAAAGTGCAAGGAAGTTCTTAACAACAGCAGCAAGGCCTGTATGATTCTTTTTGAAGACGGTATGCCTTGAAATGAAGGTCTTAAATTATGCATATTTAAATGAAAAAATGAAATTATTAACTTAGAAACATGATCAATATTGATCCTCTTAACTATAGCAAAGAAAGTAAGTCTTATTGTGCACAATTCAGTGGTGCACACTGGTTAAAAAACAAGTGGTTTCTTGTAGGGGTGGGCCGATCCCAATACTCTATCAGTTTTTCTCGATACGAACATTTTTGCTGGATCGGGTATTAGAAGTGGCGGACCGATCCAAAAGCCGATCCTGTGCTAAATAATATTATCACGCTTTAAGAATGTTAAACTTTTAGTAAACCACTGTGAGCGTTTAATGCGCGTTTAATAAATAAATCTTGTGTCATTCCATAGCTTTATGTGAGGAGAAAACAAATGATTAAGTTCATGAAAACTCTGTTACTACAGTCATCTGTCACTTTCCATTCAGCTTTTCTAGTGTTCGGTGACAATCAGGATGCTTTTTTCAAGATGTTCCAATTATTCAGCAAAATCTGTGTGAAGGGACTGCATTTTGCAGAGTTTGTAATCACTGATAGGTGTCTTGCATTAAAGCATTGGAAGTGCTCTGAGTGTAACACGTCAAACACAATGGGCCTCATTCATGAAACATGTGTGAATAAATATATATATATATATATATGTATGTATATAAAGTAAATTCTGAGTCATTTGTAAATTAAACCTTCCTGAAAACGTTACTCCTGATTCCCAAATACAGCTATGCAAATTAAGTATGTAGGAATGACTGAATCCTCTTGACTTCGTTCTCTTGTTTTGCTTCATTATATTGAATAAATGCATAAGACACTAACAGGCTATATGCTTACCAATAATTTAGTCAATTAAACTGTGTCCACCAAAGCATATTTTGCCAGCTAAAATGGTAATACCTGGTGCTTTTCTGAAAACGACCATGCTGGAGGCACTACACTTTATTCCAGAGATGCGTTGTTTGCTGTGATTTAGAATATCAGCAACAGTTAGCCTACTTCTAACTAGCATCTTATTTTAAAGAATATTAATTAATATGAAAATGCAGATACCATTCATATTAACTTCTCCGTTGTTGTGTTTGATGGTTGGTCAATGTAGAGTTTGTCACACCTCTACTCCACTGTAGTTGGATGGCTGTGTAAAAAAGTAAAGTGACGAGCTCTGCAGTTTACGCAAATTTAAGAAGTAAAAAGTGATAAAGGACGGGGCGAAAGAACTTGTGAAATATCATTGATACATTGTGAAGCAAAATGCAATGTCATCAGTGTGTCTTTAAATTATACAGAATGTTACATGTGGGTTTTACACACTATGTACATGTGGTGTAGAGCAGGTGTACATTTCTTTTGTACAGACTAACGTTTTGAAAATACAAAACATTTTTTGAATCCTAAAATTTGTTAGAATGACTTGACAACAATTTACACAAAATAATTTTCATGAATGAGACCCAATGACTGATTATAAAGCTCAGTTAAGTGTTGGAAAGATGCATGTACTTTATATAAAAACATAACATATCACTTATCTTTGTGTTGTAAATGATATGAATTTAGGAAGGTGCTTTAAGCTAACCATGATGCGCATAGTACGTTTAAATAAGAGTATGAATTTAGTGTGTCATTCAGCACCCAGAATGCGCAAGGAGCGGGTGCTTTAAGCGCATCGTCCAGCTCCCAGAATACACAATACGGATAGAGAAGCGGATCATTCTGCACCCAGGAGGGGCATGGACACTTTGGTGCCACAGAGATGTACATTAGTTAAGGATTTTCACTTTTGATCAAATCATATATTTTCAGTCAACTTTTATAAATACATTAGTTTTGTTCGATACAATAAAATACACGCAATACTACACTGATCAGGAAAAAGCAGTACTATTATCGGATCGGTATCGGCCAATTCTTACAATTCAGGTATCGGATCGGTAAAGGAAAAACTGGTATCGGCCTACCCCTAGTTTCTTGCTTCTTTCAGGTCTGGCTTTATTCTGATATAAAGCTGCTTTTATTGAATGATTATGCGGTAGCACTGTCCTTTAGTGGTTTTGTATTAACGCTATAGATCAGTAGTAGTAAATTGGTTTGCAAATGCAGTTTCTTGTTGACTTTAAAATATCAATACGTTTTCCAAATAATCTGGCAGTAGAAGCAATATGTGAGTAAATAACAGCAATTAGTGATGTACCAAAAAGAAAATTCCTAGCCAAAACCTCAAAACGTCTCTGCTAAAAACTAAGTGCAGATTTTAGTTAGCCTTTTTTCAGAATAAATTGTAATTTTAATGTGAATATTTTTTTCAGTTGGTGCAAACCAAAAATAAACTTTTATTTATAGAGATGGGTTTCCCGGTGTTAAACAAGCCACCGGGGCTAAATTATGAGTGCGCACCCCGTTGGAAACATGCCCCCATTTTCAGTTCTGCTCAAGGTAACATGGAAGCACGCTGCGTTTGATAACCGATAACAACGTTCAAGTATTGGACTGAAAAGCAGAATCTGTAATAGTTATACCGTTAAAAACGTAACGATACCCATAAGGGGTGTAACGATACTTTGTAGTACGATATTTTGCAATGCAAAAGTGTTATGATGCGCATCGTGGGGAGGTGGGGATAATTTACGATATGATGCTTAATTCATTCATTGAGCGGACAAGATCTGTTGACAATGAACTGGTACATATCGTTCCTGGTCTAATATTCTCTGTGTTTCTCACCTTTTCTGAAAAATAAATGTAATGACCTGGTATAATTTAATTCTAAGGTCAAGTAAACTATGTCAAAACAGTTCTATCTTTGTATGGAACATTTAATAACACCAATTAACTTGGTTAAACCAGTTAGATTTTAGAAGACTAAATACAATGTCGATTTTGTCGACTAAAACAAAATAATGGGGATGACTAAAATATGACTAACTAAATTGCATTTTAGTCAAAAGACTTTGACTAAAACTAAATGGAAATTAGAATTAAGACTAGTGTCAATTTTACAGCATATTCTATGTTAAATTACAATTTTTTTCAGTGACAAACCTGCAATACCAAAGTTTCAGTTAAGCATTAAAATGTAATTTTTAATTTTGTTCAAAATATTGTGATGTGTATCGCATCGAGATATATACTGACTCCTGAGCGGAGTGTTATCGTTACACCCCTAATACCCATCCCTACTGCTCAGCAACGTTTTCTCTCATGTTAAATGGTGTTTAAGACGTTTTTGGCTGAATTTTATGTGTCTTAAATTTTGGTGTATCACTAATAATCTGAATACTGGAATATTCTTGTAATGTCTATCTGGATTGGCATTTGCATTATGAAACATTGTGCCGCGTGACCCTGGACTGTCAGGACACATTTGATGTTTCATTTTGAAGTAACCTGCATTGTAGTTTAATGGTCTTACAAGTGTTTTTTTAACTGGGCGAGGTTAATCGTCTTAATAGTGTGTGATCTTAACCTTTTTCATTCATGTCTTTAAAACCAAATTGTAAAACCAAAAATTTAATGTTCATTGAATGTATCACAATTCACTTTTTTACCACCTGTCAGGTAAGGCCCACATGCACTGTTCGATTTCTGTGACAATTAAAAAAATATTTTCTCTGTATAATCACATGCGTGTTAAGGCAAAGTTTAGGATTTATTTCTTCACACTGTTCGGTCCAATCCTCGTGCTTCAACTTGAATTGTACGTGACTTGATCTATATGTGAAAAACAAATGTAGCTCTGCTTCAACAGTGAAACCCTCAGATGACACAACCAAAATTTCTGACGTCAGAAATTTGTTTGATTTTTAAGAGGCTAATTGCTTTCCACATACACTTCTCGACAAACGACACATGGCAAAGTACAAATTTGGCCCTAATCTTCTCAAATCCAAATGAAATTTGCTCCGTGTGTGCCTGCCCTTCGTCATTGAAAAATGGCTTTGGAAAAAAAATTAAACCTTATAATTTAGGCATAAAAACTATATCCTCATGGAAAAAACTAATAATATTTGCATTAAAACAAATTGATTTTGATTCATACTCAGGTAGTTGGTAGTTGGCCTGATGGTATCTCTTTCAGTTAAATACATTAACAGCCTTATTAGCCGGGTTTCTCTCACCCTGGTTTTATGCGCATTTTTCAAGTTTTGCATCAGAAACTAGTGATGGAAACGCCAAATTCCAAATTTTTTAATAAAACCCTTAATTCACAAAAAAGTTCTTACGCTCGCTTTACGTGGTTTTTCTTTTTTGCGAAAAAGGGTTATTGCGAATAATGGATGATGGAAACGCATTTGCCGAAAAAGTCATGTAACTGCACTTTGGGGCAGTGTAACCAGACTAACAAAAATACAGATCTTGATGCACAGCATCTGAAATGTTATTACCGTCGATCTTAAAGCCTCACCAAAGTCTTATAAGTTTTTCTGGAATTGCCTCCCAGAACGGCCACGACTGCATTCTCGAACAGCAGGCATCCATGAAAGCACCACATTTATTGTTTCGTCTGCTTGCTTGAGTAATTACAATTACAAAGTAATTACTATATACAAAATGTATTTATTGTCTTCTCTCAAGTCTTATTTTATTACCGTTTTGACTCGTTGGATGGAAGCGGTACTTGTTCGCAAAAGTTTAATACGATATTCAAATTTTGCGCGTAACCTTAATTCACAACTTTAGAAGGAAACCCGGCTACTGCCATGTTAATGGCTTTGAGGCATTAAACAGTGAACATCACAAGTTTTACCGCATTTGCACTTAATCTCCCTTGCAATTGTCTTCAGTATCTTTATGCTATAGTGTTTATCAAACCTGCGCTTAGAAAATGAAATGTTATAGGATTTGACTAATGAATACATTACCCTCTCTTCCTTTTTCTATGTCACCTGTGGCACCGTGGATCTGCGTGTTGGAACTGTTACACCGATTGTTTTCCTTGGATCCCGCTTTTAAAACACTTTGCTCATAATATGAACTCATGGAACTTATTGACCTCTGTTGAATTTCTCCCCTACCCATGGAAACATCATAATTTCTACAAAATTAAATCCTCCCGACTGATATATAACTGATGATCCATGTAGCGCAATGATCGTTTCCCACAAGGGGGTCCAAGGGGCATGGGTGCTGGAAACCCAGGATATGGCAGGGTCCGTGAGGAATTTGATGGGCCTGCCAAGAAGCCACGCTTCTGATCTGGCACTTTAAAGCAGATTTTGTGTGTGGAACTCCAGAGGCATTTCTGGTGTCAGAATTGATGTATTTAAGTTTCAAGAATTTTCTTGCAATTTTAGCCTGAAGACTCCTGAAGACCCTTTTTTCTTTGCATTTTTATTTTATATTCTTAATAGGTTTAATAAAACGGCTCAAATCAGCACTAGTTTAGTGCTACCAATATGTAACTTCCCTTCCTACTAGTCTATACCTTGTCATCATGTTATTTGTGTTATACTGGTGAATATTGTGAGTTGTTCTGATCTTTCTATGGCTGTGTTCTTTGCCATTCACATTTAAACTAATACATGTACATTTTCAATAAAGAGTACAGTTGGTTTTCCCAAACCCCATTCAGTTGTTGTTGGCACAGTTTTAATTTAAAAAAGTCTGAGATGTAACTGACACACTGGAGATTTACTTAGGAGATTTACCTGGCTAGTAACTTTTTATCCTCCATGGTTTTGATTTAATTTAAAAATAACGCGACAGATAAAAGTGGACAATTAGGACCCCTTAAAAATAATTCAAAAATCATTTAATTTCATGTTTTCAGTTTTTTACTCTACAGTAGTAGTATTTTTGCCGGCTTAAAAAATCATGTAATATAGTAAGTTTATAGTTCAAGGAAAATTCCTTTATACTATAGTATTTACATTAATATTCAAAAATACTAAAGTATACTACAATATTTGCTACAGTTGATCAATTTACTCAAGTTGAAACTACAGAATAATATGGTTAGGTACTATAGTTGCATTATTTTAAGTTTCCCGGATCTTTGACTTTCAGTGTGTGTTCACTAGCATTCTGATGCTTCATTTGAGAAAAGCTATTAAAGTAAACTCTCAGCGCAGCTCTAAAGATCACGTCTCCATATAGTGAGATGTAGTACACGAAACCATGTCTCTCATTTTCTTAGACAAGCAGCACAAACTGATTGCATATTTAAACTGCACCTATAACACAGTCCGTATTTGATAAGCTGTTAAGTGCAAATCTTGATCAAGTTGTAGTAAGTCAAATTCTAAGCAATTCTGAGCTATACATTAAATCTGTCCGTCTGGATTTCGCAATTCAGTATGTTTTTTGAAAGTGGGTTTTTTTACATATGCCTTTGGCTCCCACCTTTCATTGATGTTGAACACTTCCACCTGAAACATTTGTCTACAATGATCATCAGTTACTGTGCTAGCATTAAAAAAATCATTCAAGTCTGTTTCCTAACTGCAACTTGGAATGGCAAGTTCATAATAAACATTTCCAGTTTTTACCTGTCTAGTAAAATTTTGCAGGTATTGACAGTTTAAAGAAAATATTATTTAAAGTTTTTTTTTTTTTTCATTTAGATGATCTGTACGGTTACATTAACTATTTGATATATTAATATTCCTGCAAGCGGTTTGTATTTCAGTTGTTCTATAGAAAAAAAACTCATGGTTTGGATCTTCAATCTCTTGCACTTGGAACAGAAGCAGTCATTGATCCTTAAACATTTCATTCACAGAAGCTACAGGTGGATTGAAAGCTTTGAATAAAAGATTTCAACGATCTAACTCCTTTCAATAAATTGTCCTGGTTTAAGTTTAAGTTATCAAAGTCGGACTAAAATATATTAGGATTCAGATCTGTACTGCATTTTCTGCTGGATCTGGCATCACATACCTCTAGAAAAATTTGCCTGCATGTTCTATCCAACGTTATAATTGCATATAATTTTGTTTCTTAAAGAAACCTTATAGATTTGGTTGCATGTTTTTGTATGTACTGAAGATAAAATCAAATTGTTTGTCAACAGCAAGAAGGGAGGGAGTGGGTTGGATTGAGCAACTGTGATCCGTCAAAGACCCATGCTGGCTGACTAAATATCAGCCAAAAAGTTAAGAAATTAATATTTTATTGCAGTAGTAATTAAGACAAGATCTCTTGAGATCAGCGAGTGATGCTTATTCGCTGCACAACTCTTTGGATTGTTTTTCTGCAAATTGAGTCAAGAATGTTTATGGAATCTTAACGGGATACCTTAACCAAAAATGAACATTGTCATTTTCTTACCTCCGATTTGTTCCAAATCTGTATATTTCTTTGTTCTGATCAACACAGAGAAAGGTATTTTGAAGAATGTTTATAATCAGAAATATTTTGCCCCCCATTGAATACCAAAGTACATACTTAGAAACGAATGTATGGGATAATTCAATGTAAGTCGCTTTGTATAAAAGCGTCTGCCAAATAATTTAATGTAAATAGGTAAAATTACAATGGTAGTCAAAAGTGCCCCAGTAATGTTTGTTGTCCTACACTATTCAAAATGTATTTTGTGTTCAGCAGAGCAAATAAAGTAATTTTCCTACAATGGGAGTCAATGGGGTGCAAAATCTGTCTGGTTAGAAGAATTCTTCGGTGTTCATTAGAAAAAAGAAATGTTTACAGATTTGGATCAACTCGAAGGAGAGTAAATGATGACAGAATTTTTATTTTTGGGTGAAGTATCCCTTTAAGGAAATTTTCTGTGATACCTAGATTTAACTCAAAATTCACATGCAGATGAAACGCTGTCATTTTACACTCTTCTTGAAATGCGCTCTGCTCATCCACAATATTACTTCTCATCGTCTTAAACTCAAAAATGTTAAAATGGACAAAGCCCTGTGAGTCTAAAGGTTGCTTTGAAGGGCATAATTTCCAATGCTTTCTATGTAGTCTTTCTGTCTTAACAACTTTGACAATTTAATCAAATAAGAAGTTATAAGAATTTAGTCTATAAAATAGGAGTGCATGGTAAAGAAAGTTGTGCAAATTTTTTTGCACATAGTTAATTTCATGCATTCTCATAATTTACAAATTGACAATTTATGTCCGCATAAATATTGATCCAATGGCGTCAATGTATGAAATGTTTTCAAAAATTTATGTTTTCATACTACCATTATGACTATCACCTTAATTGTAATCTTAATGTGATAGTGTGATTGAATCGACTTTATTTGTAGTGAAGTGATTTAAATCCCATGGCAAATGCGGTCAGGTCAGTAATAACATGAAGAAAAGGTAACTACACTTTTGTTGTTTTACACATGCATTGTGGAAAACTGTTTTGTCTGTTGTGTTGGTTTTCTATACTTTTTCCCTTAACAGGTTTGTTCGTGACTATCTTCGGGTTTGGATTTTAGCAATTTATCTACTAAAAGTGTCATCTTCAGATGCCCATGGACTGTTCGCCAGTGGTTTAAGACGTACTGTGCACAAGAATGGCAGTTCCCTAGAGCCCCTCAAGCACGGGTTTAATAGGCTGGCCTTTTTGTAGCGTTTTCACAAGGTAGCTAGATCGTATTATATTGTAAAATGTGGAAATAAATCCATAGTAAAGCTTCTTCTCTAACCCTACCTAACTGTCACTGGCACAAAAGCGAATTTTACTAAAACTTTGTCTTGAGCCTATATTTGAGCATAAAAGTTGATAATGTGCTGTCTTGTCAACTCTTCTCTAGAGTGGCATTGTATGAAGTTGTGAAGTGTCAAAATAAATGCCCATATTACAATGTATCCTTGTGAAAGTAGTCTTATGTGAACGTAAACAGTTGGCAAAAACGCACTTGTTACAGTAAACTACTTGGGATGCACCGAAATGAAAAATTATTGGGCAAAGCCGAATAAAAATTAAACACTTGGCCGAACACAGAACATGGCTTTTCGTATTCCATTTATTTAGCCAATTTATCCACTATTGCAGTGTTTCTCAACCGGGGATACGGGGACCCCTAGTGGTATGTGGTGTTATTGCAGGGGGTCTGTAGAACCTTTTAAAAAGGTTTAGTTAATTATTATCTTGCATTCAGGGTTTTTCATTAACACCCACCAGACGCAGATAAAAATCAACCGAGACGGTTATTGCAGTCTAATTAATTGTAAAATTGACTGGTTGACTTGTGTTCATAAATTATGTTCACTCACTCTGCAGGGAGGGTTCATGTAAACCAAATCATATAGCCTATGCAGCTTCCGCGCATATCTGACTCCAACAAACCTTTCCGAGAGAGTCGAATGATCTGTTTGCTTTTGATTTGCCCTTGCAGTAGCCTACTTGGTCACTTTGATGTCATATGCCAGGTGGTTCTGCCGACCACCACGGCATAAAGACATTGAAGCACCAGGCATTACCTTACTTCAGCTCTTAGCAATAAACCGTATGGCATCCGTTACACCTCATCAGTTCAACAAGCGGATCAATCAGAAGTTTGTGAAAGTGTTCATGTGCTAACGGCAATCTTTGTTAGATCACACGTCTGTTTCCGACACCTGACACCGGACCTAATTTAGTAGAAATATGTTGTTCTACTGGGGTAGAGAATGGGATGAGCTGTGAGCGCAGGGGTTGTGGGGTCCATGAGGATGGTTTGAGATATGATGGGGTCCAGTACTCAATAAAGGTTGAGAACCACTGCACTATTGTAACACGGAATGGTCATTGGATTATTATAGGCTACATGCTTAAATTATTTCAATAAAAAAAAACATCCTTGCAAAGAAAACTGACTGACAACCGTTTCAGCTCACGTCTCTCTGCTCCAAACACCACCGTGTTGCGAGCGGCGGGGCTACTGTCAGACAGCCCGCTCCAGTCTGAAGTACACAAGTTATCGACCGGTAAAGACACTTTCATTCAGAAATTTACTCCGGCACTCCAGTTCCGTGCTGTGTCTTTCTCTTGACACCTAAAAATGCTCCAGGGACTGTCAACACGTTTGCTGAATTAATAAAGCATGCGCGTCGCTCTCTCTCTATGCGATGGTTGCTGCTTGATCATATCACACCACCACAAACTTTTCTTTTCTATTTGTGGTTGCTGAACATTCGGTGCATCCCTTTATGCTACATCTGTGCCATGGCTCTTTAAAACAAAAAAGGTTATTATGCTGCTTTGTTCATCAAGAAAATTGTATATCTTAGTAAAAATTATTAAGGTTAATAAACTATCCTCCTTTGTGGGATATGTCTTTAGAAGTGCAAAATTGAATTAATAATTTTTTGAAAAATCAATAATCGTATGGTTTTTGACAAAACCCTTTTTTTGGTACTGGTAGGTTGTGGATTAGTTTTTCTTGCATGTCAGTAAGTAATTTGTTTATGCTGATATTATTTGTATTGCATGATTATACGCAATGTAATTTATAAAATGAAGCATGAAACTATTCTATAACCATCGATTAAGTTGCAGGCTAACATTCTCCGAAGGTGCCAGGTATTCACATCAAAGAAGCTCAAGAAATCTGTGACCTACATTTTTTGTTATGTCTGGTGGGTACATTGGGACTCAATCAACCATACTATCTATCCCCTCTTTGTGTCTACCCACTTCTGTGTGATTTCATCTTTACTGAAAGTTGCCTAGGGAACGAAGTATTTCATCTGACAGCATCTGGCCAATCCAGGATAAGCCCATTTGTATTATGGAGCCGTCTAATCATATGATCGTGATGTAATTAACAGAACAGACTCCACTTCTTGTTTGAGTGGGTGTTTGCTCTTCAGTTTCAACTTTGAGAGGGCCTGTGTATCCTTCATGCACCTGTGCTTTTTCTGTTGTTGCTATGGGTGAAGGAGTGGAATTGCACTGACGAAATAGCCAAATACCTTTTGGTGGTTACGCTAGGGCATGTCACTGTAACAAAACACATTCCTTTTACCTGACTACACCTTGCTCACATTTCTTATCCAGGAGTCCCATGTTTTTATTTATTTTTTTGTATTTTATGATTGGTGGCTTTTACAAGAACAATCTTATAATTTTATTAAAATACTTCAGAATTTGTTTAACGAAGGGTTGTTTCAAGTGTGTCCAATACTGGTCTCATTTATGTGAACTTCGCCTGATTTTTGGTTACTGAGAGTTTTAGCAGCCCCTTCTTGGAACTTTTGATATTAACACCAATGAAATTTCCCTGATTTTCCGGCAGGCCCTCGGTTATGTTTTGTCCTTACGTTCTGGAAAAGTGGCCGATGCTTGAATATAAGAGTCATGATTTAGGCAGAAACATTCGATTAGATACCCTTCAGATTGCATAATTATTTAAATTTTGCACAAGCATGTATATTTAAAACAAAAACAATGTAAACTGTTTTTTTAAAAGCACTCACAAAACAAAACTGCTTTTGCCTTCAGACCATCCAAAGTATAGGTGGCATTGTTAGTAAAGGTTTTTTTTTAGCTGAAAGTAAGATCTTCATTAAGAAAATCCATGCCCTCATGTGTCAGTGCATTGAGTCACATCAGCTGGTTCAAGCAGCACTTAAGTACTTCCTTCTGATGATAAACTGAAGTTTTATAAAATGTTGCATCTGCGCAGTAATTTTCACAGTAATTACGTCATTGTAAACTTTGAAGAAGTTACGGTCACTTCACTGTTCCCTACTCAATAGGGGCAGAGCCCCTAAAGAGAAAACCCTAGAGGATCTACCTATATTGTATTTCTGCACAAAAAAAATGGTGCACAAAGTTCAGCATACTGTTTTAAAACGACAAGTTCTTCTATATCAAACAGAATTGCAAGAAAGTATATGGTGTTTTACTAAGCATTTAATATTTTGGATACTCTGCCCCAAAATAAAAATTCTGCCATGAATTACTCTAAAGTCATATGATAACCCTAAAATAATCGTTCATATTTGGAACACAAATTAAGAGCTTTCTGACTCTCACCCATAGAGGTCAACATAAATGACATTCAAAGTCCAGAAAGTGACTAAAGACATTCCCTGCGTTCCCTGCATCAAACAAAACTTAAGTCTGGGCAGGAGCAACGGGAGCAAATACACAAAAGTAAATACTTAAAGTGCATAATGTTTGCTTTTATATTGCAATGTACTTGTCACACATTAAAATGTAAACAAATGTATAAATATTAAATAATACATCAAAATAAACAAGAGGCCACACTTACTTGTGAATGGTCAATCTTCAAAAAACTAAATTTGCACTTCAGCTGTGTTTTATTACACAAAAGTAATTATTACACTGCTCATTTGAATGCTTGATTCTGATTGGCCAGTCGCGACATTCCAAGGGTTGTTATTTTCAAATAAAAACTGCTCAAAACTGATAACACCCTGTAACCCGGATGCTGCAAATAGTTTTGAGAGGGGCAGTTTAATATAACACAAAAAGATAATATAAATATGCCTTTTAATAACATATATGACATATTACAAATGATTTAACAAGTTTGCCTGTTTCGTGACGTTTGAATGTCGTTTCTTACTTTAAAAGTAAATTTAAACTTATTTCTGTGACAACAATCTGCTGACTGTACATTATCCCTTAAATAACAAAATAACAGCACGAGACACTTCCTGAAGCAACAAAGACTCTGTCGGGACCGAAGTCCAGGAATTGCATGTTATTGCAACTCGATGAGCTCGCCTCATTTACTCCATTACCTAGGCTAGTTCTGGCACAATCTTTTCTAAAAAGTGGCTGAAAAGTTAATTTCTCGCGTCTCACCTAGCGCCGCCATTGTGTGCTAAAGCAGTAAAAGCATGTATGCGACATGACGTCAGAAAAACGTAAGTATGTAATAACCTGTAATGGTTTGGTACTGAACCAATTCCGAATTGTCCCCGTTGCATCGCGATACCCCTAGTAGTCATTATTGAACTAGTCTGTCACTTCAGTGGTTCAGCTTTAAATGTAGGGCTGGTGGTAAATGATTATTTATGAAACGATTAATCTAACGATAATTTTATCGATTAGTCGACTAATCTAACGACTAATTGTGGACAATCAATCTAACGCTTATTTTTCTGTTGCTCGATTAGTAAAAACCATAATGTGTATCAAATAAATACCAAAAAAATCTTAATAGTATACTTTATTAAACAACAGTTATGCACAGCATAAAATATTCTTCTTTACACAAAATAAAATAAATACAATTATTTTACTGTTATACAAAATGAAAGACCAGCCTGTTTAATCTTTACAGTACCAGCATAACTCTTGTTCAAAAAAATCTAAAGTTGTAGTGCAAAAAAAAACACAGTGCAGTGTTTAATACAATATAAAATTCCTGTTTTTGCGTATATTTTGCGTGCATTGCATCTCTTTCTCAGGACAGGACGCCAAGGTTCTTTGCTTTGTCCTAGAAAACACGAAAGCAATGCATATTAGAACAACAGCTATGACTGTGGGGTATTTTAAATCTACTCTTAACCTCATTGTAGTGCTATGCTATGATTAGTTTATTTGAATGCTAACGTGGCTATCTAGCAGCTGTGCAATTTGGTGGTGCTAGACTAACCAATTAGCCAACGTATCTTAGCTCTCTGTGCAGTTTGTTCATGCTAGGTTAGTAGCTAACGTCAGCTACTATAGATAGCGTTGTTCTGCAGCCATAAGATAGCTTCCATTCAAGCCAACATTAGATGATAACTAACGTTAGCTAAACACAACGGTCTAGGCGCCAGTAGCTACCTAGCACCAACAAACTGCACAGAGAGCTAAGATAGTTAGCTAGCACAACCAAAGTGGGCAGAGCTCAAGCTACACTACACAAACATGTAATTAATTTAGCCAACGTTAGTACTCACTTGTTTTTGTCTCCTTCACGAGTGACAATGGGGTGCTTCCGTTTCAGATGCTCCAACATTGCTGTTGTGGTATGCCAACTCCATTTGGCAAAGAGCGCAAATAACGCCACCTTTACGTTTGGGACTAATTTTGAAGTATTCCCATACTCATGTTTTGGTCTCCCACGTGTTTGGCAGGCTGCTGCGAAGAGTCAATGCAAAAATATGACGTCGACGTCATCGACACGTTGCTACAGCCCTATTTAAATGTATAAAGCGATGAGGATACTACTTGTGCGCAAACAAACAAAAATATTAACCATATTCAACAATTTCACGTCAGTCTCAAACGCATGTCCGGAAGACCACATGACGCTTGCGTGTGTTGCTCAATATGCAAAGGTCTTGTACGCTGACTCTTGCATCGGCTCCACAGCACCTGCATCGTGAACGCAAGGTCTTTATAACACTAATGCTTTGTGAACGCTGTCTTCTGCGTCAGCATGTGTTGCGTGGTCTTCCAGATGCATGTTGGAGACTGGCGGAGTATAATTTGAAACAAAGGCAACAGGAGGCTAGTAAAACAGCAGTAAATATTCACTAATAAATTTTACTTCCTTTTCCTTTAAATTCGCTTGCAATAAAATTATCTTTGTATGAATTTATGGAAAGAATCCTCTTTTTCCTACCTAAAACCCTTGTAGCTAGATCCCCATCACCATAAGCCAGAAAGGAAGAAAAAATAAATTGACTTCAAATATCAAGGACACAGAATCTTCAGACTTGGTAAGTGCACAACGCCATAATTACCTAACAGTGTACCAAGTCTAAAGCAAAATATTGTCATTGTTGTTTATCTCTACAATTGCTGTACATTTTACTATATATTTGTGATCTGGCAGAATACAGAAAGAAGTTGCATCAGCACAGACATTTCAAATGAGCCTTAGGCCACATTTAAGGTATAATTTACTTAAAAATGTTTTATTTCACCAATTTTATTAAAATGCACAAAAAGTTTTGAAATTTTTTGTAGCCACGTAGTGTTAAACTTCCTAAATTGTTATTCCTGAAGCCATAACATTTTTACAGAAATATCAGTCATTAAAGATTATCGTAGTATTGCCCAAACAAGAGTAGGAGTATGCCGTGACCCATAAGGCCATATGTGACCCTGGACAACTTGAAAATACACATCAAGTTGTTAATCAGAGACGTTGTAGCTGGCTGCTAAGAAGAAATGGGTTGGTTTAAAACTCTCTGTTGGCTTACCGTTGTAATGACGTTGTGGAGAGAAGATAAACACAAAGAGGAATTCTAAGCTGTACAAAGATACACAACTTGAGTGGATAATTCCCAAAAGAGGGCAGAATTGAGCAAAGTTTGCAGGCGTGTTTCCCGCCCTTTTTACTCTCAAAAAGTTTTGATACATTTACGGTTGGAAATGGAACATAACCTTTACTTAATATTCTCATTATTTTTGCCATAAAAGCAAAATTTATAATATTGACCCATAAAATGTATTGTTGCTGTTGGCACAAATATTCCTGTGCTACATAAACCCCATTCACACAGCCCGCTGATCCCGAAAAATTGCCAAAGAATTGCCAGACTACTTTCTGTGTGAACACAAACGCATCCCAGATAGATCGAAAAATGATTCCAGTGAGGGGACCTAGTAACATTAACGGGATCAGTCCCGGAAAGCCCCCTGTGTGAACAAAAGGCAGGAGCAATGCCGTAAGGGGTGTGGCGTAGTGCTGACGCACGCGTCATTACAGTGACGTAGCTATCATGCGACTGTTTGAGCGGAGGGTTTAAAAACCAGAAAGCGCACTTCGATATACAAAGTTTGCATATCAACATCTAACGTCCGATCAGCTGCCATGTTGTTCAACACAATGTAAACACTTCCGCTGTTGTAGCGTGTCACTACCGTTTTCTTTTCTGACGTGCATATTATATGTCACGTCAAAATCGTGTCACCTGTCTTTAGGGGATCTTTACGGAATGTATATGAACGCACGCACAGATTCCAGAAATCACGGGCCGTGTGAATGAACAAAATCTAATGACAAATTACGGAACTCATTTTCCGTGTGTTTTGGAGTATCTCTGTGTGAAAAGGGCTTTTGTGGTTCAGAGACACATATATAGTCACCGATATTTCATCTTTCATTTTATCTTGCAGCTACGAACTGGAAATATGAATTTACTCTATTTATCAGGGTTTTTCCTGCCTGAGAATTTGGAGGCGGTTGTCTCCAATAAATTTTGTGCCACCTCCGACTGTCAACAAATGATGTCAGTCAGGTGTAGGTGTCATAACGGAAGACACTAACAAACAAGGGATCTCTGTGGCTTATTTATTTATGACTGCAGTAGCAGCATTGTCACTATGGTGGCGCTGTTTAGTTATCAGCACTGAGGGCCTGATAAAACCTTGGGAGAAAAGTGATGTTTTCAACAAATGTATTGACCTTTATCAGCTTTATTTTGTTTCAGTTAATATTGTTTATTTTCGCATCTAAGTGTGTTCATTTTATTTAAAGGTTTCCAAAATTAACTTCCAATTGACATCCAATTTGTGTAATGTTTTAAGCTGTGATGTAACTGTATGGCTCAGAGATTATACTTTACACACCGTGAGAAGATCGTTCATAAATGCAGTTGAAACTGATCGATTCGTCAATTTTGCTCAGAAAACGCTGAGATGCAGAAGTAGTGACCTCCTGAACAGCCTCTTACTGCTTTTCACTGTGTTAGTAGTATCAACACACAACATTATCAGTACTATTCGCAACAGAGGATTGATTTAAACAAACAGTTTTTCATGTAAGGTCTTCCTTTATTTGGTTAAGTATTATTATATAGCAATGTAATTTCAGATTAATGCGCAAGTGTGAAGTAGTCAGGATTACACGACGGCCGCCTAATTTTGAGCCAGGAAAAACCCTGTTTATTGTTTGTAAAATTGGTCCGTCGTGCCCTAATATTAGAAATTACATTTATTTTTAGAGAGCACCTTTTTTGTGCTGATAGATGACACCGCTCATTTAAACTTTAGATTTCTGTACATTGGGACCTTGAATTTAGTACTTTTCATAGGGTGATCAGATAAGATACTTGATGGCGAGGTGTGTTTTGCCCTTGTCAGAATTGATTTGAAATATGCCTTTTTCGCATTTTAGCGAACATGGCAAGAGCTTGTCTCTGTGTCTGTATTGTGTATTTGAGCGAATGGTAGTAGTTAAGCATTAGGGGCCAGTGTCCAGCTCAACCACTACTCCACATTTGAGACTCCAGCAGTTGGTTACATTGAGGATGAGTAGTTCTGCAGATCAGTGGACTTGTTTGCATCAAGGAGGTATGCTTGCATATCACCAGAAAAGGTAAGTGACCTCGTCTTTTGTTCCATGAAATAAACCAAATACTACCTTCTCTTTTATCAATCACCCTTTGTGTTGGAATTTAACTGGGGTTCTGGCATCACACCTTCGAAAATGCATTCACAGTGCAGAATATGTTTCTTTTGCTGTTCATTGCAAAGACACTCTATTTGAAATGTGTGTGATACTTTGGCTTAGGGTGTCTGTGTCTATCAAAGTCTGTTTACAGAAGTGGTGCCACTCGGCGGCCATGTTTGCAATGTCTCCGGGCAACTATTTCAAAGCAAGACAACAGCTCTATCGGCTTGATGTATCTTCATCTACTTAAATGGGGAACAACAGATCATTTCAAAATAGCTGGTAACAATTAAATGGCAAATTTCCAACCAAGTATTAAACCTGACATCAACTGTACGTAGCTATTGTTCCCAAGGCTTAAATTTATCTGAAAAAAAACTTTTCAAGGTTGCTTCAGGTACTTCGCATGCACACAGGGTTGGCCAAAACCCTAGAGAATCATCAGTCTTTATAGATTGGCTCTTTTTACTGGAAGGGGGGACTTCTTTTTTGCTATGGCGGCCATACTGAGTGTTGCAATCACTCTCCATTTATAGGAATGGCACCTTGTTAATGTCTATTATGTGTGTTATCTACAACTTCCCTACAAGGTCTCTCACACAGCAGCTTTATTTGGGGACGGCATGGGCAGCAGCATAACTATATGTATGTAAACACTGCACAATAAGGAAAGAAATGTATGCCCTATGACTGGGGGTGGCAGCATTTTTGTGGGATTGACATATGAGGGGAAATATTATCAAATTTAGCTTATTTTGTTGTTCACTTTTGTGATGTTGCTCAGTTTTTACACTAACAATGATGTGCATATAGCAACATGTTTTTGCATTTTTTTTAAGCTAGACTATGTGAGACAATACTAGGGAGGACAGACCACTTCATCAGAAATTAGAGAAATTAGAATGTGTGACCTGCTCAATTTATTTTTACACAAAATTCACTTTACTCAAATGATATCAAGAGCTTATGGTAAAATGTACAACACCCTTTGTTTACTTAAGTTATTTAAGTGTACTTATATGGTTAAAGGGATAGTTCACCCAAAAAATGAAAATTCTGTCATCATTTACTGAGCCTCAGGTTCTTTCAAACCTGTATAAATGTATAAAAGGAAGATATTTTGGAGAATGTCACTAACCAAACATATCTTATCGCTGTCAATGGAGGATGAGATCTGTTTGGTTATTGATATGCTTCCAAATATCTTCCTTTGTGTTTAGCAGAACAAATAAATGTATACAGGTTTTGGAACAATCTGAGGGTGAGTAAATTATGACTTTTCATGTTCGAGTGAACTATCCCGTCTGCTTTCTGTGGGTTGAATCTACAACCTCTCGCTGCTAATGCAATGCTCTACCGGTTCTGTAAATAGCAATGTGTGCTTATTGGACACTATTGACTCCTTCACGTTTATTGTGGTCCAAAAGAATTCACGGTTATGAAATTATCACAATATCTATTTAAAGGTGCAATGTCAAGGTTTTAGCGGCATCTAGCAGTTAGGTTGCGAATCGCAACCACTCACCCTCTCTTTGGAAGAACTACGGAGGGTGACACTGGCAAATCAGCGAAAACCTGACATGCTTGTCCTAAGGAGATAACATTTACGAAATGTACTCTGTGGAGCAGTGTGTACCGTAAGGGCTATTGTAGATTTATGGCGAGTTCAATGTAAGGCAATCCACGGTGTATGTAGATAAAAATAGCTCATTCTAAGCTAATAAAAACATTAATGTTATAAAAAATTAAAATTAATGCTATCAGGCAAGTTCAACAAATCGCACTTAAGTTAACTGTGGGCATAAGAGAGCAAGTTTGAAACCATTGTGGCTGATGAGGCAAAACTGGACGGGCGGTGAATTATTCACAATATTATCGTATTTTCGTAAAATGAACATAATAATCATGTTTTTTTAATATCGCAGTTATTGTTGATACCAATATATTGTGACATCCCTATTGGACACGTGTCATCGTTACATCCATACAAGTTCAACTGGCAAAGTCTATTATATTCCAAATGAGCTAGGAAAATTATTCTTTAAGCCTTTAATGCGAACATTTTACTAGACCTTGCTACTTTCTGTGAGTGCTTAAAACATCTGAACATATCACGGCATTGGTTTTCTTTGGGTTTTAAGAATACATTTGTTTTATTTTTCCTCAAAAAATATCATCTTCCCAAACTTGGCATTCAACCAGTTTGTTTACTCCATGGCTGTTTGAATATTACAGTAATGCTGCCTCTACACTTTTTTCATAACTTCTGTATGAGGACTGGGGTGGGAAATACTCGGGGATAATAATACATTACTCAAGTGCATCTTTAGGTCTTCTGTGAACTTTGTGAAGAAGAATAAAGAACTGCAGTCTTACCTCCTCCAGCATTGTAATGCAGCTGTGTTACTAGAGAGACTATACATGGTGCTTCAGATTCAGTTTGGTGAGTGTGCGCGGATACAATATGTTTGTTACTACTGGGTGAGTCGTATTTTACATTTGTACAGTAGTGGATCAGTATTTTGACTGTCTGGATGTGTGTGTGTACATGTTTGTTTATCTGCACTGTGATGCATTTACTTTGGTTCAGGTTTTAGGTTTTAATAATCTATATTTGGTTCATGTTAAGTTTATATCTGAATGAGGTGTGATGCCAGAACCTTCATTGTGGTGTGATTGCCGCCTCTGGAGGGGCTGCTTTTAATCCAACGTACACTTCATATACACTATACTTTAGCACTTATACTCCAGCATCATGTTTGAGGTGGTGTTGTCTGTATGAGTTATCTGTCATTTCTTTGTCTATTATTGAGTTGTACAGCAGCATATACACGGATAAAAAAGATACACTGTAGTGTTTGAAGCAGATTGGGGAACAGAATTGGCTTTTTGGCCTCTGTCAACAGTATACTGTATGTACATGTTAAAAATCGGACTCAGATTTTCATCAAACTTAATTTGCAAAACATCAATCACATATATTTAAGAAAAGTAATTCTTACAATTTCCTTTAAAAGACCTTTGCATGAACTTTATAAACTAGACTTATCACATATATGAATGGAAGACATTGTGTGATGTTTTACTAGAAGGCAATATAGTTTATAATGGCAACCATCATTAATTCAGCAGGGGTGTCGGAACATTTTATTATATGTCTGCTCACTGTGTTTTTCTTACCGCAGGGCTCTTGGATCATTGAAGGTGGGTGAGACGTTTGAGACACTGTAAGAAACTGGTGAGTATTCACTTGCATGCATGTTTCTGGGTGTCTTGAGTTAATACGTGTTATTAAGCATAATTCATTTCGCTTTTACATCAACACAGACAACTGTTTCCTAAGCTGTATGGCACTGGCCAAGAACCTCAGTTTCAACTAAAAACGTTACTGTTCTACTGAGGAATAGTCACCTGCATCTTGGATGGACTGAGGGTGAGTAAACTAACAGCAAATATTCATTATTGTATAAAATGACCCTTTAAACATGGTGTTTGTATATATATAGCCACGGAAAAATTAAGAGACATCAAAAGCGTCATTTAGTTTTTTTCCGAGTTTACTTTTTATAGGTAGATGTTTTGCTAAGATTATTGTTCTTGTTTCATTCTGTGCACTACTTACAATATTTAACCAAATTTAAAATAAGATGATGGTTTCTATTTGCATTTATTCGCAGAAAATTAGACCTGGAGGAACAGGTGAAAATAACAGAATAGATGCTCTGTATTTTTCCAGACCTCAAATACTGCAAAGAAAACAATTTCATTTTAACTTTTAAGCTATACAACGCTTTTATTTGTAAATATATTTAGGGAAGGCTCAACATTTTTTTCTTGTGAAAACCTCGATTTTTATTACCGTTTTTATGCGACATACTGTCAGTCTGTCTCAATGCTGTAGGATGACTTTGTCACTCCTGAGGTTTGATTTTGTTGAAATTGGAAAATGACCAAAATACATCTAGAAATGCTGATGACATGAATTTTTTTCCGCTGTATATCCCATTTTTGTTTTAATAGTATACTGAAAGAATTTTTGCCTTCATTTTGATATTCAGGCATGTGTGAGCCGACTATTACAAATGCCCTCATGAAACAATTATTATTAATTACCCTGTATTTTCTTTTTATATGTCCTGTTTAGTCCTGGAGTTTAACAGACATGACCATGGTGACCTGAGGATCCTGGATACAGCATTTGATACCTTTTATTTTTTACTCATTTCTCAATAAAATGACAAGTCGACATCTGTTTGTTTGTTTTTTTCTTACATTTTAGATGAAACCAATGTGCATTGCAGTATATCTGAAAAGAGTTTCTGCTAGAATATGGCCAAATTTCTTGAAAAAGGTTTTTGAAAAAGCAGACAGACAGACCTCTGTAACTTAGTAGAACCTCGTGTGCTGTCCTGTAGCAATTCAGGTCAAGGTGCTATGTTTTTCATGTTTTGTCACTTTTGCGACCTGGCTGATGGTTACTTATTGAAATAGTAAAAAAAAAAACTGTAGTATAAGAGGCAAATGTCATTTACATAGGCCTTAAGCTTATTTTAGGTTAAAACACTGTATAATTGGAAGTAAAGCTAATTAAAATAAACACATGCAAGTTTAATGGATAATTTAAGAGAAAATGATTCGTAAAAATATTTTTTCATGGATATCAGAATGTTCCTTTATTTTAAAAATTGTACTTCTATTACTTTATATGGTGGTTCTGATGGCCTGAAGTGTTGAAAAGGAGTTTATAAAATTGATTTAAAAGACAGCACTGACATCAGGTTCCTGAATGTCTTCTATGTGAGACATTTTGTGTGCTATCTAGTGTCTCCTACAGCTGTAAGCTGACAACCTAATGAAGATAAGGGACACGGGGGGAGAATTTGGTGATGTGCGACCAATGGGCTTGCCTCATGTATGTTTAATGCACATGAATTATTCATCACTGTATGTGGACACATGCACCCCTAAAGTCTGCATTCAGTCAGTCTGGGCTGTCGAGACAGGCATGAGTCCTGCATTAGACATGAAACCTGTAGAGTATCAATGGAGAGAGCAAACTCGACGAACTCGGGGTCATACATGCATCCTGTCCAGGTCTATGCTCCCACTTTCTTCCTCCAGTGGCTTTCGGCATAGGGAGGATTTCAGGCTCCCGTCACTACCCACATCAACACATGGTCGGAACACCACGGTGCCTCTCAGGTAAGCTGATACCTGGGGCTCAGCATGGGCACTTGATCTCTTTGTTGGGCATTGTTTATCTGTGACTAAGGAACGGAGTGGTATTCATTTTGGAAAAGTGCTTAAAGGAATAGTTCACCCAATTACAAATATTTTTATACCCTAATGCTGTCCCAGATGTAACTATTTCTAATTCCTTACAAAGTGAATAGGCACATTTAAGCTTGACTGTTTGATGTTATTAATCATGATAAGGTGGCATGAAATGTAAGTTCATTTTATGCAACCATATTTAAATGTTTTCATATCTGCTTCTTTAAATTTTCTTGTGTTATCTCGATTACTTTAATGATGAACGTCAGTGCTTCTTGAATCTTTGCAATTATGAATATCATATAAAAAGATAACAATGGCTTTTTAATATACAATGGTTTGTGTTCAACTGAGGAAGAATATCATGGGATGGCATCGTTTCATTTTTGGGTGTACAAGCCTATTTCTTCAATGTTAAGTCTGTTCAGCTAATCATTTCATTCTGGGATATTTAAAGTAAGAGTTAACTTGTTAATGTAAGTAATTTGGGGGGTTGTTCAAAGTGACTGCAAACATCTCAACATACTAGATAATACATGAACCATACATTGGAGACGTCTCTAGAAAACAAAACAAAAAACTGCAGCAGCCATATATAACTACATTTAAATAACAGATTTATTTCCTAAACATTTGCATTTTCAATAATAATCTTTTCGGTAATATTTCTGTTACACACTCAATTATTTAAAGGGATACCCCACCCAATAATGGAAATTTTCTCATGATTTATTCACCCTGTTGTTCTAATACTGTATAAATGTATTTGATCTGCTGAACACAAAGAAAGATATTAGCATGTTAACAACAGGTTTCAATAGTTTCAACTAATTTTTATTTTATATTTATTTATTAACGTTAAGAGAGAACATAAAGTTGAAAAAAACAAGATTCAAATATATATATATATTATATTTATTTATTTGGACACATGTCGGCCGGCAGCTCAACCAATAGGATTAAACTGGCGTAAATTAGGACCTATTAAATGATACACACCTCCACTTGTTGGGCTTTAAAATAAATGATTGTTTCTGTTATATTTTGAAATGATGAAGTTTTCCTTTTGGTTTTCGCAGTATCAGTGAGCCTTCCTTGTTTAGACCGAGACACTGGGCATTTCTTGGAGATTTGTCCAGCAACTACGCTCCTCCGTTACGAAGTCGTGCTCCATCTCTGCCGTCTTGCAAGACCGCGGAAAACGCAAAGATGCCACAGCAGAGCTTCCATCAAGTCTACATGCATTTCTCTCAACCTATGAGACTAATATCAAAGGTTGGCAAGAAGACCGTTACTCACGGTGGACAGAAACAGACAACAGAGCGCAGAAGCCAACAACCATCAGCCAGGCATAGTAGGGAGCCTCCCAACCACAAAACTTTATCAGTCAAAGGAAAGACTTGTCTCCCATCCCAATCATTGTCCTCTGGAGCATCCCGTAAGGAATTGCATATCTTCTTGCCTGCAGAGTGCGCTGAAGAGGAAGAAACTGGGGAGAGTGAGTCAGTTGATGAAGGTTTTATAGATGAGATGGATTACAAAATCAGCACCCTCACGCTTCAACATGATCCAAAGAGCCCTAAAAAGTCTTACGTAGCAGAACCACTACTAGGTGATGTGGTCCACGCAACATTCTAGTGTCATGCAATTGTAGTCTTGAATAAGTTGGCTTGAAAAAAATGATGTATGATTTGGTAATTCATACTTTTGTGACAATTTGTGATTATAAATAAGAAACCATTCATCAATGTGTGTATATGCCATATATGACAACAATATTGTGATAAATATGTGGATACCATGAGTCACCAGCAGTCATATAAAAATGAAGTGTCTGCATCAATTGCAATTCTGTCTGTGGTGAATATAGTAGGCTACAAAATGTTTGTGTATTATGTACAGAGTTTGGATGGACACAAAGAGATCAGTGGACACAATGAGATCAGTCTTTTTTTATTGCACTTATGCTTTTGTTGTACTTATGCTGTTCCAATTGCTTCCATTGCCTACCCCACATGTAAGTCGCTTTGGATAAAAGCGTCTGCTAAATGACTAAATGTAAATGGATGGTCCAGAAATCATCTCTAAATGTGTGGGTTTAGTGGCATATATGTGACACAAGCCTATGAGAGTATTTTTGTATTTAGTAGATCAGTAGTTATCCACCATTACAAGTGCTGAGATGGTGAAGGCCAATAAATGTGTTTCTACTTAAAAGATCTGATAAGTTCAGTGTTACCTTAACTATTATTTGTACTCAATGCGTGGGATGAATTGTGCGAAAAGACAACATACTTTTTATTTGGTAGTTTTTAAAGAGGGTAACTGTATTGTTTGTCAAAATGCTTTTCTACCTTTCTACACATCTTTGATACATGGCACTGTGTATTCCATCATACACAACAGATGATAATATTAACGTATTCAATTAACCTATTAAATATTATTATGTAATTTTTGTTTGTACGAATGCATGAGTTTTATCACCAAGGAGCCATGCAGATTTATTTTTACAGACCTTATGAGAAACAATTATGTTGTAGTACGTCGGTTTCCCAAAGAGCGCAAATGACGTCAATCGCAGAGCACAATGCGTGTGAATAAAAATCAACTTGTACATCGTACAATTAATGTAGTTTCCATCTGTTTTGCCCGCATTGCTTAAGTCATCATCAGATTGAAGCATTATCACTCTACAGGAGAGCTTCTGATAACCCCGCCTCCTTTCCTCTTACGTAAGGAAAACTGCGTCCGTTGAGGTTGACGTGACCACGGTTCTACACTTCGGCTGCGTCCGAAATCGCCCACTATACCCTCATTCAGTTTCCCTACACTACTTCACTAATATAGTCCACTTTATAGAGCGGGTGAAAACGATTGAGTGAATTAGGACACACTGTGCACTGGAAATGCTGCTGACCGCATCTTCTGCCAAGACGCGATAATTCATTCAGCACAAGGATCACTATAGATGGCCTGCAGCTAACGTTAACCGTGAGTGTACATCGGTTGTACACTCGTTATCATGATTCATCATAAGATTGGATGAGTCCACTCAATAATGTCCACTGTGAATTCGTACACCGCTATAAATGGATGTTCCCTTAAAAGGGGGCTTTATCGGACACATCCTACATTTATAGTTTCAAGTGCATTTTGGATTTTTATGTTCTTTTCATTAGAGACAGAATATAAGAAACAAAAGCACCGTAATTATACAATATAAACAAAGAATTATATAAAATAAGCGAAACATAAATAGCAATATACCAATTAAATAATAATACAAAATATATAAAAATTAAATATACAAAAAAGGGCATTCAATTACTTATATTTGAAAAGATTTTTTAAGTTTCTTCCTCTATGTTTTTATATTTAAAATTGTTTAAAAATAAAAATCAAGATCAGCATTGGAGAACGTAATATATGATGGTTTTTAATATGTTATTTTGGTTTTATGGATCTAAAACTTGGCTAAAATTATAAAAAAGGTTAAGAACATAACATTGTTTATCAGACAAATAAGGGTTCTGTATCCCAAGTAAGGTATCGCAAGCTCCAAGCTTAAAGGAATAGTTCACCCAAAAACTCCAATTTGCTCTTTATTTACTCACCCCCGGGTTATACGAGATTTAGGTGACATTTTTTCTTGAGTAGAACCATAATAAAAATTGTTTGGTTAATCCGCTGCCCACTGTACTTCATATAATGGGAGTCTATGGGGTCCACCTGTCAAAGCGTTCATAAAGCACATTATTCCAAAAAAACGGCTCTTAGCGACATGATGACGTTTCGTGAAGTGAATAGTTTGATATTTTCATAAAACTGAACGTCATTTTTAATAATATTAGCCATACCGTTGAGTCTCTGTACACGTCCCGATCGCGATCTTCTTCAAGCGTTTGGTGGCGGATGGCATACCAGCGTCTGGTGTGTTTAGCGCCACCTGCAGAACAGGAGTGTTGAGAAATCACGTATGCGCGGTATCACATGGAAATTAACACCCATAATGTTTACAACGTGGCGTGAGGCCTTGTGCAGAAAATGGTGCGTACTTGTTATTATCCCGGATGCATCAACATATGTAAAAAGACAACATTGCGCAAAGGCTCTCAAACGAAGGGAAAACTGACTTTCCACAGATTCCCCACGCATGATGGGGATCGACTGAAGTTATGGCTGATTGCTCTTAATCTGAATATTAACACTCAGAAGAGAGTAATAAAACGATGGAGGATCTGCAGTAATCATTTTTTTGTCCCTGATGATTTCCACATCACCCAGAATGGTAGAGAACTTCTGAAAACATCTGCTGTGCCTCATATGGTTGCAGTACAACGACGTGAGGTATGTTGGATGTGTTTAACGTTATGTATATTGTATGCGTTACACAGATTATATTTGTCAATGTGGGTTTTTAATGTGAACACTATTTAGACTACAAAATGGAGTAGTGCGTGATTTGGGACGCACATATTGAGAATATCGCGCATGCGTAGTCGCACACTCATGGTGTTCGTCTCCCACAATGCATTGCTGTAGGCGGAGAGGGGAAGTGCTTTCGCGGGAGTTCTAGCTTAGCGAGCCCCTCTCAGTTTTCCACGTATTCATGCTTTTTAATTGTTTTTACACTTTACTCCTATATTGCACATGCGATATCAGTTGTATTTAGGCTATCCTCCGCAAGGGATCGTTGAAAGAAGACGATAAGCTCCCTAAAGTGAGTATTTAAACTGTTATAAAGAGTGGCCCGCGTGTTGTTTATCATTTGTGCGGCGGATCGATGTGAAGCTAACGTTATGCGTCAATTGCAGTATTTTACAGTTATGTTATGTGGTTGCTTTTCAATACACGTTTCTCTTTAAGTTCAAAGCACATGATGTTGTATTTTTAATGGTCCAGAATTGGCGCGAGACAATAGAGCATCAAGCAACAGGCAAACGGCTCGTTTTGAGGGTATTTGTATATTTATATCAAAAAGATATAGAGCTATATAATATGTATGGTCGTTCTAACACATTACTGTTTAGAAATGTACGTTTATTATGTCTACGTTGCATTCCCAGGTGCAATTGCATTGGCAGCAGATGTACATTTAAGACTGTGTTACCAGTACGAAGTACCCCACGTTTTGTTCACCCTCAAGGCATCCTATGTGTATATGACTTTATTACATCATACGCTAGGGCTGTGCAATACATCGATCATAAACCCCACGTGATATGGCTACTGTCTGCGATTTACTGTGCACAGCTTGTTAGTGAAGTACGATTAAATGATGCAACATCCAGTGTTGCAAATATTTTCAATGGAAAGTAGCTGAAGCCTGCCCGAAAAGTCGCCAAATGACGTCACTAATTTGCATGTAAGTGGCGTCATCACGTAGGATCAGCTATACACTTTAGGTCTGCTTCAAATCTCTACAGTCTGAGCTGTTGTTTACAATATTATATTAAAGGGGTCATATGGCACGGATAAGTGTTTTCCTGTTTCGTTGGTGTGTTTTAAGTTGACCATGCATGTATTAGACACGTAAAATTAAAAAAATTAAGTGTTGGAACAAAAGACACATTTTATCTAAAAGCGAATGCTCAACCAGACCTGCCTGTAACGCCTCGTGTAACAACATCCCAGCGAATCTACGTCGCATCGTATCATGATGTGACTAAGACCACCCAAATCTAAACGCAAGGATGATGGGCGTACTTGTAAATCTCTTTGTATCGTCACCACCACAGACATGACGCGGAGACGCTGTGTGTTTCGCTGCGAAAAGAAAGACTCTTTGTTTGCTATGTCAAAAGACAACTAAAAACGAATGGTAACATTTTATTTACAACACTAATCCACAATAGTACAATCCGAATGTTCAAGTTTGTGCAGCGCATTTCACCAACGATTGCTTCACGAACCTGGGAGAGAGCAAAACCAGCTATGCGAGAAAGCATTGGTTAAAAAGTGTGGTCATTCCAAACATTAAAATGTCACAAGGACAGTCTAGTGCATCAGATTCGCAGCCTGTAAGTATATTTTCATTGTAAAAGACTTTGCTACGGACTAACGCTAGTTGAGTTTATGTGTGTTGGTTTGTAGCCCATGTAGTTTCTTTGTGTGATCTGCAAATGCAGACATGCGCGCAACGTGAGAAAAGACAAAATAATCCGTAATAATGTTCCAACTAGAGGCAACAAATGTTTGGTTTATAATGGGGTTTATTGTCTTTGTTGAGTTGCGACGAGACGTGGTGTAACACTGGTTGATCAAGAAGGGCCAAGATGCGAGCTTGTTTCTATCTCACACAAACTCTTGTGTGATGTATATGGTTATTTGTTTATAGTCTTTATACGTCGTATATAAAGGTAAAGCATTTAGCTATAGTTTTTAACTATTTAACATAATATTTTGTAAAATCTTACCAATCCTTTACATCCTGCTCAAGTCGCGCTTGCAAAGTTGATGTATCGGCTTGATCATCTTCATTTTCCTTATCAGATTCGGGCTTGAATTGATATAAGTACCGATGACTTTTTATCACCTGTCAGTAAAATTGCTTTGGAACCTGATGTTCTGAATATACTAAGTAGGGGTGCTCCGATCAGGGTTTTTTTAGCCGATCACCGATCCTCGATCACTGAAAGCTGTATCGGCCGATACCGATCACCGATTATAGGAGCTATTTGAAGCCTTCTCAGTACCAGAAGAGAAAGTGTCATGAATTAACAAATGAATATTAGTAAGTAACATATTTGGTAACACTTTCCTTGAAGCATTTATGTATAATGCATTATAAAGAGTTATTAAAGGGTAAAATGCATTATTAATATTCATAATGCGTAATGTTGTAATGCATTATATGTAGTTGTAAAGAATTATAACCAATTTAAAATGTGTCGTGGTACAATGAATTGCTTAGTGTTATAATGTATTAACTGTAATAACAATTATCTATTAGACATTACAATGCATTAAAATGTGCATTACAATGCTTTAAAACTACTTTTATAATAGATTAAACATACATGTTTCAAGGAAAGTGTTACCACATATTTTCATAAAACATTGCAGCATGTGACATGAGTCCCAGAAACCCTTTGTCTTCCACAATATAAAGTGGCCGTGATCAAAGCAAATTTATTACATTATTTTATCTGATAATATGATATTTCTTTATGCTTCTTACTGTCCTTGCAGTAGGGTTGATGCTTTTAAAAATGTCTCTGTTACTGACAGCTGAGGAGAGGTTGCGCTAGACTTAGACTTTTCATTTATTTTCAATGTTTCAGTTGTCGGACATAAAATAATAATCTAAATACAAGCAAATGTTTATGTTCTTTATGTCCATTCAGTAACAATGACAGGTGCCTGTAAAAGGTGTTTTGTACTCACAAGAATGCTGTGGTTTGGTCATATGTGACCCTGGATCACGAAACCAGTCTTAAGTAGCACGGGAATATTTTTAGTTAAAGTCAAAAATACATTGTATGGGTCAAAATGATCGAATTTTCTTTTATGCCAAAAATCATTAGGATATAAAGTAAAGATCATGTTCCATGAAGATATTTTGTAAATTCAATATGCCAAATATATCAAAACTTTATTTTTGTGAGTGGATGGCCATTAACAGGGCCTTTTATTAACAACTTCGTAGGCAATTTTCGAAATATTTTGAATATTTTGCACCCTCAGATTCCAGAGTTGTAAACGGGTATATCTCCGCCAGATATGATCATATCATGACAATTTATACATCAATAGAAAGCATAATTATTCAGCTTTCAAATTATGTAAAAATCTTAATTTCGAAAAATGTACCCATAAGACTTCTTTTGTTGTCCCGGTTCACATATATGTGCTTCTTCACTGAACAGAGAAAACGCAGTTAGAGACATTTTTCCACTCACTGAAAGCTATTATTAATACAAAAATACGCTATTTTATGAGGTAAAAACTCTGTAAAGACGGCACCACAGCACGCATGTGTGTATGCGGGGAGTGATGGATGCATATGCACCTCGAGTCTCTGTTGACCACATGCGCGTTTATCAAAACTGAGCAGACATTTGAGAGTGAGATCATGAATAGAAACACACGTCAATTCGAGATTGTCTACCTCCTTCCGCTCACAATCACGTTCATTCACGATCACGTTCTAATGACACGAAATGATAAAAAGGGGAGTTACAAATCGCCTTTATTGTAGTCCGTCAAAATAACAGATTGCCTTCAGATTTTTCTATCACTGGTAGAAAAAATGAATCTTCGGTTGACGCGATCTCTGCAGCTGAGTGGCGCTCGAGCTTTACTTTAGCGCAAGGCTAACTTACTCGCTACTCGCACAGTCGCACTGCTCTACGTGACTAACCCTCAAATGTCTAAAGAGGTTTCTGGTGTAAAAATGTTGTGGGTGCTTCCCGCATCGTGGAATTCGCATAGTACACACGTATCAGATTGATAATGAATTGTCTATTTCACACACCTTGTAGAATTGCCAGACCGGTGAAGCCATTCTCATAGCGCGTAAAATAAATGTCTCGTCAATTTTTACGTCATCTGATCGGTTTTTCTGGATCGGCCTTTTAGAGACCGCCGATCATAATGTATCAATCAATCGGAGCACCTCTAATACTAAGAGGCATTACATTTCCGTCACACGCTTGCAGTATTCAACCAATCACTACGCACTAGTTTACTGGCCAATCAAAGCACACCTCGCTTTTCAGAGCGATGAGCTTTTTAAAAAATCAGTGCGTTTCAGAGAGGCGGCGCAAAGAGGAGACACAAACATGCACGATATGTGGAAAATACAGCATTTTTGAACCTTAAATTGTGTATACACATTACATTAAATCTAAAACTTACAACGATAATATCTGTTTTAGCCATGTCATATGACACCTTTAAAACAAAACACCCAAATGCACAATAAATGGTTCTGAAATTAGGGTTAGGCTTTAACTCGCACCAGAGAGAGTTTAGAATTTAGGCTTTGAGTTTTTAAGCACACGAAAGAGCTTGTGATGCGCACAGCTTCGGCTTTTCCTCGCACCAGAGATAGTTTATAATGTGTGGGGTTTGAGTTTTCAGCGCACAAGAGAGCAAGTGATGCACCAGACAGAGTTTTATCTTGGGCTTTGCCTCAAGCCAGAGAGTTTATAATGTTAAGTTTTCATTGCAAGATAGAGCTTTTGATACTCACGACTTGGGCTTTTCCTTGCAGGAAGTGCTATGCGCATTTAAAACCAGCGAAGGAGTTGTTTCTGTTTGGCAATCAAATAATGACAGCGCATGTGGGCAACAATGACGCATCTGGATGAACGATATTGACTTATAGCAATAGTTTACTTTCTCTCGTTTAAACTGTTGTGGTAGTAAATAACAATTTTGTCAACTGCACTGAACTTAAACTAAAGAATTTCAGTCACACATGAGCATTTTCTAGACACGTAAGCTTCTGTTTTTGTCAAAGATTATCGCTCAACACTATCTTAATGAATTATTTTCCTGTTTCTGTTGGCAGAAAACAAAAACTATTTAAAATCTAAGTAACATATGAGTTTTAAGGTCCTACTTTGTTTTATGGAGTGTCCAACAACATGTTTATGTACATACAAGGTGTAAAAACATGTTTTAATAATAGGCAGATATTCTTACCCTATTTCTTGACTGACTCTCAAATGATTCATTCCGCGATTCATCCGTCTAATCCCCTCCTATCCGTTAGCCTAGTGTCATGTGATTTGTCTGATGGTGTAGTCTGTTGTGATTGGTCAAACGCATTCATCATGTGTCACAAATGGAACGCCTACCATCATTACTGGATTACTGTTTCCAGGTAGTTGGATATTATATACAGTGTATAGATAGAGATGGCGAGGGGTTTACCTTGCCAGTTTAAGCCGGAGTCTGATGAAGAAACATACGAAGACGATAGTAGATAATAGATAGATGATAATAGATTGAACACTTTGTAACGAGCAAGGCGGGATAAGAGCCCAGAGGGAACGACAGCTGTGCGTTGCACTGGTCTTGCATCTCTCAGAGGAGATCGGAAGCATAAAAGGAAGAGTGACAGGAGTATATGACGAGAGAGGATTAGGCCTGCACTTTACGTTATGGTTTATTATGTTTATGTGGCCGGCAGACGACCCTGATGAAGCTGCCCGCATTTTACTTTCGTTTTGTGGTTTGTTTATTTTAAGGATGAGTCACGAATTTCGAAAATTCGATTCGTTTTTTTAATTATAGAATTTCGAATAGTGTGTGGCATCTTAAAAAAATTGCTGTGTTTTCACGCGAAATATGTTCATGTAACCAAAGGGTGGCACTGCCAATAACGATGCACCTAAATCCTAAAGGCTGTCAGTCAAGAGACAATAGAGGAAAACATTTTCTCACAACAATTGTTAACGAAGTTACGCACACTGTAGACCCGCGTGGCATAACTGATACGATAAATTGAGACGGTGTCAAAAATGAATTCTGTGTGGGGGTCCTTTAATAAAATGAATGAGAATAAAGTGCAGTGCAAACTCTGCAATGCAAAGCTGGCTTATCATGGATCAACAACTACGATGCACAATCATTTGAGGGCGAAACACCCAGCAGGTCCATCCACAGGTCAGCAATCAGTTGCTATTTTTATGGTCAGACCAACCAATATGGATGCCAGAAGGGCGGAGCAAATAACGGCTTAATTACTAAGATGATCGCTAATGATATGCTTCCGATCGGCTTTGTCGAAGGAGAGGGCTTTAAAAATCTTATGGTGTTTGTACCGCCCGAGTTTACTGTTTGTCTAGAAAAACGATCACTGCCAGACTGGAAAAGCTTTTTCATGCCAATAGATACTGAAGCCTTTTGAGCTGTTAATTCATGAAATCGTTCCGGACTGTTAATATATGCCGTCATTCGGTTAATATGTTTAAAGGCTTTTATGAGTCTGGTCTAAAACCTTTATGGCTTTATTATATTTTCCTTGATCAACCACACTGCTGTTTTTTAGTTGGTATAAATGCGCATGCTCATATTTTACAAGGAAATGTCCTTGCATTATGAGAGGTTGATGCTGATCGACTTACTGTTAATAAGTGCCGTCATTTGGTTGTTAATATATTAATGTTTCAGCGCGTAATCTTAATGCATGGCTTTATGTAAGATTGCCTATTCCATAATAAATAAAGCAGTGTGTCATCACGGATTTAAAGGTTAAATGGGGGGGAGGGGTGCGAATTTCGAATAATCTTCAAATAGTTCTCATCGATCTTCAAATATTATTTTTGCTTTAAATGCCTCCTTCCCATTCCTTGAAGTTGGATACTTAAATAAGTCGAGTTCATAGCTAGATAAACAAAATGTAATACCCCAGAAAAAAAACGGTACATGTTAACGCTAGCATTGTATGCATTAGCTAAACACAGATATAAGATAAAATATTTCTTGCTTTCCCAACATAGGTTCTCTGTTGGGAAAGCATTGCACAGACTCGCTCTCGCGGGGCAGTAGAAGTGAAGCAGAATGTTTCGCCAAGGCTTATTCAGAATGTAGCTAGATTTTTTTGCTCGTCGCTTACTAAAAAATAAGTCGCTTAAATCGTTAAATCTATTTAACTGCAGAAGTAGTACAATGACACAGGTAGCCCGTTTCTCAATATGCGTTCTTCAGCAGTCGTATGTCCTCGTATTCTAGATCTTCATCATCAAAAACCGTCAAAGTCTGGTTCCAATTCTCAAGAACAGAGAACACATGAATGTACTTGGATGTATTTTCAATATAATGGATGCATCGAATGCAGTTAAGTTCCGCTTGAAGTCCCAGATGTCACTGTGGCGCTTCCATACAAGTTCGTTCTTTCGAGGCTGCCTCGCAAGACCGGCCTCCACGAGAACACAAATCAGTGCTTGGAATTGAGAAACGGCCATAGTTCCAAGGAAAGTGCCCTATGAACATATGTCTATCACGTGTCAGGTGTTTTCCCGATAATAAAGTATATTTATAATGCTAATGTTTGATGGGTGTTGCTTTTTAATTTGCACGTTAAAAGCGGCTCAAATTCGCAGTTCTTTTCAATTAAGCAGCATTTCCTACCAATCAAAGAGCTGTGCTTCACAAACAAACTGCATTAAACAATAGCATTTTGCATAATCGCTGCGATTTAATAATCACACTAACCAGCTCGATTTATGCATGCTGATTTATAGTGCACATCTCTAGTTGTATGACATTTATCCGGGCTTTACCAAACTTTGTAAGGGGAGTGAATGGTGCAGGAGATTTTGAAGCTCCAAAAGTACATCCCTCTATCAAAAAACAGCTCCACACAGCTCCATGGGGTTAATAAAGGCCTTCTGAAGTGAGTCGATGTGTTTGTTTATGAGAAATATCCATATTTATATACTGTTATAACATTATCTTTTGGCTGCACGTGCATAAGAGGGAAGCGCTCCGGCAAATGACGCAGGTGACGTTACGTTGCGTTACGAATTTACGTTGACGAACACGGCTGCACAGAGGAGAAAGTAAATCAAAATCTTAATAAGATTAAAGATCATTAAATCTATAAGATTACATCCGCCGTCGTCACGGGAAGATGCGGCATTAACATTTCACACATTCCCTTTAAGTGATCCTTAGCGATTGAAGCTATGACTGATCGCTATTCGTTGGGATGCAAATACGCTCTTGGAAAAACTCAACATATCTTGCTGTGGAGTGAACATTTCGTCTCCGAAGATTATGAGCCAGCTGTGCCTGTTCCTGCGCATCTGCTAAACCAGGTATATATTCACCTATAATGTAAAATGATAATGTGATTTTAAGGGGTCAAGCCCCAAGTGAATATCCGTTTCCTTATTATTATGCCATTGCGTCTATGGCAACCGAATATGGTAAAAAGTTTTTAGCAAAATTTAGAGCATACAGTTTGTCCGATTTGCACCAAATTTGGTATGTAGCATCTAGAGGCAGTGTCGACCAAAAGTTATTAGTCGTTTGTTTTGGCCCACCCGTGCATTTATTGATACGAAACTTGGTATTTAGCAGAATGCAGTATTTTAAGAACGCAATGGCGTACTACTACAAAATTTGGGATGGTTTGTCATGACCATATTCTTAAAGAACATGTAAAGTTTTAAGTCAGCACCCCCTAGTGGTAATATACATAATTAAATTTGTTTGTTGTATCAATTTCATCAGTTCTCATGAACCTCATCAATAGTTATGTTCAGTAAAAACTATGCGGCCATTACACATATTTCTCTCTCTCTCTCTCTCTCTCTCTCTCTCTCTCTCTCTCTCTCTCTCTCTCTCTCTCTCTCTCTCTCTCTCTCTCTCTCTCTCTCTCTCTCTCTCTCTCTCTCTCTCTCTCTCTCTCTCTCTCTCTCTCTCTCTCTCTCTCTCTCTCTCTCTCTCACAAACTAAAAAAATGCTGTCATTAAAGTGATAAGACATGAGCATGTGTATTTCCCTTTTTGCCCTTGTCTATAATTGATGCTTGCAGTCTATATGCAACTTATTATCTAACTTTGTTGTAGGGCTCAATGTGCGATCCTGTTCCAGCTCCACCAAGTCTGTATTGCCCAGCAACAGGCGAAGATGAGGAAACAGATGTCGGATGCAGCAACAGTTTTTGAGAGCGTTTCACAATCAACTCCAGTCAAACAACGCCACATTGAACAAAATGAGAGAACTGACACAGGACTCCGTTTGACGCTAGCTAGTCCAGAAGCAGATTCCAGAAAGACAAGTCCATCTACAACTGGAACATACATTGCCTTCCCCCCAATACGTTCATACCAATCAGTACGTACTCTAAATTGTATATTGTCATTAGAGCGGTGATGATTAATCGTGCGATTCTCAGTTTCTCAATGAATTACAATGAACTGCCACCACATCTGAAAGCCAGAGGGCGTAAACTCAAAATAAGCGCTGCAGGTCTACTAAAGAAGTGAGATTCACACACTTAGCTCCAGGTTATGCCAAAGGGCATATTTTGTCGCTGTACTTCACACCTCTCAGGTAATTTTATGATAATAAACTATATTTATAATGATGATGTTTGACGAGTGTTGCTTTTACAAATGCATGTTATAAACGACTCGATCTCCTAATTATTTTCGATTGAGCAGTACTTACTACTTATCAAAGAGTTGTAAACCACGTAAGAGCTGTGGATAAAACACAGAATCGTAGCCTTTGCGATTTCTGAATTGTCTTAGACAAGTAAAATTAATGTCAATCGTGATGCATCGTCCCCTCAGCCCGAATTTTTATGCAAGTGTTTCATTGAAAAAGTATGAACAATTTAATACATCAGTGCTTTAAACTCCTTTTTTATTATTAAAACTTAATGGATTGTCATCCAGCACTTTGTACTTAGTGACGGACGTTTTGTTTTGCTGTGCGCAACCAGAATTTATGACACGTCTGCGTCATTTGCCAGAACTCCACACTCTCTTTCACACGCGGTCGATGGATAATGAAAGTAAGACATTACAGTTTATAAATAAGTAAATATGGATATTTCTCTCAATAAATTCCCTAACACACAGGCTTTCTGCCAATCTCGTATTAATCTTGAGTACCTATAGAGTAGTATTGCATATGATCGCTGGGGGAGTGCATTGAGCGCAGAAATACTACGTAATACGCCCAACTTGTTTTTTGACAAGTTTACCATGTTAAGCATGAGAAGACAGCATGTTAAACATTGTGAAGAAGTAAGAATGCATGACATATCATTGCAGCACCCCTTTAAATGCATAGATTCACTTATAGTGGGCCCCTGGAGCCCACTATAAAGCTTGTAAGAGCCAGGATAGATGCTCTCATAACTCTGACTGTATTCACCCAGAAGGAAGAAAGTCATATACATCTAGGATGCCTTGAGGGTGAGTAAAATTACCTTCAGGGTAATTTTGTTTTTCCCCTGAACTATCCCTTTAAGGCTGAGGATTTGATGCAACCCCTTTGTTAAATGCTGTCACTTTTTCCTAATAAAATCTTACAACATCTTATTCTTTATTCTTGAATTATTTGATGCTTGGGTAAGCTTTATGCTAAACTACCCTTGTTTGTACAGAGAAGGTCAATGTACAGAAGGCAATGCCGGGAATTGTTTCCCGGAAACGCATTATAAATGTTACAAATGTATTTAACAGGGTTAGACCTTAAAATAGTTTTTCTCACCATTTTTGTGTTCTGGATTTATTGGGCGGTCCTGAAATTGTCTCAATGACACACTGGAGCCACTGAGCATGGCCTCTCCCCAAACACTATATTGACGATAGCGCAGTAGCATCAGTGGTTAGTACAGCTGACAGTTTGCTATCTAGCTATGCATTTGTTACGCAAATGCCTGTTTGGCTGCGATCATTTATGAAACAGTTTATTTAAATTTCCTAAAAACGATGATATGAAAAAGCGGTGGATTCATTTTGTGAAGAGCCACCTTAAGGGAGAGCTGAGGATGACCACCAACACCCGCCTTTGCAGTGAACATTTTACACTAAATAGTTTTACAAACTTTCATCGGACACATCTGGGATTTACTGATAATCCGCTGTTACTAGGGAATGGGGCTGTACCGACTATCTACCGCCCCGGCCTTCAGCCGTACGAGCCCACCAATGAGTGTGAGTTGCCTTGTGTGCAGCTTTCTCGTGAGTGGGTGTGGTTGCAGTGCTCCTAGTGTTTGAGAGCAGTGAATACTGCTTATTTTATCATTTTAATTTTAACTTATTTTATTTACTTGGCGTTTTTAGTCATTTCAGTTTTTATCTGTACACAGACAGCTATCCAAAACGTTTTTCTCTGTCCAGTGACTTTAGCCAAATATAGCAGAGGCCATTTACTTAAAAAGGACATGCGGCACCATAAATGAGCGTTTTTAGACAGTGGATCGAAATGAGAATAAAATAAATGTTGCAATATGTGATAGCTTTGTTCTTGTAGTTTTACTTACATTAGTATATAAATGAGTGTGTAAATTAAACTGTAGAGAGGTATAAAAGCTTTTAATTGTCTTTATTTGCAGAACATCGCTGAGGTTAGCGTGAACGACTGTCAAGGGAACCTAATGGAAGAAGATCCCAAGAAAGTTCAGGAGGAGGAGGCGGAGGAAATGAACACGGAAGATACAGCACAGTCTTCAGAAGAGCTTGTGATCGCTAAAGTCGAGGACCTAAAAGATGAATTGTCAATGGATGTGGACAAGACTAAAGATCACAATGGGAAGGATGTGGATAAAGCAGAAGATGCAGGTAGGTTCATTGTTAGATGTCATTTATTCACCTTCGAGTTGTTCCAAATCCTTATAGTTTCTTTCTGATGAACACAGAATTAAACACAACGCAACAGTTTTTAGACCTCATTGACTACCGTAGTAGGAAAAAGTATTTGATCATTTTTGTTCTGTTTTTAAGAAGACATTTTGAAGAATGTTCGACAGCAAACAGTTCTGGCACACTTTTGACTACCATTGCCGTTTTTCCTAATATGGTAGTCAATGGGGTCCGTTTGGTTACAAGCATTTGTACAAATATCTTTCTCTGTGTTCAACCAAACAAAGACATTTATACAGATTTGGAACAACTAGAGAGAGAGAGTAATTCATAACAGAATCTTCATTTTTGAAACTATCCCTTTAAAAAACATATTGACATGGCATGGTTACAGCTAGTGAAAAATTATGGTCTGTTTGTTACAGTGACAGAAAAAATGCCAGCCACAGAAATAAAATACGAAGTGCCGGAGATGCCCGCTGCAACGGTGAGCGCAATAAAAAAAATTAATCAACCTATGTATTGAAAAGTTTGTGTTAGTTTATGGATTAACTAACTTGAATAACTGATATCCAGGACACGCAACCAGTGTTAAAAAGTAACACAAAAGCATCCCTGTCCTCTGATGTGGTACCTGTGAAAATCAAGGATGAACCAATGGATGAAGAGTATGAGACAGCATCAACACAACATCGACCAATAGGAAACATTAAGGATGAGCCTGAAACCTCAGCCGTAAGTTTCCATAGTGAATTTTGCCTTTAAATAATGTGGGTAATAGAAATAGATTACAAACGGTGAAACTTGTCATTTATTTGTTTGACATTTTTCACACTTTCAGGACTTTAAGCAGACACCGGAAGAATTCAAAATCAGTGCGGTGTTCTCTGTGGGAGAAAAGAGTGTTGGTATGATCTTATTTTTGAACACAATTTACTACTCGGGTTGATAGACCTGCTAGTGAATAGTTTATTAAGGCTCTCAAGTCAGTGTAAATGTATAAGTGTTTACAATGTCCTCTTTATGCTACAGGAGCTCCAATAGCCATCACAGCAAATACAGCAGCCGTCCCTTTGCTTACACCTCCTCCACTGGCCCCTATTATCCCTGTTGGTGTAGTCTGCACAGGCTGTAAGAAAGTTCTGCTAAAGGGCCAGACGGCTTTCCAGCGCAAAGGTTGTTCCAAACTCTACTGCTCGCCTCATTGTCTCTGTAGCACTTCTAATCTGGTGGTCAAGTTACCCGATAAGAAAACGTGTCACTGGTGCAACAAGTAAGGCAGACTTTATCTTTTGACTCAGTGTTTCTTCCCCCTTTCCTCCACTGAAATCTGTTTCTGTTAAACCTTCTTCACTACAGAGATATTGTTGACCTAAAGGAAATGGTCAATGCCCCAGACACATCAGGGGCTATGAAGGACCTCTGCAGCCAAAAATGCCTCCATGCTTCTACATTCAGGTGCAGCAGGTGTCAGAAGAAAGCTGTGGTAGGCTACCCCCATCAGTGCTGTCAGAAGAGATCGGAATGGAAAGGAATAGTTCCCCACAAAGGCTTTGTTTTGCATTGATGGCCTGAAGATGAGATTTTGTGGTGAACTATCCCATTTAAGCGCGAAAAACAAATAAAGTGCTTAAATATATTAATACAGGACTGTTAATATTTCTGAAATGCTGTCATTTCTCATAGTGTTACACTCACCAAGTGAACCTCATGAACTCAGTCCATAAGCTGTGCAGCGAAGTCTGTTTCAACCTGTTCCGCACCTCCAATAATATGACCATCAACTCCTGTATGAACTGCGGTGCGTTCTGCAACAGCGCCGACGGTTCGTGTCCCACTCTACAGATAGAGGGCAACTCTGACAAGTTCTGCAAACAAATCTGCCTCGCAGCCTACCTAAAGGTAACATCCTTGCAAAATAAATTCAATAAGAATAGAAATTCAAAGTAACTAATAAATGAATTGGTCTTTGCTTCTAGAAAACTAAAAAACCTGTTGCTTGTAAAATATGCCGTGCCATCCGCCCGACTGCCGAAATGGTGGACAGTCCAAACTCAGAGGGCATCACAGAGCTCTTCTGCTCCACTTCCTGTGTCACAGCAAATAAAGTCCAGACTGTCAGTTCTTCAGGTAACATACAACAAGACACAACATAAAAACAGTTTTAGTCTAATCTACTGTACCTTTGAAGGGAAAGATCAGCCCAAAATAAAAAATCTGGCATAATTTACTCATTATAACCAAACAGTTCTGGGACCCCATTGACTTCCATAGAAGAAAAATTACTTATACATTTTTTTGTTCTTTTGAACACAAAAGAAGATATTTTGAAGAACCTAGGACAGCAAACAGTTCTTGGGCACTTTTGACTACCATTTTTTTTACAATTTTTCGTACTATGGTCGCAAGTGGGCTCCAAGAACTGTTTGGTTGAAAGCATCCTTCCAAATATATTTCTCTGTCTTAAACCAAACAAAGACATATATACAGGGTTGGAACATCAGAGAGTGAGTAATTCATGACAGAAGTTTCATTTTTTGGGTGAAAAAGTTTCATAGTCTTTTGTTTGCATGTAAACAAGGTGCTGCCGTGGAATGCACGAGCTGCAAGAAGAAAGTACCACCTCAGTATCATCTAGCCATGTCTGATGGAACCATTCAGAACTTCTGCTCATTTTCCTGTGTGGTGTCATTTCAGGTAGAATTCAACTACTGATCTTTCGGTGTAAAAATACATGAGCTTTTTGGAAATAATTTGTTCTCATGGATCTTTGCGTTTCACTTTGTTTTAGGAGTCTTTAAGTAAGAAACCATCTCAAAACCAAGTTAATACAATTACCTCTACAAGCAACATCATACATACACCGGCTGCTGCTGCTGCATCCAAACCTGCCCCAGCGGAGTCCAGCTCATCAACAAAGACCAATGTACCGTTGCAAACAGTCACCAAAATCCCTTGCGCTCAATGTCTGCTATCATTCTTCCACAAGCCGGATCTGCTGGAGTTCAGGGTACTGTTTGTTCAGTAATAATAAATGAAACATTTCTACCCTGTCATAATGCAAATATTTTTAGTGCATTGAAAGTTTTAAACCTGAAGGTGACATGTTTTATTTGCTTTTCCAGAGAAAAATGTATGCTTTCTGCGGTACCGTTTGCATCGAAGAGTTTAAAAGAATCAACAACGTCATGGCTCGCTGTGAATACTGCAAAATCGATAAGGTTGTGAAGGAGGTCAAAAGAATTAACAAGATCGACCGGTCTTTCTGCAGCGAGGGTTAGTAATGATAGCTTAAATATCATATAACAATATTTGTTTTGTTTAATACAGAACAGAACTCAAACCTCGCATTTTTTGTACAGGATGCAGATTACTCTATAAGCATGATCTGGTCAAGCGCTGGGGCAAGAAACACTGTCGCAACTGCATGTACTGTAACGGTTCATCTCAGACTTCAGTGACCAAGGTTATTAATAAGAAGGAGGAAGAGTTTTGTGGAAACGTATGCTTGTCGCAATACAACATGATTCTCAAGCAGGTAATATTTTTCCTTCTTTTTTCTGTAGCATTGTTAAATGTCTAAATTTCTTATTTGTAATAGAAAGTCAATAGTGTCACAGTTAATTTCAAAGGGTTAGTAATCAGATATGCTTAAAATATTATGTATTACAACAAATGCGGCCTCTGATGTGATGCTTTGCATTTCTGCTGCTGGATTCTAACAGGAGGTTAAGTGCACAATGTGCAAGCAGGCAAAGAAGATGAATGAAACTGTGAAATGGCTGGGTGAGATTAAGCATTTCTGCAGCCTGCAATGTCTGATGTTCTTCTGCAGTCTTCAGGGCACCACAGGGACGGCCATTAAAGCTGCAAGCAAAATTCTGCCTGCACAGGGTACGTCCTCTTATACACCTTTGTGTTGTGTTTATTTCTCATTGCATTGTCTTACGCTTTTATTATTCTTTTTTCAGGGACAACGAGCCCAGTAATATCTGTATTGCCTCAGAATACTGTTAATCGCACACCAACGGCTACTAAAGAGGCCACACCGGTCATTGCCAATGTTATATCGCTCTCGAGTTCACCTAATGCACAGCCAGGTGTCTTGGGCAACACTATTTTGCAAGGTGATGGTTTTTTATTCTTTAAAGTTACATTCAGTTGACATGATCTGCCTAATAGAGGATTCCCACCGAACATGACTTGCCCGAATGAATTCGCACGTAGCTGGATCCTTGAACATTTTGAGTGTAGTCGCTTCATTCACGCAAAAATTCACTTCATTCGCGTGTGAAATTCAGTTCACTACAGATGCGAATTCATGTCATGAGAGGGGCTTCTGCCAGGCGGCTGCAGTCTCGTACGCACGTACATATATATATATATATATATATATATATATATATATATCTCAAATTGAGTAAACTTACAAGATTGTCCGACCTCCTCACACACTTTCTTCCAAGCAAGACCCGTTTTATTCCTGTTTCGATAAAAGATCGTACAGCTCCGGGTATCCACTTACAGCAACAATGATTTTTTCCTACATTGTTGTTTTGGATTTCTGCCTATCATGTCACTATCATGTCACTAATAGAACAAGCTCCTGATAGGTTAACGCGGCACAAATTTTCCCCAAAGTTCCGATTTTGAAAACGGCCAAATGCTCAATTCGCGCCTCATAATACCTGTGAATCGTGTCTTTCGCGCTGCATCATTCGTGCGAATCGCGCCACAGGATGACCTATCGCATCTTTGCATTGACTTAACATGTAAATCACTGGCCCTTAACAGTTCATTCGCGTTCAGTGGGAACACAACATCATGCTGCAATTTTCATTTCCTTTGAAAGAAAATGTTGTTTATTTACATTAAAATCATCTAAACAGAAGATGAGTAACATCTGAGCTCTTTTGTTTTATTCAGGCGCTGTTCCAGCTTCTACTGTCAAAGTGTCAGGACAAGTGAGTTTGTTAGCGAAACATGCATTTACACCCTACTTGTCAATAAATGTAATGAGAGAGGTCTGAAATGTGCTGTTGCTTTCATCTAGCTTTGTGCGGGTACGCAGACAGACGTTGTGAAAACTCCTACTCAGCCACCCAAAATCCTCAAGAACAAGGCTTTACTGTGTAAACCCTTAAGCCAAAACAAAGGCACATCCTGTAAACCCAATGTATGCAATGCAGACACGCAAACAGGTACTTGACAGCACTGCCAGACATGGGTATTAGTGTCTTTATGTATGCTTGACATTTTGCATGCTTTTCTTGTCTTCCAGATGCACCTAATTTCATGGTGTTGCCTGTTCCAGTGCCAGTGTATGTGCCAGTTCCCATGAATCTCTACACCCAATACACACCACGGCCTGTGGGATTTCCGCTACCGGTGCGTATCAGTTAAGATGGAGTTGAGAATTAATATATGGAGTTCAGATCTCTCGTCTCTCACGTGTAAGTTTGCTTTTTGAATAAAATGGAAATGTGTTTCTGTGTAGATTCCAGTGCCCATGTTCTTCCCTACAACTCTGGACAGTGCTGAACGCATTGTGAAGACCATCCAAGAAATCAAAGAGAAGATCCCTGATGATCCTCTGGAGGCTGATCTCATCATGATGGCGGAGATGGTGGCCGAGGACGCAGAGAGGGAGAAAAATAACACTACTAATGGTAAATGTTAGAAAATGTTAACGGTTAAAGTTCAGCTGTGCCTAAAGACGGGTGTTAAACGTGTTGACATTTGTCCTGTGTCAGGCACCATGCTGTTTAGAAAAGGGTTGGAGTGAGCTCTCTGTTGCAATACGCAACCTCAGCAGTAGTTGCAGCTGAATTACATACAGTGGACCTTTAAAGCATTATCGAATTTATGGAAGTTCATTGGTCAAGAAGTTTGGAGACCTGCAGTTTTTATTTAAACAATGTGCAAACCTAAGCCATATGCACTTTCTTTTTTGCACACTTTGTATGGCAATAGTGTTCGCATGACTGTATTTAAAGGCTAGCGTTTTGCTTTTCAGACCAGACTGCTAACCTAATGGACGACCTCGATTTGGAAGCCTTATCCAGCAATCTTAGTTGGGAGGAGGATTCTGTCTCTTCTGCCCAGATGTGGGATCCAACGCCAGAGCTAGAAAAAGGAATGTCTAAATCGGATTCTCTAACCATCACCTCTCCCCCAACAGAAGAGCCACAGATGGATCTGGAGGCTGATTTTCCAGTCGGTAAGAACTCCTTTGTGTCCCATTCATGCTCAAGAGGTTAAAACAATACACATCAAATGATTGTTTAGCCAATGTCCTATTTATGTTTTTTCATGCATGTTTTTATCTATTGCAGAGAGCATTGAACTTTTGAGAGGACAAACACAAGAGGAGCCACAGGTGGTATCAAATTCGGTCAAACGGAGACCTCGCAGAAAAGGTCGAGATGGCCTCCCTCAAAAAAAACGGGTATAAAGATCTGACTGAAATGTCCAGGCACTTAAACTTGGGGTGGGGGGTATACCAGTTTAAGTAATTGTGTAAGCATATCTTGTTAGTTCTTACATGTGTATTGTTGCCATGTAGGGCCGTAAGAGTGCGACACCGGTAGTGGCAGCACCAGCTCCAGCCCAAAACACTCAGACTAACCTCTCCCAACTGCAACAACAATACGGTGTCAGTGCTTGGAAGAACTGGGTGCGCTGGAGGAACTCCCAACCTCATTTGGAGACTCCCAAATTTGGCTGTGAGACCAAGCTTGATTTTCTAGCATTTCATCTTAAAGAAAGCTCTACAATGTTAACCAAGTTGTATACATTAATGACATTTCCTAAGATTTGTGTCCATGGTTTTGCCATTTTTAGTAATATAATATATATAATAAAAATAAATGAAAGACGCCTCCGATTTATTTAATACCAGAGTTTATTTGTAGAGGGTGGTGAGTTCAACAGCATGTTATACAACATTTTTCTTCTTCATCCTCAGCGCGAAGCATGACGCTCAAGGAGGACTTGTTGAAGTGTAGCACTGCTGAGTTGAGCTACGGCCTCTCCAAGTTCATCTCTGAAGTGTGTCGACCCAGTGGAGAGAATTACAGCCCTGATAGCATCTTTTATCTCTGCTTAGGCATCCAACAGGTAAAGATCACATGCACACAGTTGCTAATTTGTGGTTCTTATATATGCACCTTATTTTTCTCCTCTGGTCATGCTTCATGTTTGTATGTTGAATGTAGCTTATTAAATTTAGACATTTTGTTGTTCATGTGTGCAGCATCTGTTTGACAATGAACGGATGGAGAACATATTTGCAGACGTCTGCTACAGCAGATTCTGCCAGGATATGACAAACATGCTCAAAGGATGGACACCCACTATTTTGCCCAGTGGTAAGATATACATTTTGTGAATTGAAGACAGATTTAGTGTTGTCCTGCTTGCAGTGCTTCTCGTCCCGTATGTGACCGGTTTTAATTGGTCACTGTGATTGCAGGTTATGTCCATTCTCGAGTAGAGGAAGAATACCTGTGGGACTGTAAGCAGTTGGGGGCGTTCTCACCTGGCGTGCTGCTGAACACGCTGCTTTATTTCTTCACCAAGTTCTTTAACTACAAAACAGTGGAACAGCATCGACGTCTCTCTTTCGGCCATGTCATACGCTGCTCTCGGAGCAAGGGCAGCGGCAAAGAGGCATGTTTGCGTTTCTACCCGCCCAAAGAGGAGGCAAACACAGGTCAGTGGTTAGTCTTTTTTTCACAGCACGAATACATCTGTGAGCTTGTTGCGTTACTGGCTTTGTTTTGTTCAATTAAGATGGAGTGCCGGCAAAGAGGAGAAAGGAGGATGAAGAAGAAAAGGAAACTGCGCTAGAGATAAAAGAGAATTCTCAGAATGCCCTTCGCTGTCCTGTCAGGCTGTATGAGTTCTATCTCTCAAAATGGTACGTGGACAGTCTCATTCTACACCAAAATAGCAGAAATATACATTACGACAGAATAACATTTCAAAGATGCATGTCTGTCTAATATTGAAAAAAAAAATGCATGTCAAAGGTTTCATTCTCTCTCTTTCTCTCTCCTAGTTCTCCCACCGTGAGACAGAGCACGGCCCAGTTTTACTTGAACCCTGAACGCTCCTGTGTCCCAAGCAGTCCCATGTGGTTCTCCACATCTTCGTTGAGCGATGAGGCTCTGGAAAACATGCTCGCACGCATCCTAACAGTCAGAGAGCTGCACCTGCTGGAGGACAAATCGCCCCATGAAACAGATTCTGACAGCGACTCGGATTGAGAAACAGACCACAAACGCACATAAATGACTAAAGCAATGTGTCTAGAAATATTTCTCCATGATTAAACACAGGATTTACAAGGCCGAACAGGTTTTTTCTCAGAGATCGAACATGAACGTATATTTGAGAAATTCTCATGTGAAGATGACCGTGAAAACTGAAATTGTATGGCTTGTGGATAAAGTTTATGCAGTGTGACATTACACAGCTTGCTGAGTCACTTTTTATGTTATGCTGAAACACTAAAGCATTCTTGATCAGTCAATGGCTGAAGATTTTGTTCTTTGTTCATTTAGAATAAAGTATTGAGCATTTTCATAGTTATTTGGCAATCACACAACTGTTTTTTTCTGCATGGATTTTTTATCACATAAAACTTTGAAACTCAAAATTTGAGCCTTTTTTGTTCTTAGTATAAGCCATAGGCTAAATCAAGTGGAGTTAAAATTGTCATATTAGCCATATCTGCCTTAAATAAAGTTCCACACAGATTGATATTACTAATTTATTCATACTAATGAAACTTATATATAATTTTCCGATGTAAAAAAAAGGGGACATGAACGCCCTCTACTGTCTCGTTTCTCAATGGAAGTTGGAAAATAATTTTGATTCCCGAGATGGCCGGGCCTTAAACTTTAAACATGGCGGATGTGAGCAGGTTCTGCGGTGACTGATATGTTTTATCAGCTTCATTGACTTAAATTGGTACATAATTGCATACTTGAATAATCATATGCATCATAGTGTGTTTAATACACAGCGAAAAGTGTGTATAAATGTCACCGACAGAACAGTAAGCAAGCTGACTATCTTCTAAACTTAAGGTTTTTGTAAATAAACCTAAAATTTTATAAACCACTAAATGTATAAACATTGTTTTCTATCTTACGGGCATCAGCAGTGCACGTTCACGAGAGAGACTGACCTCTGAACTGACGTATGACGTACGTTGCTGGGCGCCTCTTGCGAACACGTTACCGCGGATTGTTTACACGAGAAGAGGACGCCGAAAAGAGTTCTCGAGGCTTTAATGTAGATTTTTATTAGTATCCATTTTTAAAATGGTGCGTACTTGTGCTTATCCGAGATGCTGGAATTTGGAAAAAACCGTAAGATTACGCGCGTCAAAAACAACGGAAGATGAAAGATTAATATTTCATAAATTCCCTTTGAATGATTTTGTGCGATTGGAGCAATGGCTGCTCGCTATTGGGTGGGATTTAAATACCCCATTTGAGAAGATCAAAGGGTCCAGGCTGTGCAGTGAACATTTCAAACCCGACGATTATAAACCAGATGAGGGAAGGATAAGACGGATCCTGAAGAAGTCAGCGGTGCCTGTGCCAATTTCACAGCTAAAAGCGGTAAGTATTGAACTGCTGTCAAAAGAAAACAATCGCCCAAAAAACAATTTTAGTACATAATTTACTCACTCTCAAGCTATTCAGGGTGTATCTGACTTTTCATTTATACATTTAATTAATATCCAACTGTGATAGATTGTTGTACGAAGTGACTACGTTGTGCCATCTCAGCCAAGTGTAGATGTACCAGCTGCAAACAAAGATGAGAAAATGAGATCATGGGTCCACCAGCATTTTTCAATGGTTATCCACAGTTAAAGATATAAATTACTCCCCCCAAAAATGAAAAATCTGTCATTACTTATTTACCCTCAAGTTAATTAAACAAAGAAAATTATTTGGAAGAATAAGCAAGTGACATTTCTGGGACATCAATAGTAGGAAAAATTACTGCATCAATTTTTGAAAGACACATTTGAAACCATTTAAATTTTTCCTACTATGGTAGTGTCCCAGAAATGTCAGTTGCTAACATTGTTTTGTGAACAAAAGCAGCTGCATTTTGCACTTTTTTTAGCCTATTTATTGATGATGCAGAACAACCACCTAGCAGAGCATTGCAATGATCTAATCTAGACGTCATGAATGCATGCTTAAGATTCTATGCGTCAGAGACAGGTATGTTTCGCAGCTTGGCGATGTTTCTAGGCGAGATGTGGTTTTCAAAAGAACGATTGTTGTCTTTTACTGTATTGTCTGGGGTGATATTACATCCTTCTGTTTGCAGGTTATACTCCATAGCATTCTGCTTACAACTCGTCGGTCCTATGAGAAGTACCTTATCTGAGTTTAAAACTGGTCATCCAGTGTTTTATGTCTTGTACACATTCTGCAAGTTTGGATGAATTTAGATTATTACATTTTTATATGGTCTTGATTAAATATTTGACTGAAAATGATCACTCTTACTAATTTACTAATTATAAAATAACTCTGATTGTGATCTGCTAAAAGAAGATACACCTGGGACATGTTGAGAGGGTGAATAAAATATAGGCAAATTTTATTTTTCGGTGAGCTGCTCCTTTTAAAAAGCAGGTCTTCGTTTACTCAACCTCAAGTTTTCAAATGTATTTGAAAGAAGGTTAGAAATTGAGATTTATGGGGTAGTCAAGGTGCCCCAGAACTGTTTCTTTTCCTAAAATCTTCAAAATATCTTCTTTGTGTAACAGATACCATTTTATGTTTTTGAGTAATCAATGGTGCCCCTGCCCACGGAAATCTCGGTTGCTAACATTCATCCAAATATCTTTCTTTGTTGAACAGGACACAGAAATGTATACAGGTTTGAAACAACTTGACAGAATATTCATTTTGGGTTGGACTATCCCTTTAGTCACTGTATATGCGCAGCGTATTCTAGGTCGATGATGTAATGTGGATGCTCTTGAGACGTTGAGAGTTGCCGTCGAGCTAGACCAACAGAGCAACTGTTGTTGTTTTAGCACCCGGTCCACAGTATTAAAAACGGTGGTCAATGCAAACTGTGTTACTTGCGTTTGGTGGTAATTTTCAGTGAAAAGGCAATAAGAGATGCCTTGAAAGGCTTCAAAAATGTCCTAAAGATAAAAGGCCATCAAATGAGTGGGGAAAAGCTTGTGGAAGAAAACGTCTTCCTAAAGACCTGAGGTAGGGATGCACCGATATGTAAATTTTACGATAACCGATAAATCTAAATATTATTATAACATTTTCTTAGACTGAGACTAAAGGCAAAAGGTGGGCAAAGGATTTTATTTGAAAACATAAACTGAAGAAAAAACGTAACCATTAGTTCTGTTTTTTTCCGTAGAAATCATCTACCAAGCCTACTTTACTCTAGTTGAAGATTCTTTAAACATTTCTGGTATGACTTTTATTTAATGAACAAATACTAGATTTTCTTCCAGAGCAACCAAGAAATGTGCAACCCTAACCTGAGGTTGTGTTCTCGACACTTTTCTCCTAATGCATTCGAAGCATTTGGTCTAGTAAAAAGAGCTCACATGTGTTGCTAGTTATAAGCGAAGACTGAAAAAACAACAGCCGTGCCTACGACTTTCACTTATAAGGATACTCTTCAGATACATTATGAGAACCTCTAAGAAACAGGCTCACAGCCTACGATTCAATTAGATTAATTGCTTAGACTGAGAATGAACCAGCTCTCTCGATTCTGCTCAAGGATGAACCTGACCATTCACCAGTGACTCAGTCCGTAAGTGTAGGCACCACTGAGTTCACTGTATGCGGTGCAGCGTTGACCAATCGGCGTATGACATAAGTGCATGCTTTACCAATCAGTATTTGCATATCTAAACTACATGCTCTAATGTCATTTGTACTTTTATACAAAACCCTGCATTATTATTTGTAACTTATATACAAATTTATTAAAGTCCGACCGGCTTAGAGGTATAGCCACCCAAAAATGAAAATTCTGTCATCATTTACTCGCCATCAGATTGTTCCAAACCTGTATACATTTCTTCGTTCTGCTAAACAAAAATAAGATATTTAGAAGAATGTCTGTAACCAAACAGATCTCATCTTATGTAATATTTATTTTCCCTGCAATGGTAGTAAATGGGGGATGAAATCTGTCTGGTTACTGACATTCTTCTTAATATCTTAGTCTGTGTTTTGCTAAACAAAGACATTAATAGATGGAACAACCTGATGGTAAGTTGTTCAACAAGTTCATGATTACCCATCCCGACATTGTACTATTAAAAGTAATTTTACCGCAACATGGCTTTAAGACATCGTGGTAAGAGGTTGTGGGTTCGAATCCAGTGGATTGCACATACTTAGAAACAAATGTATGGGTTAACTCAACGTAAGACGCTGGCGATGACGCTCCAGTCCACTAGGGGGAGGAATAGCGTTATATGTTGGTTTGTCAATAAACACAACACACAAGAGCTGTTCATTTTCTACAACAGCAGTGGTTGTGGCATGGGTTGTCAAGCTCCATAAAGTCCCACTAAAGTAACTATTGTTACTTACAATAGTGTGCTGTATTCAAAGATTGCTAGAGCAGCACGGCAGCTTTATGAGAGGAAATGTGAACATCTGGCTTTACGTCGTAGCTTTCGTCTCTGCTTCTGCACGTTCAGACTCGCACATCTGTTCAACATAAGGATTTCGCGTTGGAGCGAGTCTGGGATAAAAACGGGTTATTCAAAATGGTACGAGTGTGCGCTTTTCCTGGATGCTTCAACCGAGAGAAAGCGTTACGTCTGCGGCCGCAGGGATCGGCGCAAGATGAAAGTTTGACGTTTCACACGTTGCCGATGCAAGATCCAGAGAGACTGAAACTGTGGCTTCTCGCTCTACACCGGGATATAAACTCACCCGTTGAATCCATCCGTGCATTGAGGGTGTGCAGCGAGCATTTTTCGCCCGAAGATTTCCCCGGTCCAAATCGACGATATCTGAAATCAACTGCAGTGCCTGTCCAGTTAGTTGTACCGACTGAGGTATGAGAATGAAATTGATTGACAGTGTGTGCAAGAGTAATAGATGAACATAACAAACCAAGAACCATCTATAAAGTCCATCTAATTTAGATTCTCCATCATTGCTGGCCGACACCAAAATATAGCCAAAGAAATCCTTAAAGGGATAGTTCACCCAAACATTAAAATTCGGTCATCATTTACTCACCCTCGTGTTATTTCATATTCATACCTTTATAAATGGCTTTTTTTGGGTTGAACACAGACACAGATATTTCGAAGAATGTTAGCCATTTTTTGTTGAGGGACATCATTGGCTCATACTGTGGTTAAAAACATACAAAGTTTGAGACTATACTGAATTTTCATGTAGTAAGCATTTCAAGATATATTGTGGCCATTCCAGTTCAGTGTCTGTTGAATTTCACCAAAATCAAACCTCAGGAGTGACAAAGTCAACCAACAGCAATGTGAAAGACAGACAGCATGAGCATTATCGCGTTTAAAAATAATTTCTGAACTTTTCCTAAATACATGTATAAAATAGCTGTTGAATTGCTTAAAAGTGAATATGAACTTGTTTTCTTTTGGCAGTATTTGAGTTCTGAAAAATACAGAATATCTTTTCAGTCATTCTCACCTGTTTCTCCAGTTTTCAATAGGTGCGTTTAAAAACAATAATTTTATTTGACATTTGGGTGAAATATTGTAAGTAGTTCACAGAATGAAACAAAAATGATCAATGTGGAATAATTTCTACGTAATTTAGACATTTAACTGTTTCTTAATGTCTGTTATGTCTTACTTTGCTAATTCTGACTTTTTTCGGCACATAGGCTAGACATGCGGGAGCTGAGCTGCAGATGGAAGGACGGTATGATGTCAACATGGATTCTGACTTTCAGAATGATTTTAATTTTGTTACTGGGAGTCCAGGTGCTGCTCTGAAACTAGAAGGTATTGTGAATGCATCTTGTCTGTGAAATACAGAGGTTGAAAACCACTTAAGTATTTAGTAGCTATCCTTAGTTTTGTTTTTTGGACGATGTCCTGAATATGGATTGAATTTGAATGTTTTCTTTATTTAGGAGGGATGTCTGCTTCCTCACAATCTACAGAGGCCTTTTCACCACTGAGCTGTACATCCGCAGCAGGTTTTCCTCTGGACAGTGAGGACTCCACTGAGGCAGGAACGAAGTCTTACCCTCATGACCGCGTGATGGAGGGTCATCGTGGGAAGCTTCAGAAGGCCATGAAGCAGGAAGATGTCGATTTGCGACTACATGATAAACGCATGGAGGAGACAAGTGGACCAAGAAACGATAAGCAAACAGATGAAGAAGACGAAGACCGGGAGATGAACACAGAGGATACAGCGCAGTGTTCAGAAGAGCTAGTGATCACTAAAGTTGAGGACTTCACAAGTGAAATGCCAATAGATGTAGACTACACTGAGGATCACAGTGGAAGGATGGAGGTTGATAAACCAGAATATGCAGGTAGGTGTAAATTTATTTTGATTTAAGCAAACCAATACTTCAGAACAGTGTTTGAACATGTTTTGTACACTTTACCAGAAACAGCAAAAGACGACAAAAACAGGATGGAGTCATTTGGAATGGTGAGCACATTCTCATCTTTAAAATGAACATTTATGTCATTTATTTACAAGCCCTCTTGTCATTGAAACCTGTATGACTTTCATTCCTCTGCAGAATACAAAAGAAGATATAAAATGTTTGTAACACAAAACTGTTGGTCTCCATTGACTTGCATTGGTTTTGTGTACATACAATAAAAGTCAATATAGAGCAACAGTTTTTGTTTACCAACATTTTTCAGAATATCTTCTTTTGTGTTTTGCAAATGAAAAAGATTCACACAGGGTAAATGGGTGAGTAAATGATGACGGAATTTTCATTCTTTTACCTTTTGTTTGCTTTCAACGCTCCTTTGTTTATCCAATAAATCTCTAAACCAATCTTCACGTATATCCAGCAAACAGAGCCTGTGGTGAGACTCAGGAAGCTTCATTTGGTCCAGCCCTCTGTCGATCTGTCTGTGAAGATCAAGGAGGAACCAATAGACGAGGAGTGTAGAAAATCTCCTCAGGCTCCAATGAGAAACATGAGGGAACGTGAGGTGATCTGCTGTTTTAACTTTGATTATTATCACCATGACCTACTTTGAATCCTTTACCCTGATCCTTCTGCGTTCATGTTTTCAGGATTTTACCCAGACACCTGATGAGATCATGATCCGTCCGGCTTTCCCCGTGGGAGGGAATGCCATTGGTATGATATTACATGAAAGTTCTCATTATTACTCTTCATCTCCACAACCTTCTTTCGTTATTAGGCTCAAGTCACCCTTAAGTAGATATTCTTGTTCTTTTTTTAAGTTCCATGAATGCTTCTTTAAGGAGCTAATGTAAGTCTTTAAAGGTCTTGTCATCTTCACACCACAGGAGCTCCAGTGACAAGGGCCGCAAAAGCACCATCAGTCCCTGCAGTGTCCATTCCCAAACAAGCCTCTTTCAGTTCCATTGTTACGGTGTGTGCCGGCTGTAAAAGGATCATACTGAAGGGTAAAACAGCCTTTCAGCGCAGTGGCTCTCCTAAATTCTACTGCTCACCTCAGTGTCTCTGCATCACCTCTGCCATTGAGGTGAAAAAGAAAACATGTCACCACTGCCTCAAGTAAGCTTAAAACATCCATTCTTCAACCAGAATAAACTGAATATAACACTTGTAAGTGAGCTATTACACAGTGTATCATACTTCCTACAGAGAGGTTTCTCACCCAAAGGATGTGCTTTTAGCCTCAGTGGACACGTCAGGAACTACAAAGGAGTTCTGCAGTCAGAAATGCATTAGCGCTTTTAACTTCAGGTGCAGCGTGTGTCAGAGGACAAGTGTGGTGAGTCATCATCTCCATCTGAAGATGAAATATTCGATATGTTGAGTTAAAACATCTCTTTTCATTTCTGATAGACTCATGGTCACGAGGTGAAGTCCATGGGCACCATTCATAAGCTGTGCAGCGACGTTTGTTTCAACCAGTTCCTCTCTTCCAATAAGTTGACCATGAACTGTTGTATGAACTGTGGTGGGTCCTGTAAAAGCACAAACGGTTCGTGTCCCACTCTACAGATAGAGGGCAACACTGTCAAGTTCTGCACCCAAAAATGCCTCAAAGTCTACAAAAAGGTAAAAACCAAAGCCGTCAACTGATTTTAGTTCTAAAAACAAATTAGCTGAAATAAACATGGTCTTCACTCGTAGAGGAGTCTCAAAACTGCCACCTGCAAAATGTGTCACACCAAGCGCCCATCTGCAGAAATGGTGGTCAGTCAGAATTCAGAGGGTGGAGAAGAGCTTTTCTGCACTGACTCTTGTGCCACGACTTATACAGCCCAGACTCTCAGTTCCTCAGGTAAAACAACCACAAGGTCACACAGAAACGCAGCTTGCTTAAATTGATAGTTCACCAAAATATGGAAATTCTGTAATCCTTTTTCCCTCTATCGTTTTTCTTCCGCAGAACACAAACAAAGATATTTTGAAGAATGTTGATAACCAACACAAAACCAATGCGAGTGAATGGAGAACACTGTTGTTTGGTTACCAACATTCCTCAAAATATCTTCTTTTATGTAACTGTGTTTTGTTCATTTTGGATATAGTCTGTGTCATAAATGACAGAAAATAGTTAATTGTTATATCAAATATGGGGCACTGTAGCTTCTCATCAAAGGGATGCCTTCCCCAAAAATTATGTCATCATTAACTCACCTTTGAGTTTTTCCAAATCTGTATAAATATCTTTGTTCTGATGAACACATAGAAACAGAGATACATTTGACTACCATCATATTTTTTCCTACTATGGTAGTCTATGGGGGGGCAAAATCTGTCTGGTTATAAGCATTCTTCCAAATATCTTTCTCTGTGTTCTTATCTTTTGATAAGAAATGTATACAGATTTGGAACAATGATGACAGAATTTTCATTTTGTGTGAAGTATCCCTTTAAAGCAGCATAAAAAATACATTATTATCAAGCTGTTTTAAAAGTGCAATATCAAACATGGAACATTTTTTGTGGGAACTACAGGTACTGCTGTGGAATGCAAAAACTGCAAGAAGAAACAAGTACCACAGTATCATCTAACAATGTCTGAAGGAACCGTTCAAAACTTCTGCTCCTTTACCTGTGTAGTGTCTTATGAGGTAGACTTCAGTCATGTCTGCTACTGATCTTTCATGTAAGAATATTACCGTGATATATTAGTTATGGCTCTGTTTTGCTTTGGTTTAGGCGGTAATAAACAAAAAGAAAGCTCCAAAGAAAATAACCTCTACAAGCAACATTGTTCCTGCCCTAAAACCTGCTGCCCCAAGACCTGCTCCTGCAGAGACCAGTTCATCAGTAAAGACTGCCTCCTCCAGTAGACCGGAAAAAACGGTCACCAGACTCCCTTGTGCTCAATGTCTGCAGTCATTCTCCCATAAGCCAAAGCTACTGGAGTTTAAGGTACTGTAGGGTTCCTTATGTCAATGAATAAATATGGTGTGAAAAACAACACTAAGGTTTAACAGCCTATAGTCCAGCATAGATAGAAATTCCTTTAATACTGTTTAAAAGCATCTCAGGTTGAGACCTTTAGAAGCAGGTGTAAAATGCCAGGAGAAGGATTTGGCATATTCTGGTCAATGAGTGGCTACTTTGAAGGTGCTAAAATAGAAAGTTTATTTATTTTTAAATCCTTTTTGTCACAACATAATTCCCACAGTTACAACTGTATTATTCTATGGTTTTGATGAGATTACGATTATTCTAAAACCTGGAAAAATATAAAGAATGACTTTTTGATCCCAGACTTTTGACCGGTAGTGTATGTCAACCGAAACAGACTTCATTATAATGAAAAGTTGCTAGAACTCTGTAATACAGTATGTTTTACCGCGTTAAACTGTGCCAGTATTTATTGTTATACCATTTATAATCATAATTTCTTGTTGATCCAATCTTCCAGAAAAAAATGTATGTTTTCTGTGATGACTCTTGTGTTGGGGACTTTGGAAAAACAAAAAAAGTCACAGCTCTCTGCGAACACTGCAAGATCGATCAAGTTGTGAAAAGCGTGAAAATGATAAACAAGGTTGACCGGACTTTCTGTGGGCAGAGTAAGTGCTTCCAGCGTAATTAAGATTATTTTATTATTTCTCTCTTTTTTCATCCAGTCAGACACTTGTTGGATTAACACAGATTTGTTTTTGTCTGTACAGAATGTAAATTACTCTTCGAGGATAACCTGGCCAACGAGTGGGGCGAGAAGTACTGTCGTGACTGCTTTTACTGTGACGCTGGATCTAAGACTCGAGTGACTGGGTTTTTCAATGACAAGCAGGAGGAGTTTTGTGAAACTCGTTGCTTGTCAAAATATACTTCACTGATCCATCAGGTAATATTTTTTGTGTCTTCGTTTTTGGATTTGTTTAAAACATCTCTAGTTCTGTCGGGCTGCAGCATCAAACTTAATGCAATGGTCATGGCTTCAAGTGACATGTTGTTTCTGCTGCTCGATTTTAACAGGGGATCAAATGCGCAATGTGCAAGCAGAGCAGGAAGATGAATGAAACTGTGAAATGGTTGGATGAGATGAAGCATTTCTGCAACCTGCGGTGCCTGATGTTCTTCTGCAGTCTGCAGGCCGTCACAGGGGCGGTCACTAAAGCTGCAAACAAATCTCTATCAAAACGGGGTATGTTGACAACATTTTTATTTTCCTTTATCCTGTTCCTTTAAAAAGGCAATGGTGTCACTAAACACACATGTGTAGGCATAGTGTCTGTGATACTTCAAACTGGTGAAGAAAGTTTTTGGCTCTTAAGAAGCTGGTGATGTCATTGTCTCCACAGGTGCAACATCAGTATCCTCTACAGTCCATCAAAACCCACAAGAGACCAAACCCATCATCGCCAATGTTAGATCGTTCTCAAGTGAAGCCAATGGACAGTCTGATGTTCTGGAAAGCACAGATCTGGATGGTGACTAGTTCACATAGAAATACAAATTCTGTTGTCATTTATTCAACAGCATATTGTTAAAAAATTGTTTATGACTCTCTCTTCTGTAGAATACAAAATATATTTTGAGGAATGTCTCAGTGGTTTTGTGTCCATACAATGGAAGTCAACATGTGCCAAGGATGTTTGGTAACCACCATTCTTCAAAATATCTCCTTTTTTGTTCTGCTGAAGAAATAAACTCATACAGGTTTTTAATGACATGATGTTGAGTAAATGATTAAAAAAGGTTTTTTTGTAAACCATCCCTTAAACAGATAACATTCTTTGATTCCTCAGGCTCTGTTCCATCCATTACTGTAGAAGTTCCAGAGGATGAAAGTTTTCCAGAACAAACGGTAAATATACCTGCTGTCCTAATACATCGTCACAGGAGCTGGTATTGGAAATCTATTCATCATTTTAGACAGCTTTAACACTGTATAAAAATAAGATCTTCTGAGATTTGTTGTGGATGGATTTTTTTCTTAGGTCAGGACACAGAAATGCACTGTGAGGACTTGCGACCCGCCACATCGAAACCAAAAGAGAAAGGCCTTACCAAATAATACCACGCACAAAACCAGAGCCTGTAAACCCAACACCCGTAATAGTGAGACGCAAAGTGGTACTGACCAGCTTTAATAGTCAAGTTTCTAGCAATCTTTCTTTAGAGATTTATAAGAAATCCTTACTCATCAGAGAAATTAATAGTATTTTATCTTCTTCTTTTCTTACTGTTGTGGTCTCAGATGAAATTCCTAAAGTTATAGTGTTGCCTGTGCCTGTGCCGGTGCCTGTGTTCGTGCCAGTTCCTATGAATCTCTACACACAGTATGTTCCTCATACTGTTGGGTTACCATTACCGGTACATCACTCTTCTGTCTTCCTTACTCCAACAGAATATTGATGCATGGGCCGTATGACATCTACAAAAACAGTCTTTAGACTGTTTTTGTAGATGTCATACGGTTCAGGGTGGTTTTGGATGTAAATGTGTCTCCGTGTAGATTCCAGTGCCCATGTTCCTCCCTACAACTCTGGACAGTGCTGAACGCATTGTGAAGACCATCCAAGAAATCAAAGAGAAGATCCCTGATGATCCTCTGGAGGCTGATCTCATCATGATGGCGGAGATGGTGGCTGAGGATGCAGAGAGGGAGAAACTCATGGAAGCTTGTGGTAAATAATGGAAATAGATATAGACTATATAGTGAATCTGCAAATGTACTTCATTTTGGTAACGTGAATCTCGTTTTTCAGGTCAGAAAGGTAACTTAATGGATGTTGATTCGGAAGATGTGTCCAGCAATCTAAGTTGGGAGGAGGATTCTGTCTATTCTGCTCAGACATTGGATCAGACTCCAGAGCTGGAGAAACAGTCGAAATCTGTTCCAGAACTAGAGAAAGCCCTGTCTAAATCTGTTCTAGAGCTGGAGAGAGAACCATGTAAATCTGTTCCAGAGCTGGAGAGAGAACCACGTAAATCTGTTCCAAAGCTGGAGAGAGAACCAGGTAAATCTGTTCCAGAGCTGGAGAGAGAACCATGTAAATCTGTTCCAGAACTAGAGAAAGCCCTGTCTGAATCGGTTCCGGAGCTGGAAAGAGAACCACGTAAATCTGTTCCAGAGCTGGAGAGAGAACCATGTAAATCTGTTCCAGAGCTGGAGAGAGAACCATGTAAATCTGTTCCAGAGCTGGAGAGAGAACCATGTAAATCTGTTCCAGAGCTGGAGAAAGCCCTGTCTGAATCGGTTCCAGAGCTGGAAAGAGAACCACGTAAATCTGTTCCAGAGCTGGAGAGAGAACCACGTAAATCTGTTCCAGAGCTGGAGAGAGAACCACGTACATCTGTTCCAGAGCTGGAGAGAGAACCATGTAAATCTGTTCCAGAGCTGGAGAGAGAACCATGTAAATCTGTTCCAGAGCTGGAGAAAGCACAGTCTAAATCTGTTCCAGAGCTGGAGAAAGCACAGTCTAAATCTGCTCCATCCATCGATCCATCTACACTGACCCCCACCCCTATCCCAACAGAAGAGCCACAGATTGACCTGCAAGCTGATTTTCCAGTCGGTAATAGCTCTCTGAGCTCCTTTGTCTCATTCATGCTTAAAAGGTCAAAGGAATACAAAAACGGATATAACCCATCATATGTCATTCATGTTTATTTGTTCTAATTACAGAGAGCAAACTTATAAAAGAGCAAAAACAAGACAAAAAGGAGCTGAAGGTATCAAATGTCAAACCAAAGCCTCGCAGAAAAGACAGTGATAGTGTTCTTCAAAAGAAACGGGTATGAACAACTAAAGGAGAATATTTTGAACTTGTATGATTCTGACGTGATTTGTGTGTTCTTGATGTGTAGGGCAGTAAGAGTGCAGCGTCAGCCACATCAGATGGCCCAGGTGACCTCTCCAAAATGCAACATGAGTCTGGTGTCAGTGCTTGGAAGAATTGGGTGCGCTGGAGGAACTCCCAACCTCATGTGGAGACTCCCAAATTTGCCGGTTAGACTCCAATTTTTGGCTTCCTTCTATAGCAGATGAGCCAGAGTATAGGATCAGTAAATTAATGACAAACGCTTTAAATTAATTTAATATCATGATTTATTTATGGAGGACAGTCATTTTTAACACCATGTTAAACAGCATATTTCTTCATTCTCAGCCCGAAGCATGACGCTCAAGGAGGACTTGTTGAAGTGTAGCACTGCTGAGTTGAGCTACGGCCTCTCCAAGTTCGTCTCTGAAGTTCGTCAACCGAGTGGAGAGAATTACAGCCTTGATAGCATCTTTTATCTCTGCTTAGGCATCCAACAGGTAAAGATCACATGCACACAGATGCTAATTTGTGGTTCTTAAATATGCACCTTATTTTTCTCCATTGGTCATGCTTCATGTTTATATGTTGAATGTGGCTTATTTAATTTGGTCTTCCATGTGTGCAGCATCTATTTAAGAATAATCGGATGGAGAATATATTCACAGACGTCTGCTACAGCAGATTCTGCCAGGATATGACCAACATGCTCAAAGGATGGACACCCACTATCCTGTCCAGTGGCGAGTAACTTCACACTTCTTTTACTACAGAATGGAATGTGCAGAAGTTCGTGAATTTGGTTCCATCTTTGTTTCTACAGGTTATATTCATTCTCAAGTAGAGGAGAAATACATGTGGGACTGTAAGCAGTTGGGGGCGTTCTCACCTGGCGTGCTGCTGAACACGCTGCTTTATTTCTTCACAAAGTTCTTCGATTATAAAACAGTGGAGCAGCATCGACGCCTCTACTTCGGCCACTTTAAGCGCTACTGTCGGGGCCAGGGTAACAGCAAAGTGGTCTATTTGCACTTTTATCCCCATAAAGAGGACACAAGCACAGGTCCAGCGTAAATACATTTCAATCGTTTGAAAATGTCTTTTAAATTGTTAATTGTTAGTAATTAGTCGAGTTGTCCATTTTAGATGGTGTTCCAGCGAAAAAGAGGAAGAAAGAAGATGAAAGGGGAAAGCCGCTAAAGATAAAGGAGAATACGGAGAATCCCTTTCGCTGTCCTGTTCGACTTTTTGAGTTCTATCTCTCGAAATGGTATGTTGGTTGTTAAGATACCTGCTGCCATTTAAATTCACACAGCTCCGTTCTAAGTTAATGGGGGGAACTGATACCTCAGACTGTTTGGCTAAAGTTTCTTTTTCTCATTCTAGTTCTCCCAGCGTGAAACATAGTACGTCCCAGTTTTATTTGAATCCGGAACGCTCCTGTGTGCCGAGCAGCCCCACATGGTTCTCAACGTCCTCGTTGAGCGATGAGGCTCTGGAAAACATGCTTGTCCGCATCCTAACTGTAAGAGAGCTGTATATGCAAGAAGACAAATCGCCTTATGAAGCAGAATCTGAAAGTGACTCGGATTGAGAAACGGACCTTAAAAAGACAAACATGACTGTTAAGCAATGGATTTTTCCTGGATGATTCAGTTTTAACACAAGTTGTTAGAGCTTGTTTGTTTGTTTTGTGTATTGTTCGCTGTTGTGTTTAATGTTCTCGTATTTGACTGTACATACTTTAATTGTTTTTATATGTATTTATACATTTGAAAAATGTTAAAAGAGTACGTAACTAGGGATTTTTAAGGTCCTATTTTGGTTTCTGGAGTGTCCAACAACAAGTTTATGTACAGAGAAGGTGTAAAAACACTATTATTTCGTAATAATAGGCAGTTCTTACCTTACTTCTTGACTGACTCATCTGTCTAATCCCCTCCTTTCTGCTAGTCTAGTCTGATGTGATTGGTCAGATCGTCTAGTCTGCTGTGATTGGTCTACCGCGAATGAGGCTCAAGAGCTACAGTGTTGGGGGGAGAAGAGTGAAGTTTTCGCGGGCAGTCTTAGCAAAACGTAGGCAGGGACTATATGTGGTGACGTAAATCCGCGGCGGTTCGCGACTCAGACTAGGGACCACTTGTTGGAGTCAACTCCCATTTATAACTTTTATTCATTCACCTTCGGATTTACAACTTGGCAGAATGCTTATTTTCAAACACGGCAACTTTACACACTGCATGAAATGTAATGTTCATGATCTCATGTTATGTACTCTTTAAGAAAAAGTTTTCAAAAGGTGCATACGAGAGATATGAGCACAATGCTAGATTGTGCAGTACCTCATTTTGCTGTATTTGTATTACATTGAAACACTACCTTGAAAGACATTAGCAGGCTCAATGTATAAACATATTCACTGAGAGTGAGGGGAGGGTCCATTTTGATATTTAAGTGTAATTTTTTTGTAAGCAATGCTAGACCTGTTGCAATGTCTCTAATATTTCTAAAACGATCAACTGTGGTTAACGCTACATTTCTTTTACAAATAAGACCAAACACAAAACTATGATTGTATTGATATTCTTTCCTTAAGTTATGATTGATTTTAAGTGAACCTTTTCTTTATGAGCGGAGCACAACAAATTAAATGTATTGTTGAGGTGATGTTGTTTGATCATAACACCCTGGTGGTGATTTTAGAATACGAGTATTCTAAAATCGTTAATAACCTGTATTGACTATAAAAAGGCCATGTTTTTCACTCTGTCTAATATAACAATATCATTTCTTAAATGGTGAGGGTATATTAATATATGGTTCATAGTTACTGTTTAGAGAAGGTCAAGATGACCAAATATCAAATGTGGAAATCTGAAACGAACGAACTTTCCAAACAATCCAGAAGCTCACGTAAACGCATATTTTACTATATAAATACATGGAATAAAAAGCAAAAATTGTATAAATATATATATATATAAATGACATAACTTATATATATATATATATATATATATATTATCCCCAAAGAGAGGACATTCTATTCTGAGCTTGTGAAGCCCTTGAAATTTGTGGGTGAATAAAATAAATATTAATGTCTTGATACATTTTATTAACCCTTATGCGTTCTTCGGGATCTTTTTGACCCGCAAATGACTTATGCTAAAATAAAAAAGTTATCTTTGTCTTAATGGCATGTAAACTTTGTTCGGTACCACTTTCTAGATCTACAAATAAAAAATACAATGGAATGTTCTATTGTTAGTGAGAAAAAAGTCACACTCATGGTCACTTAGAAAATGGACAAAATTCATCCTCAAAATTAGAAACAACACCGAACACGCAAAGACAGACATGATGTGGCACACTTCCAACAATGTAAAAAAACATCCACAATGTAAAATGATCATGCTCACACACACACAGAGAGAGAAATGAGAGGATGAGACAAAACAATTTAGCATACACAGTTCTATTACAGTTAGTAACTAATATTTAGATATTATTTGGAAAACGGATGATAGAAATAAATGATAAACTCTAAAGACTCAGACTTTTCTCTTTGTAACATCTCCTTCAGGTTTGACTCTTATCATGTAACATTATTAAAAAACGTATTTTATTCAGTAAAATACTGCTAAACTTTGACAAAAAGTTATTTTTATGGATATAATTGTGATTTCGTAATATGTATGAATAATATGAATCTAATCTATAATATGAATCCAACTGAAAAAACGTTCTGTCTTCCAGTTGGTCTAATAGCACATAGAAAGTAGTGGAGCTCATCCGCCTTCTGCTAGTAAAAGTGAAAAAATAAGATTTTAAAACGGCATTTTCCAAAAGACGGGCAAAAATCTTACTCTAAACCATGTCAAATTATCCATGTTATCCTTATGAATTGAAAAGTTAGAAATGTGGGTCTTTAATAAAATTTAACATAAAAATGTTTTCTATAAAACCTATTTAAAAAAAACATTTATTTATTTATGTATATACATTTATACAAATATTACAAATCTTGGACATAATTAAAGTTTAAACATTAATAAACAAAGAAAATTACATTTGTTAAAAAAAGATTAATGTGTAACAGTTCAGCTCGTTGGTAAGAGCATTGCGTTAACAACGCAAGGTTGTGGGTTCGATCCCAGGGGATTGCAAATACCTATGTAAATCGTATAGGATAAAGCAATGTAAGTCGCTTTGGATAAAAGCGTCTGCCAAATGACTAAATGTAAATGTAAATGCAGTGTTGGGGAAGCTACTATGAAACTGTAGTTAGATAAGCTACAAGCTACTCATCAATAAAAGTAGTTAAGTTACAGCTTAGTTACCCATTTGAAAAAGCAGTTAGCTACACTACAAGTTACTATAAAAAAGTAGCTAGCTACATTGAAACTACTTTAGAGTGTCATTGTATATAAAGAATAACTGATTCATTGTTAATGAAAAATATTTTAAGAAAACTATGTAATACAATACAGTTATGATTTCAATGTTATTTTATTTTGTAAACTACACAGTACGCAAGTTAAAGTTAAACTCAAATTTATCTCAAGTTTGCTAAATGTAGACAATGTGAATTATTAAAACAACAAAAAGAACAAATGTTGGGCCAAATAACTCACCTGTATGTGTCTCCTTAAATTTGTGCTTAAAGTCTTCGATGCAGACTGCGATTTAATTTTTAGTTTCGGACAGAATACATAAAAACGTGTAACCATTACTGTTTGCATCTTTAAGAGACATGAACTTGGACAAATAAGGCCATGGGCAATTAATCACTGAGGGTCAAACCATCCGCCGTTTAGATGCGCAGATATTGAGTGGTTTACCGTAAATTCCAGGAACGCTGCTTTTAAAGCTTTATTTAAATGTAGAGGATCCGTGTCTCTTGTCAAAAACCTATTTTTAATAAGTAGAAAAAACGGATGGTGGGTTTCAGTTGGGGCCGTCCCACAATATATGCACACCATATGGATTTTTTTTACTGTAGCATTTTGGAAAAATACCAAAAGTTGTCCACTTTAAAAGGATATAGATACATCTTCCGATTCTGAATCTGAAATTCAGTCGCCATGCCTTGCTCCATCCTGGATGGATGTGTGTGTGTGTCGAGTTAACTTCGGCACATTCACGTAATCATCAGACGCATCTGAATACTGTGCGTAAGCCGCGAGATGCGTCACAGGACAATAGCTGGCAGTAATGCAAACATTTTCAGTAGTAAGTAAGGTGACGACGCATGTGCTCAGTGCGCTGCAATACTTATTGCTTTAAAGTTCGTCGCAATGGAATGTAGCGAGTAGTGTTTGGGCTCGCTACACCGCTACTTGCTTGTAAAAGTATTTAACTACCGGAAAAGCTACACTGTTTTAAAAGTAACTTAACTACCGTCAAGCTACAGAAAAATGTAGTTAAATTAGTAGCGTCGCTACTTGTAGTTAGCTACTCCCCAACACTGTGTAAATGTAACAATACACATAGAGACATGGGTACCCAATGTACATAAGTGTACACCCCAAACAGAGACCGAATAAGGGTTAAAGGGTTCAACCAAAAATACAAATTCTGTCATAATTTACTCATCCTCGAGTTCTGATGAACACAGAGAGAGAGAGATTTTAAGAATCCTTCTAACCAAACAGTTCGCCGCCATTGACTACCATAGTAGGACTGTTTTTTCCTACTATAGTAGTCAAAGTAAGTGTTTGGGTACTAGCGTTCGTCCAAACAAAGAAAGGTAAACAGGTTTGAAATAACTAGTAAATGATGACAGAACTTGTATTTTCGGGTGAACTTTCCCTTTAACAACATGCATTTTAAATCAATATATTTACCTTTTTAAAAATTATGAGATATGTTTGTGTATGTATTTATTGGAATTGTCTCTTCATTCATTTACATTTTTATGTTTTACTTTTTAACTGTTTTATAATATGTTTTGTTCTTGTATTTGTATATATGTGCAGGCAACCTCATTTTAAAACAGAGACTTGTATTTTGAAAATCTAAAGCCGTGCTTTCAGTCGGCAGTCCCTGACGTCACAGCTCAAATGGACATCTCCGTTGCTAAGCCCTCTGTTTGGGACACTCCAAAAATATTGAAACACCACGAACAACAAGATGTTGCTCAAACACGTCCAAAGTACAGAGAAGGGAGACGCCTCAAAGCCGTTAAAGTGAGTTTCTTCTATTAACCAATTGTAGCTTTCGGACAAGATTCACTTACCTTACCAAACAGTGCGCTTTCCCCCCAAAACTGCAGTCAGTTGACTAGATTTAAGGCACACCGATCAAGTCTTATTAGTGTTTATTTATCTACATCTCTGATTTCAGGTATACACCATTAACTTAGAGTCTCGGTTCCTGTTGGTTCAAGGGGTGCCCGCTATCGGGGTGACGACAGAGATCGTGCAACTCTTTGCTCTCTACGGAGGGATCGAGGAATACAGGGTGCTGGATGAATATCCAGCTGAACAGTTCACTGAAGTCTACTTATTTAAATTCCAAAAGTTTACGAGTGCCAGGTAAGGATGGACAACATCTTTCTATAATCGGAAGCAGAGATGTGTCAGCTCATGTGGTTTTCATCTGTGATGTGTTATATTTGCAGAGTAGCTAAGCGTCACACTGATGAAAAGAGCTTCTTTGGAGGACAACTGCATGTTTGTTATGCCCCCGAGTATGAAACTGTGGAAGAAACGAGGCAGAAGTTGCAGGATAGGAGGAGATACATTAACAGGGTAAACCAGAAAGCAGGTATGGTTGTTGTGGGTTGATAGAATTACTGTATTAGTCTACGTTATAAGATGTCAAGCTCATTGGTTTAGACCAGTGGTTCTCAACTCCAGTCCTCAGGCCCCCCCTGACAGATTATTTTAGATGTGTCCCTATTGAATGCATGAACGAGTTGATGAGATAATGAAGTGATGATTGATCAATAATGATGAACACCTGCTGGTAACAAAAACATCATCAGTGAAAATATAATAATGTTTCCTTTAGTGGGGCTCTTACCCTTGATTTATTTATTTCTGAACACCCAGACAAAAGACAAAATTGTTGGAATGAAACTTTCTTAAACTGTATAAGTCTGACAACTATCGTGACACACCAAAATCGACCAACATTTGTACAGACTCTTAAAAATATGCTTCAGAAACAAACTATTTCAGCTAGCAAAAAATGTAACATAATAAATCAAGGATAAGAGCCACACTAAAGGAAACACACAACACTATTATGGTTTTTATTCTTATAGTTGATGTTTTCATTAGTGATTGTGTTTGTTAACTTCACCTGTTCATCATTAATGACTCATTCATCACTTCATCTCATTAACTCGTTCATGTGTTCAATAGGGAGACGTCCAAAGTATTCTCTCAGGGGGGGGCCTGAGGACTGGAGTTGAGAAACACTGGTTTAGACTATTACATTTTGACAGATTCAGTCTTTTAAGCATCTTTTTTATTATAACCTAAGACAAAGAATGGCTATATTTATGTTGTATTCACAGTAAATCATCATGTTCAGCAACAGGATGAAAGCAGAGAGATTCCAAAAACAGAAACGCCAACAGCTGCAACTCCTGATGTTCAGAAAGACATCAGAGAGGAGAATGTAAATACTGACTTCTCCTATTTACCTTCACCACCCAAGAATGATCTTCCTCATAGCCGTCACAGTTTTCAACAGTCGTTACGATTTCAGAGAACGGAAAGGACATTACCTACAGAGGACAAGATGGGTTCACTGTACCATTACGTTCCTCCTGTGCCAGATACTTCTAAGCATTTTACACCCTGTACATCCTCAAGTAATAAAGACAAAGATTTGAAGCACCCGTCAGCATCTACTAGATTTGTGCCACGGACTGCACGTTTAGAAAGCAGGAAAAGAAAATCCGAGGAAGAATTACTCTTTTCAAAAGAAATGGACAAAAATGGACCCATGATTGGTCCGAAACTACCAGAAATGGCCAAATTGGACATGGAGGATGAGTCCTTGAATATAACCGCCAATTTGATCCGACAAACAATTACAAAGGTTTGTTTCTTTTATGTTTATTGTAAATATTTAACTGCATTTAACTAGTTTAACTGCACAATAGTAAATTATTCCTTTTTAGTGTACTACATAAAAATAGTTTCTTTCTCTTTTTATTTTAGGTTACATGTGTACCAGAGATCAAACCTGCACAAGGAAAGAGCAACACTTCAAAGCCTCGTAGAAGAATTTGAGACAATCCCATAATTTATTTCAATTTTGCCACAAAAAAATCAAAGTGCCACTTTCTTTCATGGATAATTCAGTGAAGTTCTTGTGGTTCTTGGAATGCTTGTTGCTCAAATGACTGTATACGCTGCCAAAAAATACAGTAACAGTCCATGAAATTGGTGCTAAGTTTTATCTCCAAAAAAATTTGATTGTGATTTTTACCTTTAGATGTGGAAGGCAGTTGCCAAAAGCTTCTAGTAAAAGGTTTTCCTCTCTGACCGTCGACTTGAAATCAGCATAAGAAACTTTACCATCATGGTCATAGTCCTGAATAACAACAGTGGCATGTATATTTAATGGTGAAATGTTTTGTATTAAAAACAGTCTATAATATTGCAAACATAAATACCATTTTTTTCAATGCGATGTCCACAAGATCCTTAACCCCCTCATCTGGATCCTCTTCAGTGGGTTGTCTGATAAGACTGTCTTTCAGCATGTGAAACATTTCCTCACGTGAGATGTATCCATCACCGTTCAGGTCGTATACATCAAAACAGTCTGAGATTATACGTGAAACTGTATTTGATGTCATGTCCATACCCACGATTATTGCTTTACTTTTAAATACTTACATTTTATTTTTTCATCCAGTGTCCCCCGTAGAAAGAGAGACAGACCTTCTACCCATTCTTTGACACTTATATAGCTATCATTGTCCTTGTCAAATGCACGGAAGACTGAAAGCACCAGTATGGTTAACAACTTAATATCGTAGATTGATACGTTATCTTATATATACAGTTGGGGTTTACATACCCCTTAAAAATAAATGATAGAAAAATAAATATTTCCATTTGTTTTATATTTAGTACTGCTCTGAATAAGCTATTTCATTAAGTGGATGATTAACTGAATTTATTCTCCCAAAAGTAATAAAGTAACAAGAACAGATATTTTTATAAGAAGTCAATGTAATCATCTAAACAACAGCACCTAACAGGAATAACTGTAAACTTTTGAGTTGGTGTTCATTTTGTAAAATCAATATAAATGAGTAAGAAAGTCAATAACATGTTCGTACATATTGTGTCTTGTGAGCTAAGCTATTTGTAAACAACAGTGAAATAAGCTGCAATCGCTGATGAATGTTTTATAAACGGTGGATATAATGCTGGATTTGGAGATCGTTTGAAACTGATATATGGAGCCGTCCCAGCTCTAAAAAATACCGGACATGAACCGCATGCGGTGAGTGAAACTGATGTCTGTGTTTTGTTGACAATGTGCTTTAGTTCAGCCTACCCCTCCCCCCCTCGTATCTTCGAAGATACAAAGAATGCAATACTACTCTATAGGTACTCAAGATTAATATGACATTGGCAGAAATCCTGTGTGTTAGGGCCGCTTTAACGCAGCAGTACTTCATGTTTTTACGTTTTTAATGACTTGTTTTAGACTGTGATACAATCATGACAGAAAAATGTACCTCTGTCCATCATCATATCGTCGGTCATGTCAAATGTGTTGTGCAGTATATGTCGGAAGTTTAGCCGGTCCAATCCATGTCCCGTTTTTCTCTCTGTCTGTTCTCCCAGCAGAGCATTAAACAGTCTTATCAGACACTCCACCTCCACTGTGTTGACTACAACATGATCAACATTAAACGACTGCAACAATAAAACTGCATTTGTGACCCTGGACAACAAAACCAGTCTTATGGGCCAATTTTTGAAATTGAGATTTTTACTGTATCTGAAGCTGGGTAAAGCTTTCTATTGATGTATGAGTTGTTAGAAAACAGGAATCTGAGAGTGCATAAAAATGAAAATATTGAGAAAGTTGCTTTTGAAGTTGTTCATCAGGGGCACTCTGGTAGGCCATCCACTCACAAAAATAAAGTTGTAATATATTTAAGGTAGGACATTTACAAAATATCTTCATCGAACATGATCTTTACTTAATATCCTATTGATTTTTGAAATAAAAGAAACCAATACAATGTATTTTTGTCTTGTGTTCCCATGCTACTTAAGACTGGTTTGTGATCCAGGGTCACGTGATCACTTGTATCGCACAGAAACGCATCCCAATGGTATAAAGAGTTTCTACTTACGGACGCTGTGAATAGCGGCGGTCAAAATTATTTACTAGAATATGAACTTGCAATAAACGAAAATAAAGAAAGGTTAGAGATTGTGCCTACTTACAGTGTTTGACTTGTTTGCACAAGGTCTCGGCAAGGTTTTGAATTAATTTTCTGTTCATCGCAGACATTTTCTTCCTGTTCAAAAACCTGTCCGTTTGATGTTGCTATAGAAACGGGCGATGGGGCGGAGCTATGTATTCTGAGGGGCGTATTTTGTAGAATAAACACGGATGGGAGAAAAACACGTTCACGGAGGCAAACAACATTTTATTAAGTGCGTTGGCAAAAATATATATTATTTCATAGTAAATCGATAATTGGTTTGCATAAAATCACAGAATTGCTATTTAGATGCACATAAGAATGGATACACAGATGATTAATGAATAGATGCTAGTCAAAATAGTTAATACACACGACAAAGGCAAAAGTTTATTTATTTATTTATTTGTAATTTGGCTTATAATTTTGTAATCATCACATTATATCACGTCTATTGGGGTATCTGTGGTAACAGGTGAATATGGTCACGGGTTGTTTACTGTCCTCACAGGACTGGTCCTATAAAACAGAGAATGTATAATGAAAAAATGGACAATTATAATTAAAATACATGTACTTATTCCATTGAAATCTGTAAATTAATCTTTATCTGATTAGGTCTCAAATAGTTAAATAGTTGGTTACCTCTGCAGCACCCCCACTGGCCATCTCGGGTCTTGCAGCAGAACTTCTCAGCTGAGCAGTAGACATTTCCATCACACTGTACAATCTCTGCCTGATTCTGCCTTTCAAGAGCCTTATCCAGGAGCACAAAGTGAAAAAGAAAACGATTTTAGACGTTTTGCTCTGAAGCCTTATATCCCTGTTTTATTCATGACGTATTGTGAAAAGTATACTGTTTATAATAGTATTAATATAAACTATGTCGTCATTTGATTCAGATTATTTTTAATTTGGGAGATACATTGTTTTTTTACTTGTTTAAGTTTAATTTAAACATTAATTTGCTAATAGCTGACAGGGCTAGAGCTGAATTCTTTAACCAGAGCTTTTATTTGTACTTGACAGATATCCGTCTAGTTCCCTTTATTAATCATCGTCAAGTCAGATGACTATATGCATTTGTGTTGCAACAATGTTCACATCGGCCCGCCCTAACCTCTCACACTTTGCATTGCTAAACTGTGTGATGATAACATGTGACAGCGTTTGAAGTGACTCTCTGTTACACAAGTCATCCAACACTTTAAAAAAATCACAGATAGAAAAAATGAATGGTAATTTTCAGCCAGAATTTTAAAATGCAAAAAATATAGGTAAAACATTTCCCAAAAATGTCTTCATATTAAAAAAACTACATTTTTACAGTGTAAAGTGTGATGGATTTATTTCAATAAAAAGAGCACAAATCTGAATGAATCTTAAAAAAGACTGCTCAGTGTTTACACTTTTGAGTACTAATAGGGAGCACCTCAGTTTTCTGGATTGCTTTGGAAGCCGCCTGGACGGAAGATGGCATTTCCAGCCACCCTCTCAAACAACGGGTTGATGTAGAATCACAATGATAGCCATGTTGACAGCAATGAATTCCATCTCTGCAGCACTGACCCTAGAGAAGAATCGAAAACTTAATTATAAACATAAACATAGACCATAATAAACAGATTAATTGATTCTGATCTATTTACCATAGAGAATGGACAGCAGAACCACTGGCCGTAAGGACTACGACAGCATGTTGTTCCATCGGGACAGTACGTGTAAGAGTCACAGTGCACCACAGAGGGAGAGACAGACTCCGCTGGAGCTGAGATCTCAGTTAATGTCTCATCTGCAGCTACCAGCGCAGCCATGAAGAACATCAACACTGGAACCATCTGAAGGTTTAAACAGGTACTTAGTCAAATGTTAAATATGATTAATATTAAAAGAACATAATTCAACATTCATACTATACAACTGTGTAGTAGTTTACCTTGCTTCTTCTGTGGGTAAGGGTTTTCTGCTGTCTGCGCTGCTCCTAATTCTGCCTTGACTTTTGTTCATGTATGTGGCCCCTCCCTCTTAAAATATATCAAGTCTGGTTACATTTTAACCAATGCTTTACGCGTTTCTCAACTTGTGGAAGTGTGTTTAAGTTTAAATTCTGGGGCAAACAATGCAGTCACATGGTTTTGAAACAAGTTGGATTAGTGTAACCAACTGAAAACAACACAAACACAAACAGTTCCATTATGTCATGATTCCGCTATCATGTCATGTTTATTCTTATTCTTGCAGCGGAGTCATGACTAAGTCTAGGGTTTTGTGTGAGAAGGACATGGCATGGCTTAGATATTGGCTGTCATGCGCCTTCTCGTGTCTCGTCTATGGCTCCGCCCCTCTCGTCTTCCTCGTTAGTTTCCCTTGAGTGTTTTATTACCCACACCTGCCTATTGTAATGATCCTTTGTTCGTCTCCCCATTTAATGCCCTGGTATTCTCTGTCTTGGGCTCGTTTGTTACTTGTAACTTTGTATACGCTTGCTCGTCTGATCTGCTGTACCTTGGATTTATCCATACGCTGTGTCCCAGCGTTTCTGCTCAGCCTCACTCTGTTCGAGAGTTTTGTTACAGTCCGTGAGTTTTACGTTCCTGTTTGGCTGTCTTTGTTTATCCCCTGTATTTTACCCCATTGTGGGTTTTTGTTTTGTGTTTATTAAAATCTTTTGTTACTCCTTACCACTGCCTGCACTTGGGTTCTATCACTTCCATTTCGTGACAGAACAAACGAGCCACTAATGAACCCAGCAGGCAGCAGCTCATCCCAGACTTTGTGGCAATCAACCACCAATGAGGTCAAGAAAGGCAACGGCCCTTTCCTCCCCAGGGTGATCGGACCCTGGAGGATTATGCACGAGGATCCGTGGCTAGGCGGGGCTTTCTCCCAGAGGTCCTGTTGAACTCTTATTTCCTTGCTGGCCTCGTCAGTCCTCCTCCACCGGAGGAACGGGAGAGGATGATCCGGGGGTCTTTCCAGGATCTGGTAAAGGATCTCGCTTTCAGCGGCCCCCAGGACTCCTCCCATTCACACCTGGGTTCTATCCCGGAGGACCGGGTTCTGACCACTGGGATGGTAAGGCTCAATAGTCCCCCTATCACTTCTTTGCAGCCGCCCACACGCCCTGTGGTCCGATCAAGGAAGAAGCAAAGGAGGGGGTTTCTTTCTCGACCGCAGGCACCAGCCACGGCTCCGGTTCAGTGCCCGGCCCAGCAGCCGGCGCCCAGCCCGGCCCAGCAGCCGGCGCCCAGCCCGGCCCAGCAGCCGGCGCCCGGCCCGGCCCAGCAGCCGGCGCCCGGCCCGGCCCGGCCCAGCAGCCGGCGCCCGGCCCGGCCCGGCCCAGCAGCCGGCGCCCGGCCCGGCCCGGCCCGGCCCAGCAGCCGGCGCCCGGCCCGGCCCGGCCCGGCCCAGCAGCCGGCGCCCGGCCCGGCCCGGCCCGGCCCAGCAGCCGGCGCCCGGCCCGGCCCGGCCCGGCCCAGCAGCCGGCGCCCGGCCCGGCCCGGCCCAGCAGCCGGCGCCCGGCCCGGCCCGGCCCAGCAGCCGGCGCCCGGCCCGGCCCGGCCCAGCAGCCGGCGCCCGGCCCGGGCCGGGCCGGGCCGGGCGCCGGCTGCCGGCCCGGCCCAGCAGCCGGCGCCCGGCCCGGCCCGGCCCAGCAGCCGGCGCCCGGCCCGGCCCGGCCCAGCAGCCGGCGCCCGGCCCGGCCCGGCCCGGCCCAGCAGCCGGCGCCCGGCCCGGCCCGGCCCGGCCCAGCAGCCGGCGCCCGGCCCGGCCCGGCCCGGCCCAGCAGCCGGCGCCCGGCCCGGCCCGGCCCGGCCCGGCCCGGCCCAGCAGCCGGCGCCCGGCCCGGCCCGGCCCAGCAGCCGGCGCCCGGCCCGGCCCGGCCCAGCAGCCGGCGCCCGGCCCGGCCCGGCCCAGCAGCCGGCGCCCGGCCCGGCCCAGCAGCCGGCGCCTAGCCCTATCCAGTCAGTGTTCCTCCCGGTCTTCCAGCCGGTGTCAAGCCCCGCCCAGCCGGCCATCCAGCCGGAAGCTAAGCCTGCCCCTGTTCCCCACTGGACTTCCCCAGTCAATCCCCCCGGGGCTTCACGCTCCCGAGCACCACCCAGGACTGTGTCTCCCCCTAAGACTGTCCCACCCTACCCATACCCTTTTGGCCTGCCCCCTAGGAACTCTTATCTTGCCCCACCACCCCTCCCATGTCTGTTATTTTTATTATGCCACCCTAACCCAAGTGTGATATTTGCCTGTCTGCCCCTAATCATGTTTTCAATGTTCTGTTGGTTTTTGTCTGTTACCCAGTCTGTCTTGTCTTGTTAGTTACCCCTTGGTGAACACCTGGAGGTGTTCATTTGAGGGGGGCTTATGTCATGATTCCGCTATCATGTCATGATTATTCTTATTCTTGCAGCGGAGTCATGACTAAGTCTAGGGTTTTGTGTGAGAAGGACATGGCATGGCTTAGATATTGGCTGTCATGCGCCTTCTCATGTCTCGTCTATGGCTCCGCCCCTCTCGTCTCCTCGTTAGTTTCCCTTGAGTGTTTTATTACCCACACCTGCCTATTGTAATGATCCTTTGTTCGTCTCCCCATTTAATGCCCTGGTATTCTCTGTCTTGGGCTCGTTTGTTACTTGTAACTTTGTATATGCTTGCTCGTCTGATCTGCTGTACCTTGGATTTATCCATACGCTGTGTCCCAGCGTTTCTGCTCAGCCTCACTCTGTTCGAGAGTTTTGTTACAGTCCGTGAGTTTTACGTTCCTGTTTGGCTGTCTTTGTTTATCCCCTGTATTTTACCCCATTGTGGGTTTTTGTTTTGTTTATTAAAATCTTTTGTTACTCCTTACCACTGCCTGCACTTGGGTTCTATCACTTCCATTTCGTGACACATTATGTAGACTTTTTATACACAGCAACAAGTTTATTTTGCAACAAATTTCAACACTACACTAACAAGTTAAACTTTCACTTCACTTTTTAATGCAATTGTGGAATTTTATTAACAGACAAATAATATAAACTAAGATTTTTATTTAAATTTTACAGGACAAGGAAAGAGGCAGAATAAACTTGTTATAATAATTTGTTATAAATACCTGTTGCTTTTTACCCAAAATTACGTTTCATATGTGTAGAAGCATCAGAACTTAAAATTGAGTAGTCTTTCTTTCTTCCTTTTTTTTCTTTCTTCCTTGTTCTTTCTTGGGATTTTTAGTGTTTGACATCACCCTTTATCATCAAGTTTAAAGCTAATATAAACATAAATAATTCTGTACTAGGATCTCTAGCATGATTATAACAATATTAATTTTAATAACAAGATTGAAATTTCTTATTTTTTACATTGCTGAAGAGGATGTTTGCATTACAATGAGTTCTAAATTAAGGTTCATCAAAAGCCATTTGCTTAATGTTCCCACACCATAATCCCACTCAATTATGAATGTTTGACGTTAGTTAGCTTCATTACATGTTTTACCAAATCTAATGAAATGAATCCGTTGTTCGGCATTTCAACTGCTAGCCAGTAACTGCATGACAGCTTTTTCATATTCTGACATAATCTACAGAAAGTGATAAAACAGACATGGTAAGGCTACGGATTTGTATTTATTTTATAATGAAAAGTTTCTCGTTTGAACTTTTTCATAATGTTTTCATTCGTTTTTCAGCGTTATTTTCTTACTTTACCACTTCTTAGTTATAATCACTTGCATGTTTATTTCTTTGTGATTTTTTGTTTAATTGTTCACATAGCCTTAAATTGTTATTTGACTTTGTATAAAAAGCTAATTCTTACGTTTTGACCTGTCCGTTGTTTTGAGTTCTTGTTCAATTGTCTTATTTACCCCTTAAAACAATGCCCTTAAAACAATGTGAAATGGAAACACTATCTGTTAAGACTTCTTTGCTATCACATGTACAACATGAAATAATTGCGATGAAGAGGGGTGGAATGAAAAGAAACTAATATAGTCTCAGTCTTATCCAGTCTCATGAGTTAAGCTGTGAAAAGTGGATGTAGGGATGTTTTAGTCCCCCAAAAATTCTTCTACTTGTTACTTTATACACATCCTACGACTCTATTAACAAAAGCTACATTTAAAACCCCACTGTTGTGACTCAGTCTTTACTCAACATGATGCCATGAAGTTATTGGACTATTCTACATTTTTTTAAGAATACAGTAATAGATCTTGAATTTTGAAAGGAGTGCTAAACAATAGTATTTTATCCCATGGTAAAAACAGCATGGATAGCACCATCCTTCTTGAAGATCTTAAGATATCATCTGAAACTTAACATTTATTAAATAAAACAGTGTAGAACTATGCCAATTGAAGATGAAGATATTGACTAGTTTTTTTTGGTTATTCCTGGTTTTAAAAGTTTGACCCTAAGCCAGATGAAGTACATGTTCGATTATTTTATGCCAAAAATATCAAGAGTCACTAACACAAACATGAAAGATGTTCAGTCACACCAGATGGTAGACACACAGACATATCCAGAAAATCAGTCAGGGTGGAAACCCAAACCTTTTTTTGGTTCATTGTCTTAAGACTATACCATTTGTCACAAACGCACCCCTTAGAGGTGTTTACAAAAACAATCCCCCATTCCTCCATGACCAGGAAGAACATCTCAGGGCATGTCGTTCAATCAATAATATATAGTTTATGACACAATGATAAAAATGGTGACCCAAAAACTTTAATCATTTATCAGATAAAAATATTAAACCTGAAACCATCTAACTCCTATGAAACAACACATAACCATTTTCTCTCTCAAATTAAAAAACACAACCGTCAGGTTTCAAACTTTCATGTGAGAACATCAGGGTGTCATGCAAGCAGGATAACACAACTCGTTGCAGGGAGAGGCCTATAATAACAAAATTTACACTGTCAAAGAAGACTGACAGATCATAAAGAACCCTGCTTACTTTGATTGACTGGTCAAAAGACTTGCATGGGATAGTAGGGAGAACGTCACACTTTGAGAAGATTCCAACCCTCAAATCTCAATTCAATCATTTGCATGATAAAACCCACAAAGCAAGGAAACAACACTCTTAGAAGAAAAATCCACATACAACATCTATATTAGCTCACTCTATTATAAAACAGCTTTCACAAATAGCATATAGTAAAAGCAAACAAGATGAAAACACACTTTTTCCGATTAGGTCATAAAATATAACCAAAAGTCTCTGTTTGAGTGACTGGTTGACAGAAACTTTGACAAGGGCCACAAATCAATCAAACTTTTGACACACAGTATATGATAACACTACTAATTTCACAAATTTCAGAATTTATTTCATTATATTGTATCAGATTAACTTGGACATCAGGCTGATCTTTCCCTTTGAAAGCAACGGCAAAGCATGACATATGCAACCCAACCCAACCATGGTTCCTTCCCAAAGGCTTGGGTAACTGTTCAATGCAGCTGGTCATAAGGTTGTTTACTGTCCTTACAGCACAGACCGTTTAAACACAGAAAGTATAACTTAAGAGATTTATTAGTATAATTATAAAACATTTTAGAGGTCATATATGATCTATAAAATTGTTAAAATTACTTAAGATTGCATTAGAAGTAAAGGAAAATAGTAGGTTTCGCGCAGCAGCACCCCCACTGGCTATCAGGGGTCTTGCAGCCGAACTTCTCAGCTGATCAGTAGACCTTTCCATCACCCTGTACAATCTCTGCCTGATTCTGCCATTCAAGTGCTTGATCCACAAGCACAAACTGAAAACAGAAATATTTCAAGTGTTATGCCGATCTCAGTAAATATCAGTTTTTTATATAGAAAAAAGATAAGAACTTTGCTACTGTGGTACTCTCTGCCAGCATCACACTGCCAGAAGTGCTTTTCATATGAAAATGTATTTCTACAAAGGTATAATGATTTCATTTGTATTTAACATTGATGTCATAGATTTGAATACTGCACACACCGCAGGTTGGTATGGAGGGCAGCTGGGCAAAAGATGGCAGTTTCAACCAACTTCACAACGGCTTGATGTCGAATCACAGTGATATCCATGACGACAGCAGTGCTGTCCATCCCTGCAGCACTGACCCTTAATGAGTGTGAAGAAAAATAGACAGGTAATAGTTTTAAATAAGGTTCTATCTCTCAATATTAGTTAACTACATTTGTTAACAACTGGGAGCCTATTCTAGTGTTATCATCAAACTACATGGTTTGAACCATTAAACAGACCGTGCAGTGGCTACACATTTTCCTGTCATCTACTTACCATAGGGACAGGACAGCAGCTCAACTGCTCAAAAGAATCCCGATGGCAGGTTGTGTTATCAGGACACACCATCGAATCGTCTCAGTGCACAATGGGAAGATTTTCCTGGGCAGAGAGAGATCAGTCATCGCCTCATCTGCAGCTACCAGCACTGCTATGAACATTACCAGCACTGGAACCCTCTGGATGTTAAAAGTGAGTAAAGACAAGGAAAGACATCACTACTGTATCTGCAATGCACAATTGAAATATTTAAATATGGAATGATATTCAAAAGTTTTTCATTGATTCTTCATTTTTTTATTTATGACTATGATTCACTAACCGGACAGAACATTCCCACACAATATTATAATTATTTTAGAAACTAGATTAGATTATGTGGCTCAGAGGTCAGCGCTCCAGACACATATGAGCTATTGACTCGTGGGGACCCGGATTTAAAACAGAACCTGGTCAATGCGGTTATGTTGGAAGGGTTCAAATAGACAAAATCACCATGAAATTCCAGGGAAAAGGGTTTATTCAAACGAGTCAAAGTAAAAATAAAGAACAATCAAAAACAGGCGAGTCACATAAGTATCCAAAAATCGGTAATTCCAGACACAGTTAAACATTTCTTAGAGGACAATTTTCAAAAACAGAAGCAACCCTATGGAAATTCCAACTTGTCTCAAAAAACAGGTTATTCTAGACACAGGCAGGTATTCCTTTTAAAGCAGGTATACAAAGTTAACGACAATACGCAACAATAATCGACAATATAAAACTTCAATTACAATGGGAAAAGTCAAACATATATATTGGGTCCAGGTAATGTGTGTCCTGTGCAGGAGAAATAAAGGATGGGTGATGGGGTGCAGTCCATTGAGAAAATAAAGGTCCAATGAAAGGGAGTCCAAAGGGTAAAAACACGGGGAAACAGGAACAGACGGGCTCAACTTAATGTGGGGCTGCTTAGATTGTTTGGCATATCACATTAAAGTACCGCGAGAGCGAATCTGCACGCAATCTGCACGTTCTCCGCGGTACTTTAATGTGATATGCTGATATATTTGCGCGGCGCCGCATTAAGTTGAATGCATCTATTCATAAAGACGCTGATTAGTTAGTTCAGGTGTTTTATATCAGAGTTGGGGCTAAACTCGGCAGGAAAATGGATCTCGCGGGCCAGAGTTGAGAACCACTGGCCTGGAGGATTAGGTTGAGAAAAATAAAAGAGCGAGCAGCTTATCATCCAGCCCAGTCAGAAACGAATGGTTAAGCTCGGTGTCGTTCCATCTCACCAGTCTGCACGCCTCCAAAATGTCTTCCACGTATGTCTACAGATCCATCCCATCCTGGCAGAGTTGCAGGAGTTGAGTCTCCAGAGAGAAGCTGTCCGGTCCCGATTCAAGGGTGAGAATCGACTTTGTGGGGTCTAGTCTTCGGTCACATTGGAAGGGTTAAAATAGACAAGGTCACCATGAAATTCCAGGGAAAAGGTTTATTCAAACGAGTTAAAGTAAACAAATAAGGAACAAGCAAAAACTGACAAGTCACATAAGTATCCAAAAACCGGTAATTCCAGACAAAGGAAAGTATTTCTTAAAAGACGGGTAACAACACAAAGTTGAACAACAATACTCAACGATAATTGACAATATATTTGACCAATAACAATGGGAAAAGGCAAACATATATAGGGTCCAGGTAATGTGTATCAGGGTATCAGGTGTGGGAGAAATCAAGGATGGGTGATTGAGTGCAATGCATAATGGGGAATGAAATCCATGGGACAAAAAGATCCAATGAAATGAGGCCAAAGGGTAAAAAAACACACAGGGAAACCAGCTGAGAACACAAGGGAGCAGACAGAAGTGACTTACATTGCACTGCCCTATACATTTCTGACTATGTTCAATCCCCTGGGATCAAACCCATGACCTTGGCATTGACAGCGCCAGCTCTAACCACTGAGCCGTCAATGAGCTAAGAAAGTGAGAAGTGTGAGCACAGAAGTGAGAAATGTACAGTTCCTCAAATTGCTCATTAAATAAGTTATAAAAATTATAATATAGAGGAACAAAAGTCAGATCGTAGAATAAAACTTCTTACCCTTCCTCTTTCAACCCGTTAAGAAGAATATAGTTTATTAACCTTGAACAGTCAGCATCGATCGGCGGATGTGAAAGAGCTGGCTCAAACATAAATCACATTTACAATTATATGTCCAAAGATATGGATTATAACTTGAATTTATAAAATCAACAGCTATTGAAAAAACTTTGGTGAAATCACACACAGCATTATACCATTTGTCTGAAGAGGTTCTACTGTCTTAATTCTTAATGTTAATTTACACTCATCCAATAAACACTAACAACGTGTTTTGATTGTAAAAATCATGTTTGAGAAAACTTCAGCCATGTTTGCATAGTTGTGCCGGCCTTGACTTCTAACCATAGCTTAGCTTCAAGTAGATATATGAGGTTTCAACTACTAAGAACTTATACTAAAACCTCACCATATCCAAGCAAGGGGCCTTATTTATAAAACTGTCAAAACACTTCCTAAAAGTCAACGTATGCCAGAATGCTGAAAAGCATGTGCTGCACACCTGCAGGCAATTTTCCCTTCATAAATCACAGATCACCTGCAAGTGTGCGTACCTGCATCAGCCTCATATCCCGCCCTGTGCACGCCCGTTTTTACCCATAAATAGTCAATGCAAAGCATCTCGTGAATGGTTTTTCGTACAATAATCAGCCTTTCATTCAATCCGTTCGTTAAGCATGACGTCAAGCATCCTTATGGATACCGTTTCCAGGTCAAACCGCTATCCGATACCGTAGAAAAATAACAAAAAATTATGTAAACCCCCGATCCCATCCTTTATCTCTTTAACGAAATCACATGTGGCTAGCTATATTAAAGCCACAGAAGGTCTCTACAACATTTATGTTTGCATTTAGACTAATAATTACCACCTCATTAAAATCACATCATAAATTAGAGGTGTCTTTCACCTGAGATAAAATTTGAAGACATCCCTGATAGCACACATACATCTGGCTTACGTCTATTTGACGTCTGCATTTACATCTTACAGACATCTACAATACATAGTTTGCTCATCCTCTAATACGTCTCGGAGATGTCTGCTGTCAGACGTCATATAGACATCTAGAAGACGTTTGTAAGATGTTTATGATTTAGAATGGATGTAAAGCTGCTCTTTCTAAGATGTTTAGCAGATGTTTTTACACAGCAGATCTCCAGATCCTTAACAGACGTATAAAAGACGTTCAGACGTCTCCGAGACATATTGCAGATGAGCAAACTAAGTATTGCAGATATCTTGCAGCTGTAAATGCAGACGTCAAATAGACGTAAGCCAGATGGATTGTGCTATCTGGGATGTTTGTAAAAGACGAGTGTTTCTTCATTCCGGTTTTGTTATGAGCCTAGTTAGAACCGATAACGAGGACATTTAGAGAAACGATTGCGTTGTATTTCCAGACTACACTGCACAGTATTTAAAGCGGCCCTGCAACAATGTGTCATGCATTCTGACTTCTTTACAATGTTAAACGTGCTGTCTTCTCGTGCTTAACACGATCAACTTGTCAAAAACGAGTTGGGCATATTACGTAGTATTTCTGTGCTCAATATATTCCCCCAGCGATCATACAGGTTTCGGAAAAGCACGCGGCACGTCCACAGGAGAGCAGAAGGAGCATGCGCAGACGTCACTTTCACTTGTACCAAGGAGAGAAAGAGAGAGAGCATACGTTTGCGAAGTTCAGTTGTTTGTTTGTTCACTCCATTTGCGTGATGATTGCTATATAAATGGTGGATGTAACGCTGGATTTGGAGATCGTTTGATCGTTTGACAGCATGCGTTGAGCTAAACTGATGTCTGTGTTTTGTTGACAATGAGTGCACACTTGCTTAGGTTCATAATTTTTATAAATCCCATCTTTTGTGTGGGAAGTGGCGTACGCCTCTTTCAGGGCATGTTGTGTGTGTATGCCCCTGGTCTCAGTATGTGTGTACCACCATCGTCCTCTAGATGGCCACATTGGATCACTGCACATGTCTGTTGCATGCAGTGTTTTATAGAAACTGTAAGGCAATCTACTGTACAGTAACAAAGAGGCACATGTTAAGATGTGTCAGCGTTTGTATCTAAATGATATGCGTGTGTCTGTTTATAATGGCTTGCACACTTTGACACATGCTTGGATGGTTTTGTTGAGTCCAGAGCCTCTGTACTGACACTGTGCAGGATGGAAAGATACAGCCTGAGCCAATACAGTCTGGAAGGAGTCCACAGTGACACTGTACAGCCAGTCTCTCAGTCTGAACCCACCTCACTGAACATGTGGTATTGCTGACTGTGCCACCACACAAATGGATGCAATCTGTCTGTTTATATTTAGATTTACATATTTATGCGTTTTTGAGTTGTACAATTGTGCCATTTAGCTAAATTAGTGATGGAGTGATATGAATAGTATGCTGCCATGTGCAAATGTCAATTATAAACATTCTGTACACAAAAAAGAAAATTCTGTCATCATTTATTTACCCTCATGTCATTTTAAACCTGTACATGATTTGTGGAACACAAAAGATATTTTAAGAAATGTCTCAAAGGTTTTCAGTTCAACGTTCTTCAAAATATCTTCCTTTGTGTTGTGTAAAAAAAGTCATGAAAAAGAAAAAAGAAAGTCAAGTTTGGAATGACATTTTTGGGTGAACGGCGCCTTTAAACAAAGCTTTACATTTACATTTAGGCAGACGCTTTTATCCAAAGCGACTTACATTGCTTTATCCTATACATGTTACATAGGTATTTGCAATCCCCTGGGATCGAACCCACAACCTTGCGTTGTTAACACAATGCTCTTACCACTGAGCTACAGGAAAGCTTTAGATCCAAAATACCAGAGTTATTAGTTCATATTTTTAATTAGCTTTTATTTTTAGATTTTTTGTTTTAATAATTTTTTTAAGCAATTTTGTTATTCTCTTTGTCATTTTAGGCTATTATTTTTTGTCATATATGATTAATTTATTTAAATTTTTGTTTAATTAAATTTTTGTTTATTATTATAATTTTATTGGCTTAAATTTATTTCAGTTAAATGCTGATGGAACATTAACATTTTTCGTTTCATCTTAGTTTTACCAAAAAATTAGGCAAATATTTATTTGATTTCAATAAACAGAAACCTTTATAAAGTTTTAATTTTAGTAAACAAAAATAACTTTGCAACAAAGCGTTGCAGAAAAGTTTGTTTGTGGTAAATTTTATATTTCGATATCGGTCTTAATTTTGTCAATACGTTTTTTTAAGATGTTCAATTGGAACAATAAAAAGACCTAATTTGGGTTATAAAACTCCCACTTTTACAGATGTGTATTCTGTTTGGTCAAGTAATTTTATTTAACTAATTATCCCATGTCTTTTTTCACACCATTGCTGCTTGTTGTCGCCATTTTAATTATGCAGATTTAAATGTTGCACAGGTGAGATACACAGGATGATTCAAATTCCCAATTGGTGCCATCTTTGGCACAATAATCTTGATTTTGAACAATATTGTTATTTTATATCTTCAGGGCAATTATCTAGATCATTTCTAATATTGAATATATCGCTAGCCCTACATGCTTGTGTTTGTTTCAACATTAAATATTTTCTTTAAACCACCTTTAACACACAAAACGTCTGTTACATTCCATGAACCCACACACACATGGGTCAGGCAGGTCGATGCACTACACTTCTGATATGTTCATGTTCTTTCTCACTCGCCAGTCAATCTCAGAGATGAGGTAGCACAGGAAGAATATGTAATTGCCCTACAAATGAGGTCCTGTTATTCCAAAAGAAAGTCAGACGCCCCTCATTCTGAGGGCAAAACTTTCAGACTCTGAGCAGTAACACACAATGAGAGCCAACATGAAGACTCAAGCCCTCACAGTGCCTCACACTTGTGGCTAGGAAAGGCTCCGCACCGCTCCATTATCATTGCAGTCAGGCGATCTGCTTGGCACTTTTTAGTGACCTGGTTCCCTCCCCACAACGTCAGGATTCTCAGTAGCACCATGTGGACAGAAAGATAATCTTCCGGCAATTCTAAGTGACGTGACCGTGTATGCAGCAGTCATGTACTGTATATTATGCTGATTTGTGCTGATTTGTTGCTGTAAAGAATTTGTATATTCTGATGTAATCTTGACAATGCTGTGTAAAATAAATGTATTTAGTCATGCTTGCATGTTTTGCATTTTCAAATTGTTGCAATCACTGAGAAATGGCTGAAAACTATTGAAATGCTAAAGACTTGATTTTTTCCCCTGTAAAATGCATATTTACTGGACCTGCCAAAAATGTTTTACAAAGACTTTTTAGAGAAGTTAACATGATTTGAGCTAAGGGCGAGTTATCTGTTGTCATATATGACTGGTGATTTGAAATGTTATTAAATTGCTTTCTTTACAAACAGTTCAAACTTGATTATTTTTACAAACTTTCAGTCTTTTTTCATGCAAATGCATAGAAAATAGCTGCCAGGAGGTCACAGACTACCAAGATGGCTACAGACTATACTGACTTAAAAGCAAGAACAATTATAGATGAGATCTCTTAAACATCTGTGATTGAATCTAATGTATTTAATTGATATTTATTTCACCTCGACATCAATGAGATTAAATAAAGAGCAAATGGAAACTTTTGTTTAAATCTCATTTATCTAAGATGTTTCTCCTCGCAAAAATAAATATAAATAAACACCCAGAAATCTCACAAATGGCTCCATAAGCGGTCAAGAGATCTCAACAATGTCACAAACTGAAATCTCATTTGCCAAGTCTGCAATGAAAAGTCAGTATTAGTGATGATTACGACATGATTGTACACATTTCTCCTCATATATATCCTAATTCAAATAATTTTACAAATAAAATCTACATTCATTTTACAGCTTTAATGTATTTTAACAACTGTTTATTTGCTTCTTTTGTTCTTTTTTAAGTAATTTTGCGAGACAGATCTGAGACCAAGTTTAAACTCAATTGAAACACAACTGAGAACTCGATCAAACCTCCAGATATACAAAAGAGCAACCTCTGAGCAACAATAATATTTTCCTCTGGGGACTTTCCTAAGGGATTATTTTTAACACACTTTAGTAGTGGTTTTCAAATGTGTTTTACCGAACAAATCTCAATTTCTAAATAAGGCAGACAAAAACATACAGTATGTGGAATTGAGAGAGAGGAAGAACATGAAAGAGAGGAAGAGAACACCAAGACCAGATGAGATTTGGGGCGGAGCAACTTCACAATTCCTTAGCAATTTCATTGGACATCAGGGTTTCAATCATCTCACTAATACATAAAAGTGTCCCAATTTTTTTTTCTTGACACTCACATCACACTTAAAAATATATGAATGACTTCACATTATCGTGCTCAAATATCAAACCAAGTATTGATTTAAAATGAACAGCACAAGCACACTTTTCAACAAAAGTGTATCGACATCAATACATAATCTATATATTACAATGAATATTTTTTTGGTAACATACTTTAGTTGTCAAACAAGAGCAGGGATCATATATTCAGTTTACAGTATAAAAATCCTTGTCAATGGAAAGTCCAACTAAAGGTGCGTATGTGCGTGTGTGACACACATGAACGGTGGTACATGTAAAACACACATATGTTGACGTCTTCATGCATGATTTCTTTTCCTTAGAAGTGTTGATCTCACATTTCTCTCATTCTCTAAGTACTTGGCCTCGGCCTGCCCAGCCCTAATGACTTGTTGCACCGCTCTGCCTGTAAACGTCTTCACATTCTTTACTTCTCAGTGGCTTAGAGAGTCAGAACAGTACTTTTTATGTGTGTTTGAAAGAGAGAGAGTCGTCTGCACTTCTGCCTCGCCTCTTTAACGCATTCCACTTTCACTCACTATCTCGCCCACACACTCTGCATGTGACTGCCAGTGACAGGAAATCAAGGATGTCAAATCCTGCACTCAGCGCCACGCTCTCTCCAACAAGCCCGTCTCAGAAACTTGCCTGCCCGTAACAATCATCTCAAACTTCTGGAACTGCAGATTCAGACGAATAAAAGCTCTCCGACTCTCTGAATAAAAGCTCATGAATGTAGCACAGATTTTTCCTAACTTTCGGTTGCACTGGCTTACTTGCATGCATATCCGTAACCTTTGAGGCCAGTCGTATACTTTTACAGTTCCCTAAAGTGTTTTTGCACCAAAATGTCTGGACTGCAGCTCTGCCGAACTGAGCTTTCGGGAGAGTTAGTGAAGAACCACATTATGATCGAGAATGATGTCATTGTTGTTTGGTCTGGTTCACTTTCCCTTCAGGAATATACAGAGGAGAATGTGTGTGAAGACTGGTCCGCTGTTCTTCTTGATGGCTGATCACAGATTTCAGTCACTTTAATATTATTACTGTTCAAGGTCCAAGGTGTCATTTTTTGGAGTATTGAAATAAATGCAATATAATATAAATAACTATGTCTTCATAGGTGTATAAAGATCATACAAAATGAAGCGTTAAGTATGTCACATATTTTGTTTGACTTATAGATCACAGATTTCAGTTAATTCAATATTACTACTGTTAAATGTCCAAGGTGTAATTTTTTTGAGTATCTACAGAATATAATATAAATAACCATGTCTTCAGAGGTGTTTAAAGATCTTACAAAATGAAGCGTTATGTTTTATTACTCTAAATAAGCTACTCTATTTCTATCTATACACCGCGGGTCCCCTTGCATGGAATTCACCATGTTGTTTCTACAGGAGCCCTAAAAGGACAAACTGCTGTACAGAATGTGTTTCCTTAATACGTTATCTCATTCAGGAAAGAAGTGAAAATTTGATGACATCTTGTTGTCAGTTCGTGACCTCACCGCTAGATGCGGCTAAAATTCATACACTGGACCTTTAATATCATTTCCGTAAAAAGAAACTCATTTACAATTTGGTGTCGATGTCCTTGAGCTTTATTAACCTAAGAAATAATAAGTAGAAACCACATACATAAGTTCATTCCTCCTAGTTCATGACAGTAGACATTCACCATTTGAGAAAAAGATCCATGCGCGCGAACACCGTGCCATAAAATGCCGTCATATTCAAAATATTGTAGGTAAAAAAGGCCACGTCTTTATGAGATAGCTGACATTTTTGCTACATCGCCAAACCGTCCGTAAATCATTTTGTCAGGACATGCAATGTTACTCATGCGTGGTAAGAGCAATTCATCTTCCACATGCACAGAGAGCTCACGGGCCAAGAGGATCAAGAGAAATGTGCTCTGATAAAAATACTCAGAGGGAAGCTAGGACAAGTTTGCACTCATTATGTTATCAAAAGAAATGGTTTTCCAAATATGCGGCAGGGTATACACAAACACGTGCGTAGCTGCCAGAAAGAGCCAAAGGTATTTTGGCTCAGGTGGTTAAGTCCGTCACCAAATTATTCAGTAAGACAAGCCAGATGGGATTTATTTAACAGAATTGCTCCACCAAAAGGTTCAATGTTATGCGGTTAACACAAGCATGATTCATGTAAATACAATAAGTCTTTAAAGAAGTGACTACATTTGATAAACGTTGTGTAATTCTACATATTTTCACATTTACATTTGGATCTATTTTTGAAACACTACACTGATGTACATTTACTGTTCATTTTGACAGAATCTTCAAATATATTTGAAATGCAATAAATAAATGTTAAATCACACAAATAAACAGCAAATTTACAAAATGTGCTTTTACTCTACACATTTTTCTCCAGCTGTCAAAATATTATCCTTTATTTACATGATTTTTTAAGTGCATGTTAACTAATGCATTGAGTAATGTTAACAAATACAAACATATTGTGAAGTGTTAAAGAACGAAAAGAAAAAGAATACCTCACGTAACCAGAAAAAAGTAGACTATAATAATCCCATTGTTTTAATATCTGCATTTAGGCATTTCGCTTTTATCCAAAGCGACTTACAAGAACTAGGAAACAATAAAGTGATATATCTCACTCTGCAAAAAAATCAAAGTACTGGTTGCGGTACATTCAAAGGCACAATCTAAAACTGCTCTTGTAAAGATACAATTATCCTTTGTTTTCTTTATGGCGTGTATAAAACTATAAAGGACTGTATGAATTTATGGCTACAATATGTGCAGTTAGTTGACATTAAACACGGATGATTTCACAATCTAGATATTGAAGTTAGTGAGAATATGATGTGAACCGCGGTTTCCACTGGAATGTCATTGTTTACAAAGCAAGCAAAAAGCAGTTGCTAGGCGACAAAAAATCGGATCTTACACTTGTCTTTCACAAAGAAAATGACACCAGCACACTTCCTTCTCTATGCTGGTTGTTTCAAAGTTAATATTCAGAGCACGCTGCAAAATCAAACATAACACGTTGCATAAAAATGGCAACGGTGAAATGCTCTTGTTAAAAATAATCATATAAAAATTGAGATTCAGCCAAACTGACCTCACATGAACTCCTCACCTATGCAATATTGTATCGTGTACATCTGTATTTCTCCAAGCATACCGTGATTTTGGAACAGTGCTTCATTTTCACATGAATGTGAGGAGCAGCTGTCAGTTTAGCAAGTTAAAGAGGCAGCCCTGTGTGAGCTCTGCTGTCCCAATGCTCGGAGCAGAATAAACAGTGGACAGCTGGCCTGGGACAATGGCACCTCAGTTAATGATTAATGCTGTTAATGAACAAATCAAGAAAGCTCTTGATACTTTCCAGAACTCTTTCCTCACAGCCAGCAACGTGTTGACCCTTAAAAGAACAGTTCACACCACAATGAAAAATCTGTCATTTCTCACCGTCATGTTTTTGAATATGTGCATGCTTTTCTACTCTATAACACAAACTATGTATTTATAGCAGAATGTCCAAGCTGCTCGTCTCTGTGCAATGAATGCGAATGGTGAGTAGGACTGCTCTGCTTCTGTTTCACAGAAGATACAAAGTCGACATGAGGCTGAGTGAATTACAACATTTGTTTGGTTGAACTTTCCCTTTAATAGCCTTTGATCTGTGAGAGAAGGGCTTACCCGTGTAAAAATCTGCTTCATATATGAACTTATGATGTGAATTTTTGAGAAAATTGCACGGTAATTGTTGAACCTTGAAACAAAGAACTTACACAATATATGACACTTTAGAAATTCAGATGTGGTCAAGATGGTAACCAAAACAAATGCAAATACATGTACAAAATGTTCATTTTTGATATTATTTAAAACTATGTGATGCCTATATTGTACTGTATACATATTGTGTATTTGTGTTGAGTCAAAATATATTTTGTGCATATAGTACATTTGTGTTTTGTACATAAAGTACTTAGGCAGCTCAGTTCAGTTACAATTTATTTATTTATCTTTAAACAACCATGTAATTCATGTATTTTTTTATTTGTTATGAGTGGATTGCGTCTCATTTTTATGTTTTATAAAACCAGTTCAAATAAAAATGTATGTTTATGTTAAGCATGCACTGCCGTAAATGTCACAATACAACATAACGTCTTAAATTGGTGAGAAAGCTTCTGCACTGAACTTAATTGTAAATCAACTAAAGACAAACACACACACACGCACACACACACACACACACACACAATGTTAACATTGATTCTCTGTAATGACAGTGAAAGCATTGAGATCTATGAGATATCCTTACAATGTTTATTTCACGAGGGCACCCCAGTCTCCACACAAATCACTGATAAATGGCTATTCATGTAAGCAATAACAGATGTGAGGGTCTTATTTAGAGTCAGAGAAAGTGTGTTCTGTATGATGTGTAAAAGCGCTGTGTGTCTGGCCCTCCATTTGCAGAGGTGGCAGGTGTTCCTCCTTTCTCCAAAAAGCAGGTTTTTATGTTCCTCCTCAACTTAGTTACTTGGTTGCCATGGAAATGCGCCACAGAAAGAGTCTTGTCTTAAGGGGCCTGTGCTGGGGAAGGCTTTACTAACTGCCTGGACTGGACTTTAGTAAAGCGAGGGTGGAAAAAAGAAACGATGAAAAATCAATCCAACATGGAAAACAACTGAGCATTGTCTCCGTCCCTGATGCTATATTGAATGGAGATGTTCAGAGGAGATGTTTCATATGAGAGAGAGAGCTGGACTATCATTGATGTCCTACAGCTCTCTTTAACACACAGCTTGTACAATGACTTATAGAGTCGTATGACTGAACACAACAAATGTATCTTTTTTAGATTTGATTGGCTGAGGGAACATTTACTTTTAGTTTTTTTTTAGATGCTTCTATATCCAAAAGGTCCAATGTGTAATTTTTTGGATGATCTATTGAAAGAAATGCAACCTAATATACATTAGTCTCTTCTGAGGCGTATTAAGACCTCACATACTGAAGCGTTGTTTTTATTATCTTAGAATGAGCTATTTCTATCCACATATGCCGTGGGTCCCATTACATGGAACTCCCCATGTAGTTTCTACAGTAGCCCTAAACGGACCAACTGCTCTACAGATCGCGTTTAGTAAATACGTTATCTCCTTCGTCAAAGAAGCGAAAACATGACGACATCTTAGCCCTGTGTCAGCCACCGTAGTGCTTTAAAAGGAGGGGGTGAGCGCTTGAGTGAGCCATTAGTTGCAATTTGCAAGCTCACCGCTAGATGTCGCTAAATTTCATACACTCGACCTTTAAATGTATAGAAAATGTTGACTGGAGAAGACAGTGGTGGTATTAGTGGCAATCAGCAGCTTAACCAGATTGATGTTTTCCTAAACTTGCACTCTGGAGACAGAAGAAACATTGTAAAATGTGTGATTCTTTTAATTAGGTATATGGGCGTATCCATCGGCATGGGTGGACCTTCTTTCATCACCCTATAACTATGAACAAGGTGCAGGGCTGACAAATCATAAGGGTCTCTTATGTATTAACTAATTGAGTGGAGTGAACAAGTAAGCAAGGTAATGTGAGTGTTGCCTACACCTGCTTCTAAAACTCTCTTGCTCATAGGTAGTTAGCTCTAAAGGTTTTGAGAAGTTATTGCTATGTATGTTTTATTAGGGCTAACTTTTATGCCATTCCTAAGCTTTATAATTATATGCTTACTATATTTAGCACATCTACTGTACTTACAGTAGACTACACGGAACCAGTCAAGGTCCTGGATTTGTCTGTGACTGGTGTCCATTTTATATGAATAAATGGTGTCAAATCCTGCAAAATTAACAAATAATGGCCAAAAGTGACAGCCAGGGGGACATATTTGTACAACATTTGCTTCAAATGCATATGAAAGAATATGGGTTTTATTGTAATACACCGTGTATGGAAAACAAAAAGCTCATTGGAAATAAAGCAAACATCAACTAGAATTGCATCTGTTATAAGTATGTGATCATCCTTTCTTGTTGTAATATTTTGTTGTCATTCGTTGGCCTATTGCTTTAAAAAACTTTGCACATGTTTTCCCAAGCCTCCTTAAATTCTTCTTAAGCTGAGCATTAGTTTGTACTCCAAAAACGCCAATGGAACACGTGTCCAATTTTTTTAATAAACCTGAATATTTGAATAAAGAGCGATTAGACGGTTTCAAAGCAACAAGATAAACGAACGTCACTGCACATGCACGCTTTTGGGACCCAAACTTCCGATGCACATCCGCAAAGAATAGAGTCCCACAAGATTATTTTGTGTAACAAGCAAAAGAAATAGCAAGTAAATTACATGAGTTAGCAAGTTAAAAGTGTCTAGCCAGTATTATTTTGGGTAACCAGTTACAACCAGGCGACAAAGTTACACGACCCATTCAACAAGTTGTTTATTTAACAGAATTATTATGCAATAAAATGTTAATTAATATTAATCTAAATTAAATAAAATATAAATTGATGTAATAGGCCTACTAAACACTAGCCAGACTGATAAACAAACACAAACCGGAAGTTAACTTCGGACCAGGCACGTACGTCCAAAGAAACCATCTTTATAACTATTGTCCAAAGTTGGACATCTTTGGCCCCAACTGTTTTGCATTTGTCATTGAGCAGTACTTGTTTTAGTTATTGATTATTAAAACAATCAATTATTATTATTATTATTATATTATTGATTATTAATATTTGTACAGTTTTAATTTTTAGAAAGGTAGATTCAACATTAGATATAAAACTAACTTTTATTATACATTTATATCTCCCTCATCCACAGATGCACGACCAACATTATTGTTTTATCATTTATCAACCACACGGACACTAAGTATTTGGGTGTGGTCACACTTTGAAAGCAGTTATTCTGTTGACAGAGGGGACAGTGAATCAACTAAAAGTAAGGGGAACATGAGAACCATTGGGATCACTTTCACAAATGCTGCCTCCATGTGTGGCTGAATCTGATTTGAGAAAGCCGATCTAAGAGGCTGCTGTCGGGCCGACTGGTGTCTGCTTAGAAGTGTATGGGGTGGAAAGGTAATCTAGTAGAATGTCACCTGTTCTCCTATGGCACGGCACTAGAGAGAGTGTCTCTTACATAGACAGACTGATCCCCATCTGCCACTCAAGGGTCTCCAATAACCAAAGAGATTGTCATTTAAAAAGCACTGATAATCTATGATTGAACCCTTTCATCTAGACTTACCAGCAGACATTAAAGGAATAGGTCAGTCGAAAATGAAAATTCTGTCATCATTTACATTTCAAACCTATATGACTTTTTTCTGCAGAACGACATTTGCAGAATGTTGGTAACCGAACAACGGCAGTACCCATTCACTTCTATTGTGTGGACACAAAACCAATGCAAGTCAATGGATACCGCCTTTGTTTGGTTAACAGCATTCTTCAAAATATCATCTTTTTTGTTTTGCGGAATAAAGTCAGACAGGTTTAAAATGACAGTAGATTAGTGCATGATGACAGAGTTATCATTTTTGGGTGAACTATCCCTTTAATGATCTGTAGAGATAATGCAAAAAGTCTGGTTTGGAAATTCAACCAAGGCAACAATCACAGATTTGAAAAACAGCAGCGATCTATAAGAGGTAACAAAGACAGGAAAACCTCACAAGGTTTAAATATCTAGGTGTTTTTTTTGCTGATTAGATTTTATTTTGAAGCAAGTGTTTGTTTTTATAAACCATTAAAGCTTTCACATGGGATACAATTAAAATTCCTTTAAAGAGATAATCATCTCAAAAGCAAAATTCCTTTCATCCTGACTGTCTCTCAGCATTTCATTCACTCCTTCCTCCACCAAACTTTTCTGTGTGTTCCGTCTCCCCAAAACGGTTTTGGTATAACATCTGCTATATTTTTTCTTGTTTTACATACATATCCTGACTCATTTTTGCTTCTTTTATGACATCTGTCTTGCACAAACTCGACCAGAAAATGTGCAACCGTTTCTCCTTTTTCAAGATGACTATTTTGGTATGTCTCAGAGGACTATAAGCATACCACACAAACACCAATTTAATAGTTTTGTTTTTCTCTGCCTAATCAGCATGTGTAAGCATGATAATGTATTCAATCTGGGAAATGGCTCTCAGAGCTGGTTTAAAATGAACAATCATGATGCATAAATGTACAGGGAAGCCTTCGCAGTTATTGGTTTAGACCCCATTGTGTGTAATGTGCGCTTTGTGATGCAAAAAAGTTGAATTTTAAGTTGACAAGAGGGGGCACGCATGGGGAAACTGTATTGGCAGACGAACCTACTTCAGACTCATCATCTGACCCCATGCCGAACGGCTCTCACTCAAATCAATGAGCGTTCAGTTTCTCTCAATGCTTGAGACAAGCAGATTCATTCACCTCAGCAAACTACAAAGCCCCCACACCACGACGAATAATACAATCCATTTAGGAAGATTCACCAATATCCTTTGACTGATTATCAACACATTTTCATTTACAATATAGCCTGTTTAAAATGCAAAGGAACATGCAAAATCAGAATTTCGCAAGACATTTTTAATTAAAACAGATGTTTTTGTAACATTTCATTACAAAATATAAACAATTGATAAAATGAATGCATGACTATCAGCTTCGTCATATTGGCCACATTGCATTTTTTATATAATTTTATAATTCAATTCAGATTTATTGTTTTTATAATTATTTGTTTATTTATTATTATCTTAAAACATGTTTAAAAATGTACTTAAGCTGTCCGTCACCTTAAAAATGCAATAAAACAGGCATAAACAGACAATAAAATACAACAAATGAATGTCATGGATAAACGTCAGCTTTGTCATATTAGCCACATTGCACTTCATAAATAACACAATACAACTGTATAGGAATTTTACATCTGTCGTACATTTCACATATTTTAACATCTTAAAATGTTTCACTGAAAAGCCACAGTTAAAAACATGGCTAAGGTCTGATTGAGCAATATTTCAAGTCTTCCAACCTAAACACTGACAACATCCAATTGTGAAGTGCAGTATATATATATATATCAATAAAAGCAATAATTATTCAGAAATAGCAAGAAAAACCTTTCAGCGGGACGAACGAGACAACATGAAATGTCCTTTGGCCCTGAACTACAGACGAGGGCCTTGAACACCAGCCTTATGACAGAGAGCTTATCACCCCACATTCCGAATATTTCACTGTGATCCGTCTTAACAGGTTGAAAAACATCAACACTACAAGACATGCCAACTTATGATTCAAGAATTGCAGTTATTGATCATACGTTTATGAGATATTGGGCCATTAGATGCACGATGATCAAAATCAATGATTTCAATGAATGTACCCATGCATCAAATGCCCTCTCTGCGTCTCTTCCCCTGCGGTGATCCCGTTCTGACACCGAGACAAAACCAAAAAAGCGCTATGAATGGCAAAGGAGCGAGCAGGCAGGGAGAAAGCAAGAGGAGGCGGTGAGGCTTTGTAGTCGGCGAGGAATGCGGAAACGCTCCTGCTCTGTGTCAAACTGCTCTGAAGGGGGTCAAGGCACATTCAGCCAGCGTGGGAAAGTGAGGAGGAGACCAAGCACATACACGAGCGCCGCATAAACTTGCATAGATGGGAAAAGCATAAGAGGGAAGGGCGGTTATTTGAGTTTTATCGGCTTAGTCTTGAGAGAGAGAGAGAGAGAGAGAGAGAGAGAGAGAGAGAGAGAGAGAGAGAGAGAGAGAGAGAGAGAGAGACGATCCCTTGCTTTCGCTTGGTCTGCCAGTTCATTGCAGTGGCGTGGTACTGCTGGAGATGGGGGTTAACGCGTGCACCATCCCTCTACCTGTGTGGTCAGTCGCGAGGACGCTGCTGTGATTTGCGTGAAGACGCTGGGAAAGCGAGCGCTGTTTTACGCAACTTTATGAATGACGCGACTCTCCAGGTGGAATATCATCAATCGGGTAACTATGTCGACATCCTCAAATCGACTAACTTTGTTGTGTTTTAAGCGCGTCTGTTTGCGTTTCTCCGGCTTTGGACGCACTTTCGGAAGATCGTGAATTAATGAGTCGATGTCGTTTTAAAGACCGCCGCGTGGTTAATGGATTGGACTAAAGCGTGGGAGCAGATGCGGTCGTTTAGTTTCGGAGTTTATTGATACGCAGAGTTAAACAATGAAATCAGTAGACAGCCACGTGCTCGAGGCTGTGTTGCACAATGAACAGATGGGACGGTCGTTGACAATCTCGAAATGAGAAAATTCAATGTTTGGCTTTTTCGCGAATGTTTTTATTGGCAATGTGCGCGCGTGTTAAATAAACGTTCACCGCGTGTTACGTTAGAGCTAACGTAACGTCACCTGCGTTAGTCGAAGAGTTCAACAAGTGATTACTTGATTCCTGACAATTCCAGATGTTTATTTGATGCGCTTTTATTGACAATTGGATACGCACGCGGAAAGATTGTGTACGTTGTGAGTATGCCGCTGTGTATTTTGTCCTCGATGCACAGGGTAGATTTATCTGATCACTTTCGTGTTTATCTCTGCTTCCTTTTGTGTTCTCGATCTACAGGCAGTGCACGTGCCAGCGCCGCGCTCCCGATAATGCCTTTGTGAACTATCCTTGCGCTCGTCACATTTCGGGATTCCCCGCTGTATCTCGACGTGAGAAAAAAATGGACAAAGAGAGCCCGACCCAACAGTACGAGCCGGTGGCTGAGATCGGCGAAGGTGCGTACGGAAAGGTCTACAAAGCACGGGATTTGAAGAACGGGGGCCGATTCGTTGCCCTGAAAAGAGTCCGGGTCCAGACGGAGGAAGAGGGAATGCCCCTCTCCACTATCCGCGAGGTTGCGGTACTCAGACAACTAGAATCGTTTGAGCATCCAAATGTGGTCAGGTAAATGCTTTGTCGGGAGTGCATGTGTAAGTGATTTTAACTGATCGTGCATGCTAAAGTTTGTCTTTTACATGCTTGATTACTTGTTTCCTCAAGTTGTGCGTGTTTCCTGTCACATCAAAATGTCCCGGTTGACCTTTTTAGGTAGTTCCCCAAAAGAACATTAAAATTGGAGGTACCTGTAGTTTGAACATAAAGTCACATCAGGTGGCTTTTCCTCCATTGGGATCTGTTGAGTGATATATTACGTCCATTCATGTTCAGTTATTGAAACGGATAAAGTTTGGGTTACTTGCAAGTTCTTTATAATCTTGCTATGACTTTATCATTATATGTTGTCCACACTGACAGTTCTCGACCATTTAAATGCATTTCATTTGTTAACATGCATTTCGCCGCTGTCATCTGAAACCTTGTATCTCCATATTTCGTGATTCCATATTTCGTGAATCATTAATATTAGTCACTCTTGGTTCGTGAATTGGTTTTGAAATTATCGAACCAATTAATAGTATCACAGAGTGCTTGTCAAATTTGACAACACAGTGTTTAATCATTTCAAAAATTACATATTTTTTTGCTTCCTGAAAAACTGTGAATTTGGACATCTCAGGTTATAGATAGACAACGACCATATTTAGTATTGTTACATAAAATGTTGGTATTCACCAAAGTCAATTTTGATCTCTAGACATCTGCTTGACCATTGAAGCCACTAGGCCTAATAATAGAACAAAATTTATACAACATCTTCAAAGAGATCAACCAAGTTTCATTTTCTCTATCACAGGATGATAATGTATCATGCATCTATACAGGTCTCGTTGTTGTGATAATTAGATTGTCAAATGCAAATGGTGCCGTTGACACATGCACCTCTGCAACAATTCACCTAACCTTTGTCAACTGCAACGATAGCCAATGTTGACCTTTACGTGCAGATGTGAAACCATTGATGCGTAAATATCTGAGTAGCCCATCGTTATTCTCACATGAATGGTTGCATTTCAATTCTTTGTTGGTGTCTGGAATCATCAAGGTCATTGCCTTGTTTTGTCAGTGTCACTTGGTAGCTTATAAATGTCAAAATGGCTCGCTGGGTAAGAGGAAAATCCTGATTTGATATCATTTTACGTCTCTGAGGGAAAGGTCCTGGAATTGAATAGATTGTTTGGCTCATCACGTTCTTTTCGTTGATGAGAGCTCACGTCATTGGTTGGCCTTTCTCAAGGCCTGACCTTGCCATGTACTTTATAGGAGCACTGTTCAAAGCTGTCTATGGAAACACATACACATACTTTTTGAAAAGATAGACCAAGGTCTGGGCTACAAATTATTTTCTGACATTTTATCTGTGTAATGTTGGTCGCCGTAGGAAAAAATTGGAAGTACATCTTATGGAGACAACGTTTTTTGGCTTTAAGAGATTTTGGGGGCTGAGAATCTTATAGGGCTGTGCGTTAGGAACACTGTGAAAGTACAGCAACCTCTCAGTGCTTATAATGAGAATATTATCCATGCCATATGTTTTGTTGGTTAAGAGACTTCATTGTGGAGGTACAATCTGGATTCTAGGAGACGCTTTTCCTGGCGAAATTTACTTTATGATGTCATGGGATTGGATAGCGTTACCATGAGAGATTATTTTGGTAGATTAGGTATATTTGACTTTGATTTCCATTAAAAGTCAAAGATAGTTCATTATCTTTGTAGAAAACATTAAAAAGATGTTTTTAGACATTAAACTCATATTTTATTGTCATAAATATGGGCTGGTTTTGTATTTTGTAATGTTTTACACACGTATGCGTTTAGGCATCAGCCTGCATCATGACAGAATATCTATGTGTCATATCAAAAAATTCATGAAAATCATCTGATATGCATTTTATGTCAGATGGTACAAAATGTTAAGGTAAAGGGCATCGCTGGATGGTGGTTTAAACACGTTTTTGTAGGGGTTAACAATATGATCTACCCAAAACAAACTACAGTCACGTAGAGGCGATAGTACTACAGCATCATGAGATCAGAACAGGAATATAGGTAGAAACAAACAGGTAATTTGAAGAAGCATTACACTCATGGAACTAAAACATCTCAAGTTTATTAGAAAACAGAGAGACCAAGATGTGGATGAAGCTTTTTAGAGATGAATTTATGTATGCATCGTTTGCATTGTCTTTTAGCAGACGCTTTTATCCAAAGCGACTTACATAGTTTAGAGAGCAATAAAGCGATGGTTCTAATACCAAGTAACTAGTTTCCAGAAAAGCCAAAACCCTACCTGCTGAGAGAAAGTTTTTTTTCATTTGCCTGTCAAGTAGTCAAAGAAGAGATTGGTTTTAGTACTTTTTTTTAATGTCGTTAGACATGTGGTTGACCAGACTGAGTTGGGAAGAATGGGACTTTATTAAGTTCCATCATTAAAAGCAAATTGGGTTTTGTTGTTTTAAAGTTGTCTTACAATGAAAATGATTTGTTCTTTCCTCTAGGTTGTTTGATGTATGCACAGTTTCCAGGACTGATCGCGAAACCAAGCTAACGTTGGTCTTTGAACACGTGGACCAAGATTTAACTACATATTTGGAGAAAGCACCTGATCCTGGAGTGCCTCCCGAAACTATAAAGGTACCACCATACCGCAACATTTTATTACAAAAAGCAAATCTGATGTCTTAAGCCCCAAAAGTATAAAGGTTTGTAGCAAAACCTGTAAACGTACCCTTTTTATTTTATTCTAATACCTAGACTTGTTATGCACACTTTCAGTCGGTACACAGAGTTGCAAATACAATCTCACATTGTTTTGAATATGCAATTGAATAAAAAAAATGCCATTACAAAGTGGCAGCAACACTTTTTATTCATTTAAAAAAAACATCAGGTAAACATTTTATATTATCTGCTTCAGATTATCAACCACCGACCAGCTTTTTCCCATCCTCCATATTCTTAAAACAGCTGATGTATTTAAAATAAGAAGAAATTTTATTTTTGCTTCAAGTCACACAAGCAAAAAATAAGCATTTTGGCCCTGTAAGAATGCAGATGAAGGATGGAACTCGGATCACAGAGTCCTGTGCTTTTGATGGCCAGTGCATGTGGTGGATGGGCTTCTAATTAAAGGGCTGGCTGCTTCTGGGCCTCTATTTTCATTCAGCTCTGGCTTTCACCAAGATTGGCCAGAGGAATGTTGTTTCACTGCTTGTCTTTGTGTGTTTGTGCGCATGCAAAGAGTTTGTGAACGTGTGCATGTCTGTGTAGCTCAGCCTTTAATTGAAGATAAACCTGCGCACTCCAAGGGGTTTTCTCAAGGGCCAATAAATCATTCAGTCCCAATATCATTTTCATTAGGCTAGAATTAATCCTGTTGACTGGCCCTGCGTCAGTGTCCTCTTACGGTTGTTCGAAAAGCATCGAGCGAAAATGTCCGATTTTTTTGTCCCGATCATCTACATTCACATAATCTATTTTGACTTTTTCCCACATGCTAGTCTTACAAATCCAATCATCGTATTTCGCCGCTTCTCCCCCTAGGACATCTTACATTGAGTGTTGGAACAAACTAGATCTCTCTCTTTGTCGCTTGAGCCAAATTGAAATAGAACCTAAGGAAAGTTTTGAAAAGTTTTAAAAGTGACACCTAAGGGGTTTCCTATGCAAGTTTTCTGTATCGATAAGGAAGCATTGTGTGTCGAGAGACATAAATTATTATTAAAAAAATCCTTTTTTGAAATTAGGGGTTTATATACAAGTTTTTACATAAAAAATACGTAGAAAAATACATTGTATACAATATACAGGATACATTTAGGTCATCTAATTTCACACGTTTGGTCTATCAGGATAAAGCCGGGGTCAGACTTGACTTTGAGCATGTGAAGATCGTTCGGACAGTGATACGAAGTTAGTTTTCCTATTTTTTTTATATTTCTGAATCGAGAGGTCACGCTGTGACGTTTTGATCTTCTACAGGTCATCAAACTTTTTTCTTCAAGACTGGTCATAACTTCTTTAAGTCAGTTACATAAAAAGGTAGATTGGATTGTAGGTCTACTTGAAATGTGAAATGTCCTAACTAATGCTAGTCAGTGAGACTAGAACTTTGCGGCTAAGTTTATACAACTGGCCCCTGTACTTTTTTCCCTTTCATTTTGAACAATAGCGAGATAAAATACACGCTGAAAATATGCTTGGTTATTTTTAACCAATGGTCAAAAAGGGAGAAACCCAACTGTTGGGTTATAAATTAACCTCTGCTGGGTTGGTTTAGTCATACACCGTGTCTACACTGGACATGAGAAAAGACATAAGAAACTCATTAGAATCCATTGTTGTTTTACATTTTGTCCACACTGGATGCGGTGTGACAAAGCCATTAAGAACAAGCAGGTTGTCATGTCGCGTGTCAACTCGGCATGTGTTCAAGTGCAAATGAAACTGAATGGGATCAGGGGCTGTAAATAAACTGTGTTTTGTCTAACATATTTTGTTCATTTATTATAGTTTTATTGAACTTTTAAAAAAATGGCACACAGTATAGTCTTTGAGAATAAGATGTGTATCTCAAGCGCTCTTGAATATGCATTAGTGAGATTCCATTCTATCAGGCCACACAGCCCGAGCTTCCCTATGGGAAACCAGATAACAGACATCAGATGTAGACTGCGGTCTCGGTGCGGTCCTCCCATAGATGCCCAATAACCTCATTCAGCACCTTCCTAAGGACACCAGATTGCAGAGGTCCCAGCCTCCACCCCATTTCAGCCCCCAAACTGCCCACTCCTGCCCCATTTCAGACCCACCGCATGCTAATTGAGGAGAGAGGCCCGGGAATCAAATGAGCTGGAAGGAGATCAAGCGGCCCGGCCTGTGTTGGGGAGTGCGGCTAGGCCATTCGGCCCGCGCCTTCTCTAGACCTGTCTCTGGTCCATAAAGGAGAGCCTAATGAAGCATGGGGAAGGAATTACACCAATGCTAACTGGCAGATGTCCTGCATTGTGCCCGGGTACAATAAACAATATGGCTGCCTCTCATGAATTAGCATGAGAAAGGGGGGTGCCTTCTGGAAGCCCTGTTTTGACTGCTGTTTTTGGGGAGTTTTCTTTTTTCTTTAGCTTTTTCATCCTCGGCTTTATGTCCTCCTTTTTCCGAGAAGAGGTACTTTAGGACAGGTGCTATCCAATCTTGCTTTTGTTTCGGGCTTGAATGCCTCTCAGCGGTTATTTCAGGTCGCCGATGTTGGTTTAATTTGAAGCATTAATGTTTTGATTGTAAATTATGGTGGCCGTGTTGCATGAATAGCATGTTTCAACAAAGACAAACAGCTCAGATTCCTCTTAGGTGGAATCTGAATGATTTATTTTTCTTAATGAGAGACCGTTTGACAGGTATATCAGGATTGGTTAACTGGAGCATTTTCCCCAGAACGTCTGAATTATTTATATTATTAAACATTTCCAACGAATTTTATTCACATACCCTCACTTTTGGCAAATGTGATAAGTGTAATACATTAAATAAAAGCAGGTGAGGTGATATATGTTTGTTTACCCCGGGGTCACCCTTCTTCTTCATTGTTGTCATATGTAAAAGCGGGCCAACCGTTAGCCATTTCAGGCCAAGAAAGAGGAACTGGTAGGGGGTGATGCCGTTTTTAGGAGCTCCCAGAATAACCGCATGTGCTACGCCGGACCCGCAGGTTTGAGAGGTCACGGGTGGATGACTGTTCAGAAAGGCTCCTTGTTTTCAGGCACACCAGCCTCCAGAGCGCACGCGTCCCCCAGCGCGGGCCCCTGGTGCGCACATTGTCAAGACCTTCATCCCCTTCCACTCGCGCGGTCCAACTCGCGCCGTTTGTAGTTTTCTGCTTGAGTGTGCACACCATTGTTTCAGTGGTTTTAATCACTCACCAGCTGGTTGGTGAATGAACAGCGCTGCGGGCTCAGATCCATGTTACTTGTGAGGTCTTGGCAGCAGGTTTTTCAGGGGTAGGCTGCTGCTGCTTGATACCTCTGCTTTGGAACAAGTCAAGCAGCAACTGTGAGCAAATGTTTCTTCCTCGCCGCCTCTTCCTACTTTTGACTAAACTTATTTTTCTTGCTGTTTGTCTCTTTCCCCTTTCTTCTAGTTAGGTAATCTATTAAGTTGCCTCACACAATACACAAAATGTACAACAGCAATGTTTAACATTTCTCTTGCCTCGTTCACAGTCAATTACAGTGCATTTTGAAAATGTACAAAAATACTTTTGGCTTCAATTTTTTGAGTACAATGAAAAATCAGCTTTACAAGTAATTTTGATTTTCTAATTAAATTTTTTAACTCAAAATGGTATATTGCAATTGCTTATCTTAGTTCGATGAGATGTAAATCTTTAATTTTAGTCAAATTATTTAAATGAATTAAATTCATAGTAAGCTGACACATTTTTTTTTACAATTTGCAAATTTAAATAGTAAATTGACTTGTAAAGCCAATTTAATTGTACTTTGAATATATATATATATATATATATATATATATATATATATATATATATATATATATATATATATGCACAGTTAATTTGCTTAGCATTTCGTGGCTATACTGTACTGTAGAGGTGACGCATAAACCTTTTTTTTCGCTGATGTTATTTTTAGCGATCTTCTAAAAGTGTGTGTGAAAAATACATGAACTTTCGGTCGAGGGAACCAGTGAGGCCCTAACTTCCGGGTTGGGCTACAAAAATACATAATTTCTGCGCTACTTCATTACGTGGATAAACGACGGAAATTCTCTACATTATGAACTGACCCCCAGCCCCTTCCTTGATATACACTCAGAACAACAACATATTTTTTCTCTACAGGTTGTTATGAGAAATGTAACTAAATAAAAAAAGGATCAGAAAAAATATATGTGACCCTGGACAACAAAACCAGTCTTATGGATCAATTTTTCGAAATTAAGATGTTTGCGTAATCTGAATAAATAAGCTTTCTATTGATGTATGTAGTTGGTAGAATAGGACAATGTCTGATTGAGATGCAACCTTATAAAACTCTGGAATCTGAGAGTGCTAAAAAATCTAAATATTGAGAAAATTGTCTTTGAAGTTGTTAATATAGGGCACTGTAGCAGGCCATCCACTCCCAAAAATGAAGTTCCATCTCCATGGAACATGATCTTTACTTAATATCCTAATGATGTCTGGCATAAAAGAAAAATTAATAATTTTTACCCATACAATGCATTTTTGTCTTTTAAAGAAAATGTTCCCGTGCTACTTAAGATTGGTTTTGTGATCCAGAGTCACATATATGTAAAATATAGAAATACACAAAGTATGGGCAGATCTGTGAAAAACTAAACAGAGTTGTACATTTTCTGCTTGATGCCCATTTAAATATATTAAATAAGATGTCATGGTTTAGTTGCCTAAGATGCTTTTAGAATGAAGCCTTCATATGAAGCTCAGCTAATAATCTTTTGGAACAAATTGTATTAGTGAGTCTGACTTCCTCGGCTTCTCTCTTGTGTATCTCTGCAGTTTCTACCAGAGGAAATGGCAGTTAGGCCATTCTGTGCCTGACCTCTGTTTTTCCCGACATCCCTTTGTCCTTTTGTATTAGAAGCCTTATGGTCAGATTTTTGGGGGGGGGTGTAGAGTGAACAAGTCAATTCACAATTAGCCGTGATCCCGAGACAGCTGCAGGGAAGCGGAGGCCTATAGGAATCAAACCTTACAGCAGCTTGTCTGCTCGGTCACACTATATCTTAAAGTGACAAGCACACATTTTCTGTAAAATCTCAAAAGACCATAATCTGTGTTACAAATATGTATTTGAGATATTCCATGATCCGTCCTAATCGCCCTCTTTGATATCAATACCGTCCCATCTGCTTTTTCCACTTTAGGTTATTAGAATGTATTTTGGGATTATGTATTTGGAATGGCTAAGGTCTTCTGGTCTTGTTTTGGCAGGATATGATGTACCAGCTGCTGCAGGGTCTGGATTTTCTCCACTCCCACCGCGTGGTTCACCGAGATCTTAAACCTCAGAACATTCTAGTCACCAGCGGAGGACAGATCAAGCTGGCTGACTTTGGTCTGGCACGGATCTACAGCTTTCAGATGGCTCTTACTTCTGTGGTAAGTAACTGTGTTGCTCTCCCCTAATAGTTGAAACGCAACAAACACCTTGTACGTAGACATTATGTCATTGATTTGTGACTTTTAGTTTTCTTTACTTTGTTAATATGTCTTTTTTCTCACATTTAATCCTTTCATTCAAATGACGCACTACGACGATTTCTCAGTTAGTCTTGTATAATACAGTAAAGATGTTTCCTTTTTAATGATGGCCCTCTGGTAGTTTTGGAGTGTGACATCCAATCATACAGACAAAACACCCCCCCACGAGATGAATCTGGTCAGCATCCAATCAGATGTGGTAACGCTGAAAGTCCATCTATCAGACATGTGCCTGAAAGCAAGCGCATAATGTGTAAAGTGAAACCACTAGAGGCTGTTCGGTGTCTCTGGCCTCACAAAGTGCTTTATGCTGGGATGAAATGGATGGGCCGATTGAGTCTCGTCAATTCACTCCTGCCAGCGTTTGAAGTCACATTCTCTTGAGGAGAGCTCTGATGTCACAAGATAACATGTAGCCTTTGAACGGACACTGTGTCTGTTCTTTCCTTGTAGATCCTTTTTCTCTTAAAGATTTGCATAGTATCCTCTTATGTACTTTTAGGCTTTAGTTAAGGTGCTGGTTATGTTTTAAAACTATTTTGCATATGTTTTACATAACAGTGTAGATTCGGTGAGTTTATCAACTGTTTAAAAATGTAGAAAAAATAGGGGAAAGCGAAGAATCACGCATGGGTGACCGCGTGGCTCTGTCGCTTTGATGAAGAGTGAAAAATATTTGCCATTAAAAGTTTGTCTGTTGTTAGCAAAAGCTGTAGATATTTTCATGTTTTTTCATGTCAGGCAAACAGTTATAATCTTTACAGCATTTTAAAACTGAGATTGCTACGAAGTGGCTAAATGCGACTGCCAAAAAGTACTTATTAGGAAACAGGTTTTTAAAACATTTTTAAAAAGTTTTGGTGGTGGAAGTTGAGCAATTGTGTTGTATATGTCTGTTTATAGTATCATGTTAGGGTTTTGGTACCAAAACTCATGCATTTTGTATCCATTTGTAAAGGTTATCTAGCAAAACAGTCAAGTGAACGTGTAAGAGTCAATTTTCATTGTCTTTTAAAGGCATATGGGAAAAATGCATAGGTTTTGGGTAGAGGGATGAGGTGCGACACTAACTTCCGGGTTGGCCTAAAAAAAATGTCAATAGCTTTACTCAGAATATAACACAAAGCCGCGGAAAATATTAAGAGACCGTTTTGAAATTATTTTCATTGAATGTACTTTTTATAGGGATGTGTTTAGGTAACATTATCATTTTTGTTTCATTATTTGAACTACTAACAATATTTCTCAGAAATTAAAAAAAAAAAAATTGCGTTTATATGCAGAAAAAGAAAACTGAAGAAACAAGTCAAAATAAGAGAAAAGATGCTCTGTATTTTTTCAAACTTAAATAATGTAAAGGAAATAAGTTCATATTTACTTTTTAGGCAATACAACAATATTATTTGTACATTTATTTAGGAGATGTTTAAAAATCTGTTTTATTTGACATTTATCACAGTTTTCATGTGTCTTGCCATGCTGTCAGTCTTTCTCATTGCTGTTGGATGACTTTGTCACTCCTGAGGTTTGATTTTGTTGATATTGAACAGACACTGGACTGGCCACAATACATCTAGAAATGCTGATTAAATTAAATGATAAAAACTTGCAATGGTCTCTTATTTTTTTCCACGGATTTATATACTCTATGTATAACATTTATGTCACCCTGGCCGACATAACCAGTCTTAAGGGTCAATTTTTCAAAATTGAGATTTTTACATCATCTGAAAGCTAAAGAAATAAGCTTTATATTGATATATGGTTTGTTAGGATATGACAATATATGGCGAAACAACAAATATTTACAAAGCTGGAATCTGATGGCGCAAAATATTGAGAAAATCGCCTTTGAAGTTCTTAATCGGAGGCACTGTAGCAGGCCATCCACTCACAAAAATAACATTTTTATACATTCACGGTAGGAAATGTATAAAATATCTTCATTGAACATGATCTTTACTTAATATCCTAATGATTTAGGGCATAAAAGAAAAACCTGGAATTTTTACCAATACCCTGTATTTTTGGCAATTACTAGAAATGTTCCCATGCTACTTCAGACTGGTTTTGTTGTCCAGGGTCACATATACACAAATATAGTTCTCCTCTAAGAAGCGTGCATATATCTGTACTGAATATATGTGTATCAATTGGCAGGATGAGCCCTACAGAAAGATTCTTCTCCGTAACAACAACAAAAAACAGAACACTGGTCGAGATTTTTATGGCAAATATTGAATTACTCTCATCTAATTTTAGCTGTAAGCATGGCCCGTATCACATGCAGAAGAGAGAGAGAGAGCATGCTACATTAACCCTGTTTTTTCACAGACCCATTCTGCCTGCAGATTCTGAATGAGTGCCAGAGCCTCCTGTAGTTTCAGAGGTTGTAGTCGCTGTGCAGAAGATGTTGTTTCAGTTCTTTAATAAAGGGACTGCAGGTTGTTAAGTCGTTAGATCACGGACTCTCTGCAAGATCACCTGGGAATCTACCATTAGAAAACATCCCCACCCTGTGTATACTGAGAAAGAAAGTGTGATAGATAAGAAGATAAGGGGGGGGGGGGCAGTGGGGTTACGGTGAACATGAGCACTGCGGCTCTCCTGATTAATTTTCCTCTACTTGGAATCCCCCTATCACACGCCCTACGAGCAGCCAAAAAAAAACATTTCCTCTCTTTTGGCAGTTAGAGGAATGTCGTTATTGTGTATGCAGAAACAGTCACTTGTAGATATGCTGTTATGGCTTTTGGCCACATTCTGTGACACCACATAACATTAGCTACCGCCTTAGACGACTTCATTCGCAGAAGTGATGAATGGACGAAACGGCTGCTGAGTCATAACTGCCCACAAGAAGGCTTTCAGAATTACCTTGATTCAAAACAGACTACCGTTCTGACACGGAGACAGAATCAGGCATCAGGTTTGAGTAAAGTCTGTCATGTCTGTTTTGCATAAAGCAAAAAGGAATATCCCTTTTTGCGGGAGTTTCTGTCAGAAGTACAGTATTTTGTCAGATTTCAAGTTTGCATGTCTGCTTATATTTACATTTCAGATTCCAGCATTTGGCAGTTGCGTTTATCCAAAGCTATTTATACACATTTCACTCAGATCAATGCTGCCTTCACGTGCTCTAGGAAATTTGATATTTGCAAGTTCTGATGTCATGATTCCGAGCTGGTTGCGTTCAGGTGCTTTGTTGTCGGAAAGAATGGATGATGCCAGATTCATGCTTGTGTGTGTCTTGGGAAAATGTTATAGCCTTGTTTTCAACCGTACATCCTACTGAATAGATTCACTAGTCAGCTTGCTGACTATTCTGGAATATTGGTGAAATACATGCTATTTTCACACTTTATTAAACATACAGTATACTTCGATTGGTTATTCATATATGTAAAATGTATTAATTTAACAACAAAACAAGGTATTAAAGCTGTTGTGGAAAAACAAATAAGTCGTATCTGTCTCCCATCCGCACTGTTGATTGTGTTCCCATCTCGGGAACCCTGGTATGAAAATTATTTCCCAACCTCCCAGTGGGAATTCTGAGAGCAAGTGAAGGCTGCATAAATCCATGATTTGGATAGTTCACCAAAAAAAAAACATCTCTGTCATCATTTACTCACCCTCTTGTCTTTTCAAACCTGTATGAATTTCTTTATTCCGAAGAACACAAAAGAAGATATTTTGAAGAAAGTTGCTTACTTGCCCCCATTCACATGCATTGTTTTTGTGACCAATAGAAGTGAATGGTGGCCAGTGCTGTTCGGTTACCAGCTATCTTCAAAATATCTTCTTTTGTGTTCTGCACAAGAAAGAAAGTTATAAAGGTTTGAAATGAGAAGAGGGTCATTATTGGGACCATACATTTTTACATTATTACATACATTATTGGGATTTTAAAGAGCAGCAATTGCACATAAAACGAGAGGAATTGCTCTGGAAGAACACATCATACCGGTTTATTGCTGACTGTATAGCTCTCATCCCCACCCTGTAGATGAGAAAGAAACCGAATGACAGAGAACTGATGGACCACCCATCGGGTGCTACAAGAGGTTGAGATTAGCCTGACCTTACAAATCTCATGGGTCCGAAGCATTGTTGATAGCTAGAATGTCTCCCGGTGGCTTTTGTCAACTTTTGATTGACAACCGAAAGCCGCAGGCCAAGAATACAAAACACAGAAATGTTCTTGTTCTTCTTTTTCCCTTTTTTGGGTGCATTTGCTGCCTTTTCAGCCTAGTTTAGGAACAAGCCATGGGGAAGTCGTCTCGGCGCTGAGAGAAACTGTATGAAGCACAACATGTCTACAGTTGACATGGATGTGGACACAATGTAATGGCAATGGTTATGCTCTGAAGTTGAAATTGGTTGTGGTTTTTTGATTCATACCAAATGGAGGCATTGTAGGAATGAAGGCAGCTGGGATTGTCCCATGAAAGCGATTAGGGCCTTGCTCAAGCAAACATCACGTGCACCTCATTGCTCATGAAATTGGATTTAAGAATCCGCAGGCAAATGCCTTAAATCATTTATCAGACTTATTGTTGTGCAATTTATGCCTCTTTTAATAGATAACTAAAACATACCGCAGAACCTCAGAGAAGTGACGTATCAGTAGATTCAGGATCTCAAGCAGATTTCCAAACCCGTTAGCATTGTACAAAGAGACCAGAAATAACAGGACATTTTAATGGCTTATATCCTCAAACATATGAAGAGTTTGGTTCCAAAAGGAGATAACTCCATTTTAAGTTTCTTCCAAAATCATGATTTTTATTATGTTATCATATTTTTTTATTGTGTAAGTTATAAAAACTTACACAGCACTTTGATTTTTACCAATTGGAGTGCACAATAAAAAACATGATTTTTGAAAATTGTTTAAAACGGAGTAATCTCATTTGGAACCAAACACCATAATTTAAGGGATAGTTTACAAAAAATCTGTCATCATCTTGTCATTTCAAGTCTGCAGAACACAAAAGAAGATACTTTAAAGAACGTTGGTAACCAAACAACACTGAACCTCATGGACTTCCATTGTGTGGACACAAAACCGCAGAGACATTTCTCAAAATATCATCTTTTGTGTTGAGAAGAAATAGTCCTTTACAGGGTTTGAAACACACGAGAGTGAATCACTGATGACATAATTTTTATTCTGGGGTCCCTTTAAAAGAAGACTCTATCTGTGGAAGTATTTTTCAGATGTGCATCAAGAGTATCATCCAGACTGCTTTCAGTGGGGTTGGGTAGATTTGCTGTAGCGGTTAACGTGGCTCGAGCTATACAGAGATAAAAGGAATCCCTCTTTTCCTGCGACCGTTTTTCTACGTACCGCAAACTTCATAACAGTTTGAGCTGTGGGAGTCTTGTGGGCCCTGTCACTTCCTTCCCCTCAGATGGAAGAATGAATCCCTTATGTTTGCATCACCTAGCGACCGTAGCTTGCCAAGCTGTCGTCCTCTAACCCAAACCATCCCAACATTCAGCGCTGATCGGGTTTCAGTGGACGTGTGATGTGATATATAGTTCAGATATGAGGCAGATTGTGTTGGGTCTAGACTTGTTGTGCACGGACTACAAATCTGATATCTGAAAGGTTTTGGAGCACAGCATATTCAAACCTGAATGACTTTCTATCCTCTGGAGAACACGAAGAAGATATTTTGAAGAATGTTGGGAACCGAACAACGGCTGGACACATTGACTTGCATTGGTTTTATGTCCAAAGAATAGAAGTGAATAAGTACCGACTTTGTTCGCTTACCAACACTATTCAAATATCTTCATTTGTGTTCTGCAGAAGAAAGTCATTCAGGTTTTCAAATGAGTACATTTTTGGTTGAACTATCACTTTAATGCATTGCTTGTCATGACCATAAACTGTATTTGTGAATCTCAATCATTCGCTGCCATACAAATGTGTAATTTTTTTCAGAGCAGAGTGAAGCGTTTTATTGCCTTACCAATGAATCCACATAGCCACAATCTTGTTATTTACAAAGTTTTAGCAACAAGGATAATATTTGGAAGATTTTGGAAGAAAAATATTGTTTGCAGGCAGTCTAATTAAAAAATCATATTTAATAACCACATTAACACATTAAATCAACTTGACCCAAATATTCAGCTAGCTACTTAGCTAATCCTTTTGCAAAACTGTAATTATCATGGCTGGTTGCTACTTACGTTGGCACATGAATGACACATGGCAATTTTTTGGCTATCCTAACAGCTTGGCACACAAACTGAAGGGCCACAAACTGATAATGCAATTAACGGTCTTTCCATCTGCCCCTCTCATTTAAGCATGCCTGGTCAGCGCCTCTTACTCAGCGCAGGCTGTCGATAATCAACGCGACGCGGGCATGAATAGAAAGTGGCACACTGGCGACCTTTCATGTTTAAAAGTCCCTGCTCTGACTGTGAAAATGAATTCAGGCCTCCCGAAATCAGCTCGTAGTTATTTCAATACACGTGTGGGCAGGGGAAATGACTCATTGTTCGACAGCAGAAATTATTCAGCCCCCTTTTACAAAATGAGTCCGCTTAATGTGATTTCCATTTTGAGCTGGGCTACACTGTCCAGCTCAAAACCAAACCAACGGTCTTACACTTGAAACGGCGTGTCGATTTAAGAGGCTTGAGCGTGAATGATGCACAGAATAGATTTTCGAAAGGAAGTCTGACGGATGTCTTACAGAAGCTTAATTTATAGATTTGAATCAGTATCTCTCGGTTCGCAACTTCCAGCTATTGGTTAGAATATGAGGTTGTGTTTGACATGTTTGTTGTGTGTCATTATAACCCAAAGGTGGTATATTCCAAGTCAGACGCTGGTGGATCCCATTCTCATCATTACTTGACGGGTCTCTGTATTGACAAGAGGTCACAGGTTTGCATGTGATACAGTACATGTTATATCTGTGCTTCCTTTGGTTTGTAACGATCTATATTTACTCAAAGAACAAACTCAGTCAAGCTTGGAAAATTGGTAATTTGATGATAAGAATGAAATGGCAGGATTTGCATTGAAGTGCACATGGGTTGATCAAATAGTTTTGTTTCTTAGCAAAGACTTTTTCAAATGATAATTCTGAATTATGAAAAAAAGTTCAGTTTCAGCTTAATTTGCACCGATTCTTCCTCTGAGCTGAGCGCAGCGGCTTTTGCTGCCAGACAATGTGCTTATGCTTTGGATAGACTGAGAGGCAGCGGCTTGTCTGGAAAAAGGAAAACATGGCACGCAGGAGAGCACGTGCGGCACACTCTGGGAATGTTTAGATATCACCCCCGGTATTCCAAAAGGCAGAAAGGAGGGGGGGATAAACTGCCTTGTATGTTCGAACTCCGGCGGAAAAGGGGGACCTTCAAAACACCATCAGGCACACAAAGAGTGCCGTAGCACAATGTACGGGGAGCGTCTTATTTGGTATTTCCTGTGTGACCTCTTTTGCTAGCTGTCCACTGAGAGTTGTGAACCCTTGCTCCCGGACCTTGTCGGCATTATTTGTTGACGGGGCGTTGGCTGCGAGCCAATTGGGAAGAAGAGCGAATCGAGGGGGGCTGCGTTGCAGGATCCAATGGCATCTGGATATTAAAGGCTTGCCTGTACCAAAGCGCAAAAAAATTACAGCATATATCAGGAATTTTCCAACTAATGATGTGCGGATGTGGTAGCGCTGGGGAAAAGAGTCTGACTGTGCTTTCTTTGTTCGCTCCGAGAGGGCCCCATACAGCATTCCTGTAAGCTCTGCATACTTTGGCAACAGTTGTGGAGGTTTTTTTCTTTACTGTATACAGTTTATGCATGCCGCTTGTGCTTTCATTTATCTGTTTCTCCAATCTTGGTCAAACCTGGTGGTATTGTTGTCTTTTTAAATGAGTCAGGGGAAAACCCAGTATGACTCTAGGGCTTCACAATAATAGTGTTTACAGCCGGGAGGCAAAGAATAGCTCGTCCCGAGAAAAAACATGGCGGGAGGCAAGGAGGGAGGTTTGTGCTGTACGGTCGTAGTGTGCAAGCGCAGCAAACTGTCGTGCAAGAATAACCTGTTTTTGGAAACCAACAGTGAACTTTTAAATGAGGGATTTACAACAGGTCGATTTCTCACGTAGCTGTTTGGTCATTCTTTCGGTTGGTTTTGCATTATGGGTGAAACGCATGCAAATAAACCACGACGCATGATGCCAAAAGACATGCATGGTGGTTTTTGAAGACCCAGTGAAGTCGCTTGACGAGTGCAGTTGGCGGTATCGGGGGGAGGGGCTTTCTCATTCTTGCTAGGATTTCATTGGGTAAAATCTGTCAGTGCAAGATGAATCATCAAGCTTTGCCGAAGGAGATAACGGATTTGCAAGACACGCTCCGTAGAGAAGTTTGTCAATTTAGGGCTACTGTAGAAACATGTTGAATTCCATACAAGGGGACCCACGGTGTATGTAGATAAAAGTAGTTCTAACTAAAGTGTACATACTGGCATATGTTTATACTAAGGTAATAAAAACATAACGCTTCATTATGTAAGGTCTTTTTACGCCTCTGAAGACAAAGCTATGTAAACTGAATTGCATTTCTGACAATAGATCCTCCAAAAAAGGCACATTGGATCTTTAAAGAGTTCAATTTTACATACAGAGGTCTTTCAACAGTTAGCTAATGATATCACTCGCTGATCTATTTCCAACTGAATAAGGTTAGCTTTTTTAGCAAGCAGCATTGTCCTCTGCCAAGTTAGCAGACTTGCCCCTTTAAAAGTGTCCGGGGGCGTCCGAAAGAATGCGGATGAACGTCTTGTGTTGAAGAGGCCTTTCATCCTTCGCTTCCTTTCAGTGAGACAATGTAAACAGAGGCTCCCAGCCAACTCCATCAGCCAGGCTCATTCTGAGTCACATTGTGTATCTGTTGTTTTAATTCTATTGGGGTAAATCTAAAGGAGGGGTTTGGGCGATTGAGTGCATTAGGTGGGGTTGGGTAAGGAGAAGTGCAGGGTGGCCCGGTGCAGGAGTCGAGCTTCGGGCCGGTGTGGATACGGTCAGTTGGCGGTGCTGAGCAAAGTTGCAGAACTGTTTCGTTTCCCTCGTGCTGAGCGGGCCCACACTGTCTCACCGAGTCACCGGATAGGAATGCACAGAATGCTCGCTTTAAATCTGGAGTCAGCCAGAGCTGCTTTATCTGACCCTTTTGTTAGCGGCCAGTTTCAGAAAAACCACCACAGGGATGGTTAGAAACCTAGCAAGGGAGAAAGAGAATGTTAACTCGCTAACTAAAGTGTACAAACTGGCATTTGTTTACTTCATAAATATCATTTTGAAAGCAACTTTTATATGCAGTGCAATAAGAATTAATAGTATCCAAACTTTAAAGGTTAAATTTTAACCCATAAATGCCCAGATTTTCCCAAAGATGTCTTTCTTAGAAATGTTTGCAAGTATTTAACATACTGTGCAGTTCTTTATGAATGCTTATAGGGACAGTTCACCTTAAATCCTGTAATTGTTTTACTCATTTGCTAGATCTTTAAGTCTGAATACATTTCTAAGTTATTTTAAACACAAACAAAGATATTTTGAAGAATGTGAAAAAACAAGCTGTTCTGGGGCACCCAGAGTCATTGGTGCCCCAGAACTGTTCTGTTACAAACATTCTTACGAATATCTTCTTTTGAGATCAATGCAAAATGTATACACATTTAGTAAATGGCGACAGGATATTCAGTTTTGGGTGAACTGTCCCTTTAAGTGCATTTTTCATCTTAAAATACACCAACTGTACTGACTGGTGTAAAGAAACTTACAGAAACCTAGTTGAAGATTGAGATAATGATTTTTAGTCTTTAAAGTGCATTTCTAGAGCCTTCAACCATGTACTTCAGGATGTCATTTAAAACGTCCTTAATACTTTAATTTAAGTGCAGAACTCCTTTAAGAACTTCCGTTAAAGCGATGCTAAATTTAAGATTTACTCTAATGAAATGTTAATATGATGACTTTTTTACATCAAAATTTTACATCAAAGCAGCTATCTGCTTGAGTCATAGGACCCAGCCTGTGTGTTTTGTTTGATGTCAGGATACATGCCGTGAGTACACGCTGCATTGTGCGCAACCATTGGTTTAGTGATGCAAACTGTGGCATGTCTCGTTTAACAGAGGAACTCTGTGGGTAAATGTTAAAGAGACCATTGCCAGTGTCACGGTCGACGACATCAAGGAAAACCGAGGTCGTTGGGTTCGTTCTGACATTTCCTAAACGCCTTCTTCAGTCTCCTCCGTGATGTCAGCAAGCACCTCGCTACAGAGGTCCATCATGAGTAAAACATGCCGATTGGAAATCTCATTATTTAACTGTGACACGTTATTTTTAAAGCGTTTTTGGGAGTTTGCTGAGATCGCTGCTGTTCAACTTAACATTTGCTAACTTTTACAAATGAGATGCTGTGTGATCAAGCGTGTGTGTGTATGTTTGTGGTGCAGCTTTTTATTAACACTGTCAAACAAACGGATATACTTCAGCTTGAACATCAGTCGGCAGTGGTTGTGTGTGGTTCTTCCTAGAAGTCATGCAGCGTGTTTTTTTTCTACTTGGGTTGGGTAGGTTTAGATAACGCAACAGCTCAGGGTTTGTTACTATGCAGTTAACATGCTCAGCTGGACTAGAATGTTTGGATTGGAAGTCATGTTGAAGTCATGACTGTATTGTGAAATGGTTGTTCACTTCGTGGCTGTTTACGGCGAATTAGAAATGGCTTTAAGAAGTATTGAACAAGGCATTCAAATGAGACGTTTACCTACGTAAACGTCAAAGTAGTACAACTGAAATGTAGTCATTGTAACTATTATCTGGACCATTACACTGTCAAAGCGTTTTAAAGGATTTTATACATACGAAGTCAAGTTCACGTGCTACAGGAGTCTTATTTTAGAATGTCATGTGCTGATGTCTGTGGTCACATGGCAACAAAGAGGCCAAAATGTTTCATCCTTTTTATTTCACCTTTAACTTCCTCCCTATTTCCACTAAACCAGGAAGACAAATGAGAATGTGTCAACACAGCACATGCGGTCCCCTCACTAAAAATAGATTGTATGAATTTATGTAGCTACTAATATGTGTAAGCTGTACACAAATGTGAAAGCTATTTTCATTCACAGCACGACCACAATAGCACATATCAGAACGCTTAACATATTCTACACCATTGGGGCTACGTCCGTTTTAGAATTGAAAGATTTGGGGATGAGGATGTATTCACATTTTAATTTGGGCTTAGACTTTGTATCTAACACACTTTATTGATGGAACTTTATATATATAATTAGCAAAACATAACAACAGTGCTCATTGTATTCACTGTATTTCCAATGTTAACCCTCCATTGGCCATCCTTCCGGTCCTCCCCCGTACCCTTGAACGTCTTGCGTTTAAGGATAAGTCACTGATGTACTCTCCAGGCTTTGCTTACAAACACAAGCCTGACTGATTTGGCTGATAAGCACGGGGGTTTCTGGGCCCTGCGCCTATTGGGAAGAGAGAGAGGGAGAGAAGGCCGAGGAGGGAAAGCACCTGGAAACGGTCCACCCTGGAGCAGGGTCATTGGGTTTTGTCTGGAGGCTCTCCCTACTGTAGCTGTTAACAGCAGTCTCCTGCACACAGAGACTTCTTAGAACCCTGCAGCCTGTACGAGGCGTTCGCCAATGCTGTCATCCTGCTTTTGATTGGTCAGTGAGATCTGTTCGGAGTTACAGAGAGCTGTAGAAATCGAGAGGGGGAACGCAATTGCCAGCTGTGATTTCATCCTTATGCAATACCGATGGGTGATACCAGTTCCAATTGAAATAAACTGCAATGTCGAATTGTCATTGCGTATGAAGACAAGAGTGAATTTCGGACAGTTTACACCCCTAGCGAAGCATTATGAATAAAATGGGACTTTTTTTAACATATCTGATTGTTTTATGTTTTGCATGTGTGCAGGTTGTCACATTGTGGTATCGTGCTCCAGAGGTGCTGCTTCAGTCCAGCTACGCTACCCCTGTAGATCTGTGGAGTGTCGGCTGTATCTTCGCAGAGATGTTCCGACGACGGTAAGTTTGCATCGCAAAACTGTCACTTACAGAGTACACCCGGACTAGCAAAATAAAAATGTGAGATGGAAGATTCATGGGGATGACGCTTTGGAAAACAAACACGAATGACGTGGTCTTTGCATCATGTGACTGTCATCGTAAATTCAACTGCAAACAAGTGATGAGAAGCTTGCTATTGAAATTTAGTCACAAAGTGGTTCACCAGATTATATTCACTAAACAAAATCTAGATTATAATATTCAAAACCACTTAAATACAATTATCTAAAAAGTACTTTATTTTATAATAGTAGAATACATTTTGTATTCGTTATTTGTAATAATTGTACTGTTTTTCATATTCGCATATGATTTTAACGATTTTTTTATGTAATGTCAAATCAAAATCAAACAGAAAATGTAACCTTGATGTCCACACAGTATCAGCAAATTTCGCGGTTACACTATAGTTACGTTCTAAATGTCATTTGAATACATTTTCCGCATTATTTTTATAAGAAAACGTGAAATTCGGAATCAAATGGTTTTTGTCACTCGTGCATGTTTTTGCTGGAGGTAGAGATTATAAGTAACATGAAAATAGTTAGTGTCACTGTGGTTGCAACAGTGAACAGCAGTCTTGGAGTGATCCGTTCATCTGTGTGCGGTTCAACGAATCTTTCCAACTGCTCGCCTCAACACATTTATTAAACTGCTCAATCCAGTGACAGCAGGTTTTAACCGTTATAGAACTAAACGGTTGTTTCTTTGTGGCTTCAAATGCACTTCAGTAGCGGGTATTGCAACAAAAATGATTTATGGTTTTTCATAAAGATCTCAAAAGGGAAGGAGGCCAACAGAAGACGATGAAGGTTTTTCCAACTAGTTCCTGAAAACGTTGACTTCTAAAGAGTTTTCTACTGCGTTTTATTTTTGTGTTATGTAGTCAGTTTGACAAGACTATTCTGACCTGTTCAGTGCAATTTTGTTATTTATTAGATTTCAGCGTATAGATAGGTTAAAGCAAAAATAGGTCTGTGTGCCTTTTAAACGTGGGAAATCCTTCATTGATCATCAGAAAATGTTTAACAAAAAATTGTAATATTCCACATCACAAAAACTGCACTGTACAGTATATAAGATGTGTATATTGCACCCTATCAGTGAAGTCCATGATGTTGGTCTTATTGCCCCTTGCCCTCCACATGCTGTTAAGGGGAGGGGGGTGTTTCGTGGCCTGCTTTTTCCCCTCTCCTGACGTATAGCACACATTTGGACGAAGCAGGAGAATTGTAATGGAAAGCGCTGATACACAAACATCCTGCGTTTCACGTTCTAATGGTCGCACCTGTCCGCCCGTTCCGGCGGCGTCCACTGATAGTGTTTGCTTTACAACACCAGCAGATAACTAGCAGATAACATTAGCTGACTCATTGCCTTACACCATAATCCAATACTTCAGCAGGATATAACTGATGGGAGATTTAAAGCGAAGTCTTCCGAAGCTGGACATTCAATCGTAAATGTACACATGTTTTATCAGTACGTACCTTGTCAAATTTAATATCGAAAGAGTACTGAGTGTTCCTTCTGCAGGCACACCTTCAGGGGTGTGTGGGTAAGGTCGGGGGCGGGGTTGAGGGGGCTTTCATTGCTGTAATACCAGCACACCTTCTTTTCTCTTTCTGCAGGTGATTAAGAAGGCTTTTTAAAAGGCCACCTGTTGCAGATTAAAGGGCACCTGGGACCAGGTTTCCCCTCTGATGTTTAAGAAGTGCGCTGCACTGTGAGAGCCAACTCCAGTAATAGAGCTTTTAGATTCAGCCGAGAGTTATAAAGACAGGGAGCACCTCAGCCAACAACATATTGTATGGCTTTGTTCAAGATGAAAGTCGAAGTGTTGAGGGGACAGTTTTCCTGGAAAGGACTGCGAAACATGGGCCTGAAAGGACGAAACAACATCGGCATTCGAGAGGTTTGCCAGCCTGCTCGTGTTTTTTTAACCTTATTGTTTTGTGGCTGAGATTTTTATAAAAGGTTTAATCCTCGTCTGACTATTACAAGTTTCGATGGAAATTCGGCAAGTCTGTATTTGTATTCCTATGAAGCTGTGGGTATGACAAGGAGTGTGCCGACGTTCCGGTTTCAGAACCGTCGGCCGGCAAAGACTTTCAGATCCTCGTTTGCTGTTCCACAGACCAGACTTTCATGTCGATTAAAGCAAAGCTGAAAATCATTTATTCGCACCTTCACCGACACGCTCGCGGATGCGTTCCAGAGGTCGCTCGGGTGGAATGTGGATAGAGACACTGGCACTTGGAGCGTGACTCGACTGCGTGTACTGGCCCGGTCTGAACGCTGCATGTGCCCACTCACTCAGGAAGCCTTTGGCCCGGCATAATGTCTGCCTTGTGCAAAAAGCCCTTAATTCATTCAGACTAACAAGTAGCCCAAGGGAAGACCAAATGTGAAGAGATTTTCAGCCATACTTGTTTTGGCATGACATCGCTTAAGGTGAGAGTTCCCCCCCCCCACTGTTAGAAAATAGATCCGCTTTTGTCTGATGCGACTGCTCGGGACTGACTTTGCCTTTAAGGGTTTCACATTTCAAATCAACAGACTTCCGAAGAATCTTCTTCAAAGGAAAAAGGGAGAGCGGTCTTGTCACCTGGGAAGAATGTTTAGCATGTTAACGGTAACATTTGTACAGTCTATTGACTGAAAGTTGGCGAATAGCGTAATTGTGGCGTTTTGGAAAAGTTCGCAAAGACAAGTATCGGAGCGTTCCGGACTAATCTTTAAATGAAGTCTTCTGAGGGCTTTTGGAATAATGGAGGCCTGAGGAAACGCAGAGGCCTTGCACGTGCTCTGTTTTGGCTCTTTGTCTGAATACAGTTGATGCTCTGTGAGGCTTTGAGCACCTTGAGCTTGTCCTGGCGTAGGACGACCTCTGCTGACGGGTGTGAAGATTGCATGTGCAACATCTCAAGATGTGATCAAACGATTACATGTACTGTTTATCCAAAGCAGTAAATTCACATTTTTAATTCGTATGTGAATGTGGGGTTTTAATACAGGACCGTTGCATGGCTAACCCAATGCTGTACCAGTTGAGCCAAGGATTAGTTATGATGGTAGGTCTTTAGGAATAAATCATGACAGTGCACATCTTATTGAACATGGTTTGTGTATAATAAACCGAATACACAATAAACTGAATGTGTTGCACTTTTATTGCTGTTTTACTGTTATGTTCAATCGCGCTGTTTCATTTGAGCCTCTAAAGTAGATGGCAGGGATAAATAGCGTTTTCACTTTTACTCCTTGTGGTGTGTTTTTGGAGACCGGGCCCTCTTGGAATTTGCGCGCGTGCCAAGGGAAGCATGCCTGCCCACGGGTGTCCTTACTGGCACGGAGCCACAGGCAGCAGTTAGCGGTCCAGGCGGGTGGACTTGACCATGTGCTGAAGAAATCCTCAGATCTCCTCTCTCTCCTTCAGACTGGCTCAGCCAGAGGCTGGCGAGCAAATAACACATACAGTTGAGCAATGTGTGTTATGTGGCTGTAAAGCCTGGTTTGTAAAATGTAGACTATAAGGGATTTAGTTCACTTAATTTTGTTCTTGTTTCCTACTTCCCTTCTGGAAATGTGACCTGGAGACTGAGTGTTAAAACAAAGCTTTTGTTGTATGGCTGTCCTTGTGTTTAAGTGGTCGCAGAGTCTAATCTGTTTCCTGTGTTGCACGTGGCTTCCCTATCTGGGTATATACAGCAGCTAAAATCGGAAAAACTGGTCTCTTCATTTTTTCCGATTTGACCATAGGTATGTGTTTAGGGAAAATAATCATTTTTGTTTAGTTCTTTGAACTACTAACAATATTAACAATATTATACTAACAATTCAAATAAAACTATGGTTTCTATTTGCATTTATTTGCAGAAAATGGAAACTGGAGAAACATAACAGAAAAGATGCTCTGTATTTTTTCAGATCTCAAATAGTGCAAAGAAAACTAGTTCATATTCACTTTCAGCAGTAAAGATATATTATTATACATGTATTTAGGAAAAGTTCAAAAATTAATCTTGATTTTTATCACAATTTTCATGTGTCTTCTCATGCTGTCAGTCTTTCTTATTGCTGTTGGATGACTTTTTCTCTCCTGAGGTTTAATTTAGCTGAAGTCCAACAGACACTGGACTGGAATGACCACAATACATACAAATGAAAATTTGGAATGGTCTCTTATTTTTTTCTGGAGCTATAGATCTTTTTAATAAAAAGTTTGTTTATAATAAATAGATGCGGTGAAGTACATGAGATAAAAAAAAAGAATAGCTGTTATATGTACAATTTCTAAAATGTATTACTTGGTCTTTTTGCAGCCCTCTTTTCCGTGGGAATTCGGATGTTGACCAGTTAGGCAAAATTTTTGAGTAAGTACAATTCTGAGATCTATTTTATTCCAAATCATTTTTCAATATAATTTGTTATTTGTTAAAGAATTGACAAAATGCCGCTTGAGTTGTAAAATCGCATATTTAAAGGGGGGCTTGACTTGATGTGGGGCAGTAATTCTTTTGTATCTGTTAACCTAAAAGACATGAACTAAAAATGTTTTAATTTTATTAGTCTTACAGTAAAAACACAAACAGTTTACAGTAAAAAAAAACTGATGCTGACAGATGCAACAGCTGTTGATAAAATTAAATGTTTGGATGTTTCATTGACTTAAAAAGTGAAAAGTCATGATTTTGACTGTTTGAATGATGATTTTTCAGTGTGGTGGGAGTCCCCACTCCAGAAGACTGGCCTCAGGAGGTGGGCCTGCCCCAGAGTGCCTTTTCCCCTCGCCCTCCCAAACCCATAGAGGACCTGGTGCCAGACATGGATGAGCTGGGCAAATCGCTTTTACTTGTGAGTAACAGTCCGGTCATTGATATCTTCATCTTTTGTCAAACTCGTGCTGGTGGTCAACTCAGTTTGTTGTTTGTTCCCCCTACACAGCGTTTTCTGTCATTTAACCCCTCCAGACGGATATCAGCGTATGATGCACTGTCTCACCTGTACTTCCAAAGTCTGGACAGCACCAGCAAGAGTCCGTATGCCCAACCCTTCCCCAGCAAAAAGCCCTCCCTGGAGGAGAGAGCTGCTTAATAGACTCAAGGCTTCCACTTTAGACTCCGTGTTAAAGACGTAACCCCCATCCAGCCCCGTTTGAACCAGTCTTCCATAGCATAACATCAAGTGCTGCTTTTTGGACTCGCAACAACTGTTGTTCGATCGTTTTTTTCTACGCTCTCACTACTGCCAGCTAATACATAGCAACAAACAAAGAAACGTGCTGCCTGGAATACCGTTTACAATATCAAAAGCTGCTCTCTTCCACTTTAAAGGAAAATTGTCTGCTCAGAGGAAAATGCGCATCACAGCACTGCCAGGGATATCCCGTCTATTCACGAGAATTTATACGTCTCGGAAGTCTTAGCTGCATATCACTGCCTGGAACACGTGGGATCATTTCAATCTCGCAAACAAGAACTACTGCAAATTAGGGGCCCGTTGAACGGAGCCTCTTATTTTACGAAATGAAATTATCGTTTTTTTGGTTATGAAAGCCTTCGTGGTGTTAGGATTTGTTCTTATTTTCTAGTGTTTAGCAGGAGCAAACTTGTAGGATGCAAGGCCGTTTTGATGACCGCAAAACACGAAGAATCCATTAGTGTCCGATTGAAAATGGCATTTCACTATTTCACGGCCTCACGAGTCTCCCGAGCATCCTGCGTTCACCATCGAGTTGACCACAGAACGGCGCTACCAAACGCTTTGACTTAAAGCACTATTTAACTACACATTTCCATGACGTTTTAATGTGTTTCCACACGTAATTCTTTCCAGTATTTCTACATTCTCGTCATCTTATTTTATTATGTCAGTGTTGATTGTTGACATCTTCTTTTTGGCATGTCTTAATTTTAGTGAACTTGAACGTGTAGGTTGTTGTAGAGAGCTCAGTATTGTTGATTTATACCAAACAGTCTGTACCCTGTTGTCAGGGACCTGCGTAGTGGAAGGTTGACCCGTGCCGGGGTTGCATGTTGTCTTTAGTGTTGGATTTAGAACAGAAATAAGCCAAGGTGGAAAAACATTTATGAAAGCGTAGAGCAATGTTAGGAAACGTCTAGTGAAAGTAGTCATAGTGTTCTTAAGTTATGTTAAAGGTCAGGTTGCGAGATTTGTCGGAGAGTTTTGGAGAATGTGTTTTATCCCATTACCGGTCATTCGAGGTTCTTTACTTGTGTTACATCCTTCCATTTAGATTCCACAGAATTGTTGATAGATGATCGCAAAATATGCCGCAAGCTGTAACGTTTGATAGATGGGCAGCTTTCATGCTTTTTTATTTAGTGTGTGGCAGGAGAGTTGTATTAAGAAGGTGGAGGGAGGGAGGGAAGGAAGGAAGCTGCTTCAGATTTTAGATTTAGAAATCTGTTCCATGTGAAGATGTTGGAAGAGATTTAAGGAGCTGTATGCAGGCACCGTATTGCATTTCTACAATGAAAGGTTCACACAGTTAAGCACTGATGCTTGATTCATACTCTCAGGATCAGTATACTCATCCTCTCACATTCCATACTCAGGTCTATTTATGACTTTAGTTTTAGATTCAACCATGGTTCAGGTTTTAGCGTAAACATTTTACAGTGCAACGCAACTGATGGTCTCAGCTATCCGTTGTCCATGATTTCATATACAACTACAGCAACTGTTGGGTTATTTATGTCATCGTTCACTCACTTTTTTCTTCAATTCACGTACATTGTTCTGGAAACATGTTGGAACAGATAATGGAACACACAGGTGGTCATTTCACCATTTATTTTTTTATTTATATAATATTATTCCTAATATTATATTTTATGTATTAGATCACTGTTGTGCGGCAACTTTTGTACTGTTAACATAAATATTCTCTGATGGTTCATAGGCCCAATAAAATCTGCGTGTATGTATCTAATGCACAGAAATCGTTTGTCATTGGTGTATAACACCATCCAGCTCCACTGAACTGATATTTTGTTGGCACAGCCTTACCCTCCTCCAAAATGTCGGCGTTTGTATTTTTTTAAGAGGGCATTAGATATCATACCCATGTATACCCTGTATGCCTTTTTGTTTGTGGGTCTTGTATAGAACTAATCCGTTTTTAAGTTTGGTTAGTCAAAAAAGTAATTCATAGTGTTTTATGATTATACATGTGTTAAATGTTTGGCTTTCGAATGTATGAATGTTATTATTAGTGATGGAATTTGAAATTTGCCGTGATCATGCTGAAAAATAGCACCTTTGATTTTTACCCATCTCAGTGCTTTTCCCCCATGAAATATGCTTTTTAGTAAACCTGTTGTGGCTTCATCACATTTATGATGAACTTTGAATTAAAGGTAAATGCTTCTTTAGTTATTTGAAATTATTTTAGTTTTTTTTTAATTGTTTATATAATCGGATATCACTTTTAGCAACCTCATTTTGGAAATTGTGGACATTGGTACATGATGTTTCGCTCCCTACTATAATTTCCTCTACAACTTTTAATTTGTTCTTATTTATTGACATTTTGTTTTTAGATAGTGATGCTTTAAAATGCATTCAGTCATTTGTCCTTGAAATGAACAGTAATTGAACAGTGGTCAGCTAATGGCGCTAAAGCGCTATATATCACTGAAGACTTGAACAAATTGAAACATAACTGTTCCCACGAGAACGGTAACAATAAATGTCTTTACAAATATTTTTGATATTTTATTTTTACTGTATTTTTTTATTTCGTTTTTTTTCAATATAACATAATTTATAATAACCCAGACAGACAGTACTCTGAATTTAAAATCATGAAGCTGGAACATTTTAAGAAATAGTTAACAGTAATCTAATATAGCAAATCCACAATGAAATACATTCTCTAATAATCAATGTGCACACATTCTTTAATATTTAGCTGCTGCACAGACACTGTATGAAATGTTCTCATTATAAGACTCTTAAATATTAAATTTAATCAGCAGCCTAATTATTCATTGATAATCAAGTGTTGTATCACTTTAGACTGCATGATGTGTATTTGGTTCAAAGATCCAGAATACTGAGGAATGATTTCTGAGGTTTTAAGATATGTTTTTATTTTGTAATCATAATTATATATCCTATTTCTTATTTTTGGTCTTTATTTTATGGATTCATTTAATCTTTTTTAATGTAATTTTTCAACATCTTTTAACTGTGCACATTGATTAAAAGTTAAAAGTTTGGTCAGGGTTTTTTCACAGGTTTTTCATTTTTCTTTCCCCACATTGGCAGATGAGTGATAAAGTGCATTTTTCTTACATTTTACAGTTTTGCTATTTATGCCGTCAGCATTTAGTCATTTCTAAAATGCTTTTGTTAAAGGGGAAGGAAAATTGCGTGAAAATATAGAACTTTGCTGTCAATGCTTCAATTGAAAGTTTTGTTTATTTGTTTATGTAATAATAGCAAAAATAATTTTGCAATTTCTCTGCTTTTAGCTTTTACAGTTTGCAAGTAGAACACGTGTGGTTTTAGGTCAGAGTACAATATGTTGCTATCACATACATTTGACAGATCTTACTTTTGTCTTGTCTGGGTGAATAGTTCAGTAATGATGGTAAATCAAGCATTATGTATAATGTGTTTTCGATTGAAGATGTTCTGAAATTCAATTTAATTTCTCTTAAGCTATGTTCTCATGTTAAAACAGCACAAATAGTTTTTGTTGCTAAATTCATTTCATTTAGCTACTCTTACAAACACTTTGACGTCTCACTAAAGTGCTAAAAATTTGCAAGAACCAAATTGAAATTAGATTGTTGGTCACTGCCCTTTTTTTTGACCATATCAGTTTTTGTTAGTGTGTTTTTGTTAAAAAGGGTGAATGGTATGTAGCCTACGTGTTTTATATATCTTTGTTGTCTGTGGACTGGTTTTGCTGCTAATGTTCGTCTTAGGCTCTGGCTCCTGTATGAGTTGTTAAACTGCCCACATAAAGATGATTCCAATTTGCCATTGAGAAAAGCTGCTTTTTGCATTTTTGTATGTGTATCTGCCTGACGTTTTCATATTTTTGTAAAATAAATATTAGTGTGTAAAACTGGGTTGTAAAGTTGATTTCTGAGAGAAACAATGCTTAGACATGTATGCTATATTTTAACATGTAAATATTAGATCCTGTTGTTAAATTGGGTGGTAATTAACATTTTATGAAAGAAAAAAAACATTGCTAAAATTAATGAAGGTATCCGGTGTACTCAAAGGAGGTCTCGGCACCTCGTGCACTTTTTAACCAATCACGTCACCCAAATCCATACGAGGTTGCCAGAGCGACCGGAGTATTTACCGTTAAACATTGCTTAAATAAACAACGTATAACAACAATAGTAATGCTTAAAATATAATAATGCCAATATAACTGTGATCATCTCAACAGTACACATCGAGATAACGATTATGTTAAGATTGCTAAGCGGGTCGTCCTCATATTAAAGAAGACGCGCCCTCTAGCGTCACGTCGCGAACATGTCATGTTGTTGAGAGAACCGCTAGGTGGCGTTAATTCTGAGCTTCTCAATCAGCTATTGCAAGCACCAGAGAGATGTAAACAACATGCACAGTTCATAGATTTTGGCCTGCGGGTTATGGGCAAAATCTACAAACATGGGAAAGCGAGATAACAGAGTGGTAAGTAAATATTGCATTGCTTCGTATAACTTAATTTTGTCCCCTTTTATGCGAAATTTCATGTGACTGGAAAGCAGGCTAGATAGGCCTTGCACCGTAGTGCTAATAACACTAACTTACGTCAACAACATACCCACGTCCATTTACAAAATGAACAATAACGCGCTTTGAACCCTACAAATGCATTACATTTATGTTTTGAACCTGAAACGAGCGTTTGTGATGTGTTGCTAGGCTAATGCTAGGACGCTAATGCTAGTGTGTGGCTCAGACTGGATAACTCAACAAGTATATATTTCTTTTAAACTGTTCTTCTACGGTTTGCTGCACCTTTATTTTTATTGCTCATGTGTGAGTTGCATTGCACTTGCATTTCATTAACATATTATCAACCAAAGCTAAAGAACTGTAGTTCACTAGGTAGCTCATTTAACGTAGATGCTCGTGGGCGTGTTTATTATGCGGGTGAACGTGCTAGATATTGTCTTTCAGGCTTACTTGAACCCGATAGCTGCTGCCAGAGCACGAGGACCTGCACCCAACGCAGGCCCAACCATTCAGGATTATCTCAGCAGACCACGGCCGTCATGGTGTGGAGATGATCATTCATGAACCAATAATGCATATATGTGATTTGTTGTCTTATTTATACGTCTCTCCGTTCGTTCTGTGTGTAAGGGAGGAGGTGAAGGAACAACTGGAAAAGAAAAAGAAGGGCTCAAGAGCCTTGGCTGATTTTGAGGACAAAATGAATGCGGTATAGTTGTTTTTAAACGCTCGCCAGTATTTGATGTTAGTGGAGGTGTCAGTTTGTGTAATATGTGTTGGCACTCATTTTCATCAGCGATGGAAGAAGGAATTGGAGAAAAACAGAGAGAAGGTGCTTGGTGGAGGTGAGAAGAAAGAAAAAGAGAAAGACAAGAAAGAGGTGATGTTGTGTACGGTGATCTGACTTGTTAAATATAACAACCTGCTTATGATTTGCTGATTTTTATTTTTGTCTCTATTTCAGAAGAGGAAGAAGGAGAAAAAAAAGTCCAGTAGGGTGAGGAGAGCTCTCCAGCTTTGTGCACTGAGCTCTTGACAGATCACGCACCTCTTTCACACTGAAATGGTGCTGGTTCATGTTCTAAAACTGGTGCTTTGAAGACCTCATTCAAAACTAGCCCGTGTATCTGTTAACAGGCATTTTTCTAACACAATCACGGAAATGCGTAGAATAGTTTCACAATGAGCACCAGATCTAGCACACTGTCATTGGACAAGTGACATCACTGACATCCTTTAGAGGGCAGTCAGTCTGGCCTTTGTGGCTTTAAATCTAACAAATTCATGCTTTTGTTGTGTTTGTTCAAGCATTCTTCATCTTCCTCCTCCTCTTCGAGTTCTGATTTCTCTTCCGGTTCCTCTTCAGAATCTGAACATGATGATGTAAGTGGCACGAAAACAAGTTGAGTTATTTGCATGTGTTTTTAAAATAGCCTTGAATAGTTACTGAATGTTCCTTGTTCTCTTATTTGCTTACATTTCTGGATGAGAAGAAAATTGTGAAGAGAAAGAAAAAAAGAAGAAGATCTTCTGCTAGGAAAGAGTCAGACGATTCTGATACAGAGTCGGAAACTGATAGCAGGGTATTAGTGATTCTTAACATTTACAGGAAAATCATTACATAGTTTGTTTCAAACATTCGGTGTCGCCAGTGAGATTCCTTATTTTGTTAACTATTATTATCCACGATTGACAGTATATACTTTTAAGGATTCATTTTCGCTGCTGATGGAAATAGTTATGAGATTTGTTTCGGTAAGACTGCGTTATAATGTCATTTATTATCCGCAGGAATCATCCAAGAAGAAGAAGAAGAAGAAGGTCAGGGAGAATGGCGAGAAAGACAAGGTACCTTGTGACTTACTGAAGAGATTATTTTAACCATTTCTTTCTGTCTCGCTTTTGTCTCTTAAGTTGTATGTTTTTGTTTCAAAGGATGAGAAGGACAGTCGGAGGAAGAGGAAATCTGAGAAGAGCCATTCAGAGTCCTCAGACGAGTCGGATATAGACGTAAGACTGCTTAAACCCGGTCATCTCAAAGGGAAAGTTTCGATAAAATGTAACTTTTGTCGTTTATATCTCACAATTCATGTCATTCCCAACCCATAGGACTTAAATATATATATACTTAAAATTACAGACAGGAACCAACTGGTTTGTGTTGTGCATGTGACTGCAGAAATTTCGGTTTCATTGAACAGTTTATATGTTTTAAGGCAACAATGACTTCGTGTGTCCTTTTTTTTAGGAAGAGTATAAAAAGAAAAAACACAGTAGTGAAGAAAAGGAGAAAGTTATAGTAAGTCATCTCACATCATAATTTTTAAAACGTTTTAGTCGTTTTTAACTCGTTTTGGCCATGTGACTTACAAATACCATATATACATTTACAGGACAAGTCCAAGAAAAAAAAGAAAAAGAAGAAGCATAAGAAACACAGCAAAAAGAAAAAGAGGAAGACTTCCGGCTCCGAACTGGACTATAGGGCTGGTGTGATGTCCTGTACAACAGGCAGCTTGAAAACTGAATAAAGACAGAGCGGAGTACCAAACTGGTGGAAACCTAATAGATATCTGTCCAAGTGACTCTCATGAGCTGGTGCTGCTTAGCACGCTGAGGCTTTTCGGCCAACGGATGAAAGGGATCATGTGAAAGGGGAGTTGAAAGGTGGCATGGGCTTTATTATGTCAGGTTTGTGTGTTTATTTTTTAAACAGATGATTCAGTCCAAATAAAGGTCATATACACCACTGCTGGCCCCGTGTGGTATAAATGCTCAAATTCAGCTCATTTGCTGGTTGTAAAAGCTGCTGATTTACATGATTTAAAAAACGTTTTAGTGTGTGTGATATTGAAATACAGTAAAGATGACCTTTTACTCTAAACATTACTCGCAGTAGGCACTGAGGGAAATTGAGATGCGATTTAAGTTAACGTAATGGAAGGAAGATCATTGTATTTTATCTCTAGCGGTAAATTTTTGCACCCTGAACTACTCTGAAACAATGTTTTAAGTATATAACAAATGAGGGAACTTGTTTTCATCCACTATACTACACATATATGCTAAATGCATGCATTCTGCTTACACTTCAGATTTTTATGAAGAATTTGGGAAGTCCATTTGATGACAATACTAATGTTGGGAGTTTAACCTTCAGGGAACATGCAAACCATTTTAATGTATATCCTGAATGCAGTGGAAGTTGCTTTGGATAAATGCTTCTGCCAAGTAAATAAATGTAAATGTATGTACATTAATTTGCGGCCTTTGTACATGGTTTATTAACTTTGTATGCTAGTCTATGTCAATCTACATGTTCCGTATTACATTTTTTTTCCAAGTAGCTGTTTACTTAAGTGACGTATCTAAGGCCATCCCTGTTTATCTATTTTAAGATTCTTACTGTGTGTAATCACTTCTTAAAACATTGTTTTGTGTCTTAAGTCGTGCACGGTTTCAGGTGAAACTTTGCATGTTCATGCATTGCTTCGCTCAATGACCTCTGTGTGTGTGTGTGTGTGTGTGTGTTGGAGTTGAATCTCAGTCTTTGCTGGTATCACATACCTGTAGCGGTTTGTGTATGTCTTAAAGGAGTTTGTTTTCGGTGATCTGACACTGTGCTTAAGCTGTGTATATCTCCCTTTGAATGTGTATCTGTGAGACTGTCTCTGCCCCTTAGGTGACAGCAGCCTTTTGGAACCTCAACCAGGTGTGTGTCCAAATGGCAAGTGGGAGGTGCCTGAGCTAGCTTTTCTCATTTCCCTGGCAAATACTGTCACCAGTTCCCCTTTCTTGTCACAAGCTAAACAGCTTCTAGAGATTATATTGCAGAAATGGAATGTGTTGGATTCACCATGTTTCTACTGATGTGCACCTTATTTCTCGGTGTTGATGGTAAGAGCATTTTATACACACTTTAAAATAAACCGTACAGCAGAAGTGGTATAATACATCATGCGCTGCAATATAATTTTTGGTTAGACTATTTTAAGGTGATCTTCTAAGTAAAGTAAGGAGTGATAATTAAATACATATACTTTCCATAAGGTTCGGGTTTGGTTTAGCGTTAGTTACATGTAACTATGCATAATTTATACTAGTACGTGCATGTAATGTGTAACAAGGGCACCTTAAAATTTTGTTATTTGGAGATTTACACGGGCCTATTTTTGAATGTTGTTGAATAAACCTGATTTCCAAAGGTTGAATTTTGCATTAAATAAATATAAATTTCTGTCCGAGTTGTCATGTACATATATACTAACAATACTTCAATTATATAGGCATACTACAGAGAATTTTAGAGAAATAAATAGGAAATCTACAATCAGTTTTATTTAAAAATTAATATTGATGTCTGTTTGAAAAAACCATATGCAACCTTTGCATTAACATAAGTTGAGGTACAAAAAACTGAAAATACTCAGACCATGACATTTAAACAACACTCAAAAATGTATGTAAATGACATAATCTTTTCAAATAATTTAAAAAATGTTTGTAGATTTACTTTCACTTTAAATATTAGATTTAAACAGCCAACAAAATACATTTAGCCTACATTACAATACGTTACCTATTTTGCAGTTCTGTCTTATTTAGAAAATATAACATGATTGTTTTTAACATTATTTTTAAATATAACCTATAGATATCAGTATGTCACCACAACTGGTACTGTGAGGGAACTTGTTCCTCAAATTTATATAGGTGTTGTGGACTTAAATGTAGCCATAGATGTGACTCAAACTCTTGTGGTAGACGCCTGAAGTTCTATATTTCACTTCATGTGTCACACGGCATTTTTAAAAATACATTGAAGTGGATTATTCATGGTCAAGGGTTATGTTACTTTCCAATCCACGCGTCTACATGTGCGTTTGGTTTGTTGCACAAAAGGACCTGTATTATCACTTAACGTGTGAATAGTTCAGTGTTTGTTTTTGGAAACGCATATGGAGCTAGTCATTTGAATTGTTAGTGAGAACAGTATTCCTAATGCCTATTGGCTTGGCGGTGTAAGGTCAGTGTTGTTATCACCACAACAATCCTTACTTTTGTTTAGACCATGCTCAAAACTTCATCGTGTATTGGAGCACAGCATTATAAACACAGGCACACTTTTGCCTTCCACCCAAATTACCTCCTGGTCTTTTGTGCTTGCAATAGGGGCGTCCTTATTTATTATTTAACGTACAACACGAGCCACACAGTTAACTATTGTAATGCACAAAATTGCCTGTCAACAGGCCGGTAAAGCCGAGCAGGGGGTGGAGATGCTTATGTCCGGGTAGTTGTGGGCAGGAGGCGATGGGAGGAGTATGACACTGTTTACCTGTGTGCTGCCTACCTGCCTGCTGCCACACAACCTCGCTTAGCAACGTAATGCAGATTAACAGCTGTCAGTCAGAGCCGGGCCTCTGATCCTTTCAATAAGTTAATTTTATCTACACTGAGAGATATCTTATCCTTTAGAAATGAGATATTTGTATGTAGAGCTCAGAGGAGGAGAGTAGTTGGTCTTGATAGTAGTAATAACAGGATTACTCTAACGCTCTTTCCCGAGCATGTTTTCTTTCTGTGTACAAACACAAGATTTTGGAGCATTTTGCAGGGCTTAATGTAATGCTCAAAACTGCCTGAGTGTTTGCTCACAGACCCGTTTAGACAAATTAGAGAGAACGTCATGTTTGATCACTATCATCCTGAGAAGCTGGTAAATATTTGCTCACAGCAGGTACAGGATTGAACACATGGGCTGGTGGTGATTAAAGTACAGACCTGTGTGACGAATTATTAACAATAAACAAAAAGATACAAAAGAAGATATTTTGGCTGCGGTTGAAAATAGTGAATAGTGAATATTATGTGAAAGTGGTGCTGTTGGTATTTATTTTAGGAAAATGATCACATGACCGTATATTTTCGCTTTAGATACTTAAACAAATGGTTGTAAAAAAGTAAATTGAGTTGAAATAATTTTATTAAGTTTGAATAAAGAGATGGTGTAGTATAAAGAGATGGTGTAGTAAGACTAAGACATGACACTTGAACAGTGTTGAGGATTGGTTGCCGGAGACGGAGTGACAAAAAACGCTTACTGCCCATTATGTAGAAACTGCAGAATGATAGTTGACCAATCAGAATGTATTATATCTTACTTTACAGATATCTCATTATAGAGTTAAAGGGACAGTTCGTCCTAAAATGAAAATTCTGTCTTCTTTTACTAACCCTTGAGTGGTTCTAAATCTGTATAAATTTCTTTGTTCTGAAGAACACATAAGAAGATATTCTGAAGAATGTAGGAAAGCAACAGTTCTGGAGAACTTTTGACTAACATTTTTTCCCACTATGGTAGTCAATGGTGGCCAAGAACTGTTTGGTTACAAGCATTCCTCCAAATATGTTTCTCTGTGTTCATCAGAATAAATAAATGTAGATTTAGAACAACTTGAGGGTAAGGAAATGAAGACAGGATTTAAATTTTCCTCTAAATGAAGCATCCAAGTGCAAACTGCATAGATTAGCAGAAGGTGTAGATGAATGTTTAATCGTCAAAGTCACTGTTAATGAGAAACATTGCCATTTTTTACCCAGCGCTGGTCTGTCCAGTGATCAAAACCATGAATATTAAGCTTTTGAGGTTGCTCTAGGATTGTGTGAGATATATAGCATGATTTTTTTTATTGTGGACAGTTCAAAGTGTAAAGTGTAATTCGTTGTGCTTTTAAAAATCTAACTTTTATTGCTTAAACATTGCAGCTTAACCTGTAAAATGCTGGGTTATTTTCAGCCCAGTGTTGGGGTTCATCACTTTTTCACCCAACCATGGGTTGAAAATAAAAAACCTTTTAAAAAAAGGTTTGCTTTTGGGTCAAATAGGGCCGAACTCAACCGTTGGCTTGTAAATTAAACTATGCTGGATTGTTTTCCAAAATGCTGGTCTATCTAAAACATAAACCATTTTCTGGGGTAATTTACCCAATTGCTAGGTTTGTCCCTTTTTAACCCATTGCTGAATAGAAGATAACCCAGCGTTTTTAGAGTGTATATTTTTATATTCGACCCAATAAAGGCTTAAAATAACCCCTCGTTTTGGTTGAAAATATTTTTTAGAGCAACAAAAATAGTAATGCATTTTTCTTTAAGTTTACCTCAGGAGACAGCAACTGACATCAAATAAAAAACATAGGGGCTGTTTATCGGACGGGGATTAGTTTAAACCAGGACTTGGCCTTAGGATATTTAAGTCTTTTTTAAAAACATACTTTAAAAAGAAAACATTACTGTGTGCTGGGACAAAACAACCACACTGATATGTTTTAAGATATGCAAGTTGTTTTTAATCAAAACGTCTCTTAAGTTTGTTTGCCAGTAGGCTTAAGCCCTGTCCGGGAATCTTTTTAGCCAAGGATAGTGTGAATAGGTAGTTATGTATTATGCACCAACTTGAGTTATGCACAAACTTGAGATGCACACTTTCTTTTGAACAGGTATGGAATACATTTCATTGGAGCCCACACAGCATGGCAAATACGGGGACTCTATGCTCCTCAGAGTTGAGCCTCATTTTGATGTCAAGAATGTGAAGTTCCAGGGGGCCTGGTACAAGACTAAACCCACTTATACTCTCCTGGTCACTTTCACTGAGTCCAATGCCATCCCGAATATGCGGCTGAGGAACAAACCAGTGCTTCAATTGCCAGATGTATCGCTAGATATGGAGCATCTGGATGAGGACGCTGAGGGGGAGTACAAGCTGGAGATCAACATCATCTTCCCAGGAAGCTCCACGCCTGTGGCCGTCACGAAAATAGTGATGATCACAGTCAGCGGTATGAGAAACAGCTTGAATTAATAATAGCTCTGTACAGATAGTTTATCATTTTATGCACATGTTATTAATAGATACATCTAAAATATCCAAACATGATAGAGATGTTTGGTCAGTTTATTTTTCAGTTTTTAAATTATATCTTTTATCACTCTATTTTTTTGGTTTCTGCCACTAGTGCCTGTGTCAAAGCCCGTTCTCCGTAAGAGCCCAGGGGCAGACCTCATAGAAGAGCGAGATAATGTGACACTGACATGCTCTGTTGAAACCGGCACCAACGTTCAATACGAGTGGATTAAGAACAACATGACGGTAGTTCCAAGCAAGCGGCACACATTTTCACAAGATCACGGCACACTTGTCATAAGTCCTGTCAGTAAAGATGATAGAGGTCGGTACACCTGTGAGGCCAAAAACCATATCAGCCGTGAACTGAGCGAAGGAACTGCTCTCAGTGTGTACTGTGAGTATATGTGTTTCTTTTCAGTTATTGTAGATGAGCGGCAACTGTAAACTCATTCATCATCTGTTATTTCCATGTGTTAATCATTACAAGCAGTCCAGCTCGTTCCTCTTGTCTGGGAGTTAACTGTTGTTTGTTGTGTGACTCTGTTTTGTACTAACATGATGTCATTTCTATGATGGGCTTTCTCACTTTTTTAAGTCCAAGGATCCAGAGTTCGAATAGTTTTGTTTTCAGTTTTATTAATATTTTATAGCTTTTATAATTTAAAAAATATGTTTTTAATTCTTAGCTATTTTGTAATGCGCTCTTGTCATTTTATCATAATATTGTTTATTTTGATGAATTTATTTTTGTTTTACTTTAGTTTTAATTCATTTTTCAGTTAATAATTTGAATGTCTCAACCTTAACTGTATTTCAGTTTACTCCTGAGGCAACATTTCTTATTTTCATTTATTTTAAGTTTTCAATAATAAAAAATTAAGCAATAATATTACGGCAATAATTAAGTATTTAGGCTAATATTTGATTTGATTTCAATAGACAGAAATGTTTAAATAGTATACATTTTTGTAATCTATAATAACCTCAAAGTTATCTCGATGCATAGTGTCTAAGAAATCAATATATAATGTGTGAGATCAGCATTCATATTATAAGATGATATGATTTTTTTCAGTATAAAATAAGACAGTAAGTGCTGGCTTTGGTCACTTTCGTGGGTGACGGTTGTAAAGTGTATTAACATGTTAAACACATTTAGGGGCGGCTTCATAGACAGGGATTACTTTAAGCCAGTACTTGGCCTTAGTTGAAACAGGATATTTAAGTCGTTTTTAAAAACATACATTTCAGTGTGCATCTTGAGACATAACAATCGCACTGATGTAGGCTATTTTAAGATGTGTCGGTGTAAATTGTTTTCAGCTGCTTAATCTTCTAAATTAGATTAAAATATTTGATCAAATTTCTCCTTGCGCGCCTCTGGGGTTCACATAGATCTGAAATATCAATGAGTACATGAATAATGACATTTCAATGTCTAATACAATGAATTAGAGTCTCTAAATGAATGTAAAACTACTAATTTTTATGTGTCTTTACAAATTGTGTTAGATGGACCCTACAATCTAGAAGTAAATTCAGAGCAGGGTCTGAAAACCGGAAGGGTGTTCACGGTGAACCCAGGGGAGCTGGTCTTCTTCGAATGTCTTGCAGACTCGAACCCTCCCAACAGCTGCGTCTGGATCTCTAAGACATCGAACGGCACAGAGATCATCATGACTGGAACACGGTTTGAAGTGACATCTTATGAATTAGCTCAAGCAAAGGATTTCTGGTGTAGAGCATTTAACAATGTGACAAAGAAACAGGATGAGACCAAATTTTCGCTGGTGGTGGCCAGATTTGGCAAAGGTACGTCTGCAATGTGTTAGAAATAAACTAGCAAATAAAAAAATGCAGTTAATACTGCCAAAAATGACACAAAGATGTAAACGTACATATACAGTTCTCCTAATAAATTCCTGTTTATGAACATTTGTAACGTTTTTTTATTTCAAATTTGATTCTAGAACCAGATTTCTATTTCTATTTTGTTCCCAAAATTTTAAAGAGCCAGATATTTATTCTCATTATTTGGTTGAAAAACATTACAATCACCTCTTAAAATATATATATATATAAATGATAATATAAATTAAGCTTATACTATTGGCCCTTAATATAATTTTTTTTCTGACAATAGTGTGCAGACTGCTTTGCATTGGTATATTTGTGTATATTCATAAGTATATGTCTTTAATAATTCTCCCAGGATACTAAATAAATTCAGATTAAATTGAGCTCACATTTCTGGTATTTTCTGTTTGTTTTAGTTGTTGGGAGTTTGTTCTATGAGTTATTGAATGCTACATGTACAGTTTACCATCCTTTGTTTGACTACATGGTTACAAGCTTTTTTCTGTGGCTAAGTGCATATGTTTCTCAAATACATTGCGCTGTTCTATTAGAAAGTAAATAGGGGCTGGCACCTGTTCTTATTATTTACCAACCATTCCAGGCTGGGAAGTTTGGTTAAATATGGACTCAGAAAAAACAGTTTTGTATCAAAATATACATGATTTTGTTTATCAATGTTTTTCAGGAAGAGAAAAACATATCCAGGAAGGAGGTGCTCTGTCTCCATTGACTTTCATTACAATCTCATCAGTGGTCATCATTGTGTGTATGATGTTTGTGCTCATAAGGAAGAGCTGCCATCCAAGACGAAGTATGAAGTTATTTCTTTTTTTTACTGATGTTTAGACATTACCTCAAAAAAGAAAAGAAAAGTGTGACCTGTCTGTGATTGACATAAAGTCATTTTATATAATGTAAAGAACATTCTCTGAAAATATAACATCTATGATATGGAGTGAGTTATACCATATCAAAGATTGAAATCATAGCAAAATGAATGATTGAAATCAAACTGTGATGCTTGGTATATCATGAATTATTCATCATAATTAGATGGCGAGACCGTCTGGTTTTCAAACACAGTGTCATAAATTAGACAGAGTTGTTTTGAAAAGATTAATTTGGCTATAGTGTACTTTTAAACAAATGCAATAATTATTTTAGCACGTTATGCTTATCAGATTGTATTCAAATCATTCACAATAAGATGAAGAAAAAATAGCACCAGTAATTTTAATACTTTTTTGATCTTGTTTCAACAGTGATGAATACAATCTACAGACGGTAAGAAAAACGTTCATATTCAACAGTTTGAGAAATGCGTGCCAGGTTTGTATGTTTTTCTGACATTATTGATTGATTGGACCTGTGTTTTAGGCCAATGCCAGAGCAGAGAGGACTGCACCGATCCGGTAGGTTTACTGCACGCTCACACTATATACCTGTGTTGTTAGGCAGTAATGTGTACATAGCCACTCTGTACAAACAAACTCCCCACTAACATTACAACTATAATCATATCTGCCTGGTTTCTGTCAGCGTACGCTATAAACATTTTTCCGCCTAGCTGGCTTGGTTTCACCTGACTACAGTCATTTCTTATTGACGTAACTTTGGGTTTGCTAAGTAGAAAGTTGGTTTCTTGATAAGGATATATTAAACAATTAGTTCCTTTTCTGCGGCCTATACAATAATACACTAGATACAAATATATTTGGAATATAATATTTTGTGTATATCATTTTGGATAATTCTTCTAGTAATGGTTCACTAATTCGAATAACATACTTACAGGTCATGAAGACGCAACTGAAGACTTCGGGATCTATGAATTTGTTTCTGTTCCTGGGAAAATGGAATCAACACAGGTTGAAACCCTCACATGAAAAGATAACTATTTGCTCATTTGCATGTTCAGTTTTGCCTCGGAACAGTTTTAATCTTTCTTCCCTGTGCTTTTTCAGGCATCCTGCAGATCTTTGGCACGACTTGATTCAGTCAAAGATTTGCATACCACCATCTATGATGTCATCAGACATGTACCTGAAACGCCAACACTGAGTCTACTTAAATGAGAGGGAGAGGTGTCACGTGTGCTAAATGTAAAAACGATACAAAAAGAGAATTTGTT